>JAHUZM010000015.1:4437548-4882261 GCA_019925275.1 Mytilus edulis | reverse complement strand
GAGTTGACAGGTCGTAAAATTTGAAAACTGGTTTACTTCAAAACCATTTATTGTAAATACACATTTTTTCTTCACAGAGTTATGTTGAATTATAATATTTTAAAAATTCATCGATATTTTCCACTTGAATCACATGTTTTGGAAATAATTCAAGAAAGAGACTGAAAAGTCAGACGAAAACATCCTTATATAGTCCATCAGCTAGTTTTCAAAAGCGCTCTAGTTAAGGAGTTTGTGTTACACCCCAGGGTACCGCAATTTTTTTTTCGATAGAATTCAACTTCAGTATCTTATTTATAAAATACAAGGTGTTAGACCAAAAAAAATGTGTCCAAAAGAGGTTTAAAAAGGTCCCTTACAATGGTCCCCTTATTAAGCTATCACGACTAAGTAATTTTTAATTAAATTTTTTAATATAAAGCGATTGAAAAAAAATAAAGTATAGGTTAAAACAACTAAAACAGATATAAAACTATCATATTCAATGTAAAACAAAAGATTTTTTGTTTAAAAAAAGTGTGTATTTACATTACAAACAATCCGATTTTTTGGGGTTAAAATTAAGGCATATTTTCTCATTTCATAAAGAAATTCGTAATACTATTATCCGTTTTTGTGATTTAAACTTTATAATTGACCAGTATGCAATGTTAAAACTATTTGCAGTATGTATATATCGTCTTAAATATGAATTATTCAATAAAACATATGTACGTGCAAATACTCGTGAAATACCGGAAATCATCAAATTATCGTCTTCGATTCAGTCGACAATATATTCATACCTGAGTGCACACATACGCACTTTAAGCTTATCAATTTGCAACTGAAATCAAACATTTAGTTGTCGATTATGTCGTTTTTTGAGACAAATTGTTTTATAGAGTAAATGTGTAACAAAATATTTATGAAAAAAATACAAATTAAAGTAAATTTTTTGCGTTTTGAAAAGGTGCACTCTATCGAACTCAATAAAGGTGTGCTTGTTTACATTTTGTGTTTTAGCTATGTGGTGATTGAGTTAAGATTGTTAAGTCTTTCAATCGACAAACATTGCTTTGAACGTAGGTCAAATAGTCAGTTGGGGAATTTGTTTAGACTTTTTACTTTCTTTGGCACACAACTATGTCGATTTGACATACCATCTGGTTACTATTTATTTGCTTTTCGTAATATTTACATTGTTCCTCATTTGATAGTGCTTTTTATCATTTTTCTTTCCTTTTTAATTGAATATATTGCTTCACTATTGTTTTATAAATTTTGCACATATTGTCACACTACATGTGCTTTTATAGCAGTCATTTGGAAACGGTTTGGCGATGCAGGGCTGGGCGATCTCCTGTTGGAGTCTTGAGTTATTGGGTCAGGTTCTTTGACTGGTGTATTTGAAGGTAAACATTATAATCGAGCGCTGCGATTGCTCAAAATTGTATCTGAAGCTTTTGAACGATTACGTTGGGAAGCATTTGGTTCTTGGCTTAATTAAAATGATGAGAATGAATTTCTCGATTCTAATTTTCAGCATCTGCTTTGTCAATCTTAGTTCAAATCAGACAAAATTTAACAGAAAACAACTTAAAAACCTTGCTTATTTCACCTTCTGTTGGTAAACTATTTGAGACATTTAGTGTATATTGCAATCTAAGTGAGGGACTTATGAAAAAGTTCTGGAATTTTTAAATAGAAATGGTCGAACTTTTATTGGTATTTATAAGAGCAACAAGGGAAGGTTAGTGGGAACTTCATTTGGCATGTGTTGAAAAAATGTTACCATGTTTTTTCGCATGGCCGTCAAAACTATTCCCGATACATGTCAGTATATTTGCTTCATATGCAAAATCTGCCAAATACATATCCTGATGCCCATGTATATCTTTCATCTGGTGGTTTTTGTGTTCAGAGAAGCTCCCATGGATTTTCTAGATCTCCAGTTGACCAAACAATCGAGCAAACGTTGAACAGATATACCAAAATTAGAGATGGCATTGTTGGTTTCAGTTTGAATAAAGGTTCTGTTAAACGTTGGTTGCTAAATGCACATGACAGAGCTTCAATATCATCAAAATGTCGAGATTTGGCATGAATAGTTAATCCTGAAACATCCACACAAACAGAACTTGACAAAACTCGAATGAAATGAGATGAAACTGACGTTTTGAAATTGGTTCAAACACTGAAAAAGTGGACAAATCCATTTGAGACATCTGAGCAGATATCAGGCTTGTCCTCGGGCACTGTTTCTTCCTCTGAATTAATGTGCGACGCCTATAAAAAGGGAATGTTGTCATCAGACAATTTATCAGTGAACGGCTTGTTCAAAAGTCAATCGGCATTTTCAAACCAATTAAAAGACAATCATTTTTTACATTTTCAACAAATGGAATAAAAGGTAAGCAGTTAATAACTGATATATGAACAACAACACATTGAAAGTAGATATAGAGTAATAGCCCAGACGAGACAGTTGGATATGCGAGAGGTCCTCAAGTTTGAATTAGGTCCTCTTCCATAGTATCTTGCAAACGTTGATGGTACACTAGTAAAGACAAATAAATCTGTCCTTGCTGGTCTTTCAGAAAAGGGCGTTGAACAAATGCAAGCTATTCCTGAGGAAAGCATGTGGACATTTGATTGCATGGCAGTCATTCAATCCATCACAAGGATACCAAGTACTTTTTCTGATTTGGCAAATGTTGTTTTTAAAACCATCCTTTCAGTTTCAAAAAGAGCTCCCCGCATTGATTTTGTCACTGATCAGTATCCCACAATATCCATAAAAAAAATAGAACGGGATCGCAGGTCCTTGGGAGGGCAAATCATAACAATAATTTCGAGACCATCACAATCGTGTCCTCGGCAATGGAGGAAATTGTTGTCAGTTGGTAGAAACAAAGTTGCTCTTGTTAAATTCTTTGTGTCGGAATGGATTAAACAATCCTTTAGATTTACACTTGAAGGAATTGATTTATTTGTATCACTGTTGAAAATGAAATAGTGACAAGTGTAAAATGCACTGAGCTTCTCAGCAAACAGGAAGAAGCCGACAAAAAAATGTTTCTTCATGCAAAACACGCAGCTGACAAAGGTTACGATTCCATTGTAATAAAATCAATCTGATGTGGAAGTATTGGCCTGCTATTTTCAGAATCGCATCAGTTCAAATATTCTTCTTCTGATAGGTACGTCTTCCAAATGCAGATTATTAAATGTGCAATCAATGTGCGCAAAATTTTGGGAGAATGTTTGTATAGCACTGACAGGATTTCACGCCTTTAGTGGTTGTGATTCAGTTAGTGCTTAGTCTGGTAAGGGAAAAAGCAAAGCATTTGGCGTTTTGAATCGTTCTGTGGAGTTTTCAGAAGGTCTATCCCGTCTTGGTGAAAATTTTAAAAGAGGTAGTCGAAGAACTGTCAAAAACACTCGAGAGGTTTTTGTGTGCTATATATGGATACGATTATAATAACATCAATGAAATTCAGATTTTTTTTTTGCAATGCAAAAAACATTCATTGTCATCACTGCCCCAACAAAAGATGCAATGTTAAAGCACATCAAACGATTCAACTTTCAGGCAAAGATTTGGAAATCTGCTCTATAACACAACACTGTTCCATCGCCAAACAATCACGATTGGATTGTTAAGAACGATTTGATCAGCATCAATTGGCTAGACCAACCCCCATGATTCCATGTTTTTCCCTTTCTTACCTTTAAATTTTGTTCAACTGTCTTTAGTTACTTGATGTTCTATGTTTCAATGTTAAAAATATACCTTTTTTATCAAGAAAACTAGTATGTATGCTTTGGTTCATTCAACATCATGAATTTTGGATAATACCCTCCCCCTTTTTTTCTTGGTCCAATACGATTTAAAAATTAAATAAAAATTAGCCTCCGTATTAATAAGATATGATTTGTTCAATTAAATAAGGGTAATTGTACCGAATACTTGGTTATTTTTTATTTTTTCTGTATATATGTGTGAAACAAAATTTTTGATATACTCTTAAATAAGACCCCTTAAAACTTTTTCAAAAGTCTAACACCTCTTAAAATATTCTTCAGACATTACTCTTTAGACTTATACCAAAACATTGCGGTACCCTGTGGTGTAACACAGAACTGAAATTTTGCCTTACCAGCTGATGGACTAATAAAGCCACATATGATTTTCTTACGGCATATTTAAATTATAAGTTCAATATATTTCCTTCATTTAAAAAGAAAATCCAGGTGTGTGTTCCTGGTGCATTTGACTCCTTTAATAACGAAGCGTTTTTTTCAGATTTCAACTATTAGTTTTTGTCAAATTTGTACTTTTCAAATATTAATAAGAAATACCGTAAATTGTATGTCTTTCAAGATTTGAAAAACCGGTTTTCTAACTTCTTCAACGACGGTTAAGTGATCGAAAAGTTATCGTTTTACACATGAAATTGAAAGAGGACCAGTATTCATAATATTTACTACTTGATAATCATTAGTTAGGAAAACAAGTTAATTCAACTTATATTAATCTCTTTCCAATTTGCGGATGAGAGACCTGTAATCGAATTTACAAGGATGTCTTTTACGTTTCAATTTTGTGAAAATTTGAAATAGGATTGCTATCTTCAAAATCCCCTCAAGGGTCACTGGAGAAACGAAATATTTTCTTCTTCAGACCGGCTGTAAAACGCTTACCGAAGTAGGGGCGGGGCGTCTGTTTGGCTCTGCGGAATGGGGACGTTACATATGATGCCTCGTGTTGAGAGATTGCCACGCTCTTTTAAAATACACGTTAAGAATCCTTGCAACAACTCTTTGAGGGGTCCGTAGGTGGCTTGTTGCAAGGCCAAGTTTCTGTCCCGATCCGATATACCATCATTTTCCAGTGGCAGTCCAAATTTCCCAGACCATCATCCCAGATGGCCTCTACCGTATCAACCTACCTATTGTATTTATTGTGATCTTGTTCTCGTCCTGTACATGGATGAAATATTTGCCATTTAACTTAAACCAACCAACAATCAATTAATCTGTTTTCAATTTTTTTGATTTTCTTGATTTGGTACATCTGTCCGGCCTGGATATGGCAGCCACTAACAGTATCTGCCACTCCATTTCAGGTCGTCAACTTGGCTGTACGACCACTATACTTAAGTTGTAGTTCCCTCCTCATATAACCATTTGATATCTGGATTTCCCCCATCTACAATTAATGAATATTAAAGTAAACTTAGTTGGGATCAACGATCCGTCTCCATTCAATTGTAAAAGGTTATTATAGTATTAGATCATAAAAATGTACATACTTTTTACAGTTTTTTCATTTTGAATATAATGTATAACATTGAAACTAAAAGGGTCGTCATTACTTTATAATCAAATCGAAAATTTAAAAGATTTGGATTTGATTTTGTAAATACTAGCAAAAATTGTCATATAAACACACTCAAAACAAAGGGAAATAATCCAGAGAGAGAAATCGCGTTTTTGATACGAAAAATTAAAACTGTGGTTAAAATGTTATTTTGCAACGAAAGCGTTTCATCGTATCATCAAACATGTTCAACACCGCCGTATTATTGCGTCCGTCCAAAGTAAGGAGCCTCTTGCCTTTGCAAGTCTTGAATGTGTTTTTAATGACTTTTAATTTTTTTTTTAGAGTTTAGTATAACGTTCATTGTCGTTCTTCGTTTGATCAAAGGATGAAACTTAATGAAAATAGATGAAAACGAATAAGTATACGAAATACCTCAAAGGTTGTTGATAGAGAGGCGTTATAGCATCTGCAGTCATAAAAATCATTTGTTGGTACAACACTTTTTATGTGGTACATTTTTTCGGCCTTGAGATGGCAGCCACCAACAGTATCTGCCCCTCCATTCCAAGCCGTCAACTTGGCTGTACGGCCACTATACTTGAGGATTATTTCTCTCCTCCTTGATCCATCTGTATTTCCCCTATCTACAATTCATGAATATAAAAGTTAACTTAGTTGGAATCAACTATCCATCTCCATTCATTTGTAAAAGGATATTATAGTATCAGATGAAAATAAATGTATATACTTTTTACAGTTTCTTGATTTTGAACAAAAATGTATAACATTGGAACTAAAAGGATTGTTATCACTTTATAATCACAGCGAACATTTGAAAGATTGGGATTTGATTTTGTAACTACTAGCAAAAATTGTCATATATACACACTCAAAACACAGGGAAATTATCGAGAGAATAAAAATAGCATTATTGATACGAAAAATCAAAGCTGTGGTTAAAATGTTATTTTGCACAGAAGGCGTTTCAAACAAAAGATCGTAGAAGAATACTATTGTAAAACTGATAGAATATAAAATTGAAGACCCCAAAAATCTCATTTCTCTGGATTGAACAATATATGTACATGTATGTTGGTTACTATGTTATTCGTATTATAACATATTTGGCTAACATATGATTAAAATATGTTATTTTCTGTGGATATTACTGTGAAATAGTCTGTTTATATTGCGACTTAAGTAAAGACATATCGACTTTTAATACATACACTTGTAATGCCAACTTTCTCCAAAGAAATTCGGACCCCGTTGGAAATGGATGCCGCTTGGTCGTTTGTATACACTGGGGGGGGGGGGGGGGGGGTTAAAAAAAAATTGTTCTCTCAAACTCACCTCAGTTTGGTTGAGGGGACTACTTGTTTTCATTATCTGAAATAAGGAATTCGTGATGCAGTTTGTTACTATTTCATGGATATTGAAACTAATGTTGTACTAGTTTATCAAACAAATAAGTACAAACAATGTAAATGTAAAAGAGATGTGTAATTTAGATAAATTCATATTTGGATCTTTTAATTTGAACACCGAAATGCTAAAAAAAATGTATATGTATTACTACAACACCTTCTGCTATGCTGTCACATAGTTTGTGTTATGTTCGTAATTATGTATTTTATGTATTATTGATATTTATGCTATTCCAATTTATACCTATAGTTTACATGTAGACTTTGGTAATTTATATTACTAGTATCGTCTGCCTATTTTGCTTCAAAATCTGTAAGACTTCAAAAATTATTTCTTTGATTGCATATAAGGGTAGACCTTACTTTTTATAAAATGAATATATATATATATATATAAGATTGATTGTCTAGACACTTTATATATATATATATACTTACATATTAACAGATAATATAAAAGACGAAAATTATAAGGTAATTGCAAGTTGTTAATGAAATTTGCAAAACTTCATAAACAGAATATTTGTCCCCTTTATGCAAAGAATAGGTTGTTTTTGTTTCTTTCGAAATTTTTCAACTTTTACTTGAACTCTAGATTCCTGTCATGCCCTGCGGAACTTAAATTTTCAACTTTAAATATTTCTTTATACAACTTACAACTATGTCCGCCCTAATCACATAGCCGTATGTTGTGTCATAATGTATTTTGATAAACTTGATCTACTCGTCTCTGTTTAACTGCTGGGCCTTTTTTTCTTTAAAAGTTGCTATCTGACATATTTTGTTGTCCACTATTGCCCATACTGTATATTTAAGGGATTTCCCATCAGGGGAGAATTTACGTCTTACTGAAAAAGACACTACGTCTTCCAAGATATAGGCTTTGACACTCTGAAATAAAAAAAAGTTTTCCTAAAACTTTTAAAAATAGAATGAGACTCGGTCAAACAAGACACAATTAAATGTTAAAAAGAAATAGTTTATGACTTGAAATAGATTAATTTCAACTTATTGCACATAAATTGAAGATAAATTAAAGAAGCTAAAAATATTATTCAATTAGCGAGGTTGGTACACGCATTTCTATTCTGCGTGCATTGGGAGAGCAACAGCCTAACCATGACGCCATCAACGCATGTGTATAGAAGAGTTTAAAGTAATATTTATACATTAGACATATAAAAATTAAAAAAAAAAATTCCTAAAACTAAAATTGAATGGGCCTCAGTCAAACACGACCCAATTAAATGTTAAAAAGAAATAGATTAAGACTTTAAATAGATTAATTTCAACTTATTTTACATAAATTGAAGACGTAAGCATGGACTAAAGAAGCAAAAATTATTTAAAAGATGGCGAGGTTGGAACATGCACTTATATTCTGTGTGTATTGGGAGAGCAACAGCCTAACCATTACACCATCAACCCATTACTCCTACGATGTTTAAAGTAATATTTATACATTAGACATATAAAAAAAAATCAAAAAAAATTTGTAAAACTAAAATTGAATGGGCCTCAGTTAAACACGACACAATTAAATGTTCAAAAGAAATAGTTTATGACTTGAAATAGATTAATTTCAACTTATTTTACATAAATTGAAGACGTAAGCCTGGATTAAAGATGTAAAAATATTTTTGGATCGGCGAGTTTGGAACACTCGCTTGTTTTCAATTAAAGATGTTACAAAGCGCAACAGCCTAACCATTACACCATCAGCTCATGCACGATAATTGGTTTAAAGTAATATTTATACATTAGACATATTGTAATTAAAAAAAACACTTTCATAAAACTATAATGGGACTCAGTCAAACATGCCGTGACACAATAATGTTAAAAAGCAATACGTCAACAAGTGAAGAAACAAACTGAAATCTACTTACGCTTTTTGCTGCTGCTTCTTGTGTTCTAGGCAGGGCCGAATTTGTCTGTAAAAAAAGGATTGTTAAGAAATGTTATTGTTAAAACTTATAATGTATACAAAGTTGTATTTACATCTTATGTTAATAATAAAAAAAAAAAACCACCACCGAATCGTAATGGACAACAATGATAATTTTTACCACTCTGTTTAATGAAACGTGTAAATACAAAATACAAGAAAGTATAAGATGTATCTATGCGTATGACATTACGGAATGATTAGAATAGAATTTATCCCAATATATATGTATACGTCTTAAACTAGTATCCATTTTAGAATCAATATATGGGATTCATATTTTTCATATCAAATAGATTTAGTTGATTAAAAAGTCGAACACACAATCAATACTTTGCTATAAAAAAGTAACCTTAATAAACCAACAGAAAACTCCATGCGTTAAATAATTTCACATTTAGACATAATGCAGTTTAACTACATAAAACTAGAGGCTCTCAAGAGCCTGTATCGCTCACCTGATTCTACTTGGGTTTTTGAAATCATATAAAAAAATATAAAATTTGGCTAAAAGTGACAACACAACCTCATTTATAAGGAAAGGAACATGTTTAATTTCATTCAAAAGTCCCCCACTGGCGGCCATCTTGGATGACGGATCGGCTACAAAGTAACAACACTTGGTCAGCACCTCATAAGGAACATTCATGCCATGTTTGGTTTTATTCCATTCAGTGGTTCTCTAAAAGAAGTCATTTGTATGCATTTCCCATAGGGTCCTATGTTAAACTAAGTCCCCTGCTGGCGGCCATCTTGGATAATGAATCGGCTACAAAGTAACAAGAATTGGTCAGCACCTCATAAGGAATATTCATGCAATGTTTGGTTTTATTCCATTCAGTGGTTCTCTAAAAGAAGTTATTTGTATGCATTTCCCATAGGGTCCTATGTTAAACTAAGTCCCCCGCTGGCGGCCATATTGGATGATGGATCGGCTACAAAGTAACAACACTTGGTCAGCACCCCATAAGGATAATTCATGCTATGTTTGGTTTTATTCCATTCAGTGGTTCTCTAAAAGAAGTCATTTGTATGCATTTCCCATAGGGTCCTATGTTAAACTAAGTCCCCGGCTGGCGGCCATCTTGGATGATGGATCGGTAACAAAGTAACAACACTTGGTCAGCACCTCAAAAGGAACATTCATGCCATGTTTGGTTTCATTCCATTCAATGGTTCTCTAAAAGAAGTCGTTTGTATGCATTTCCCATAGCGTCCTATGTTAAACTAAGTCCCCCGCTGGCGGCCATCTTGGATGATGGATCGGCTACCAAGTAAAAACACTTGGTCAGCACCTCATAAGGAACATTCATGCCTTGTCCTTTTCATTGACTGAAAATGTATGTTAGAATTTCTGGATCCTTGGTTATCATGGTTATCAGCATAAGACTAGCAAATTTGCAATATCACTTAAATTTTCAAAGTAATTTTAACCCACCAGTAGATTGATGAGTGCCTTCTCTAGACCCGCTGTTTGTTTTATAGACCAGCCCTAAGCAAACTATTTAGATGTATTACATGGACAATAACAGTTCATTGACTTGACAAATCAACGATATAAGGATGAAGGTTAGAAACATGGAAATGCAAGGCTCTGCCAAGCTCTTTACCTGTTTCGGGCCGAATCCTTATATCGTTGATATGTCAAGTCAATGCACTATTATTGTCTTTATACTGCAATCTAAAAAAACAAAAAATCAATTGTTTGTTTTAATATGTTAATGTTATTATTTGATTTAAATATTGTGAATTTTCGCCTTTTATATAAAGGTTTCATATCTTGCAGACGAAGAAATATTTAACTATGACAACACGATTAAATATACATTACCTGTTGAAATCCGCAGTCGATGGTGAACGAATTTGTTTGAGAATGAACTAAGTAATTAACAATAAGCACCATTTATATGATTTATAGATTGCAAACCAAATGGTTTTTTTTCTTCTAAAAATTGCAAAAGAAATAAGTTTGAGCGGTTTTATATATTGGAAATAAGAACAGGTTGAAAAGGTCGTATTAATAATTAATTATAATTTCATCAATTTAAATTTAAATATTCATGAGGAAAAGTGATATCAGGTCAGTGACTATATGACATAGAAATATACAATCAACGCGTTTTCACTGCTCAAATAGAACGAGTGCAGTATAAATGACGTTTTTGAACTGCTGTGGCCATCCAATATGCCATGGTATGGTTTGGGGATTTTATAACAAAGTATGCACAAATGCAGCCCGACAAGTGTGAGTTACATCTGCCACCATGCCTCACCAATCAACGGATATATGAAAATATGAAGGAAGTCGCCTTTGATATCAGAAAAAAAACATTTGTATAAGCTGTGGAGGAAAGATTTGCCACATGTACAGATACCTAATGTAACGAATGTTTAATAATAACTCAGGTTTACATATTTTGACATCTGAAACTATAACATATTCATCATCAGCATGGAGCATCTAAATTAGCATTATGTCTTTTTTTGTCAATTGTAAAAGTTTTAATGAAAGTTAAATTATGAAGGAACATCTCGCTACAAGCAAACAGTTTAATTTGTTTCAAATATGTTTAACTTTAATTTGGCCAAAGCCGTCTGAAGATTTCATATGAGAGTTTAGTTATTTTCACTTATGTATTTAAAATAAGTGAAATGACTTTCATGAATGATCCTAGAAAGGGTCTTCTGATTAGAAGTCATTGGTCTATTAAACACGAAGAAGGTCAAAAGTCATGGTCGTATTTATGCCCCACATCATCATGTTTGTGTTCATATTGTCAAGGTGAATCCTTAACTTGCACTGCAAAGTAGGCTATAAATGGCCCAAATTTGACTAGTGAACACATCAATGCCACGAGATATCAAAGAAAATCAATACAGGAAAAACAAATAAAACACACACAGTGGTTTAACTACCCCTTTTCAAATGAAGCCTGGGACCTAGGCAATTGGGATGAAATAAATCAATGAGTTCAACACTTTTAGAGGATGAAGATACAAGATTTGGTATGAGTTTAATCTATTCACAAATGATGTACCTAACTGTTTATTAAATTGTCCTGATAGTGTAAAACTCAGCACTAGTCGCATAGGCTGTCTAGGATGAAGTCCATTTGAATAGTTATAAGCTGGTGGTTGTAATTGTTGATGTCAACATCGCGTAGTGGAAAAAACCTGGAATTATCCTTTGAATAAAAACCATGTAATAATTCAAATTATTTTATATTTAATTCATCGTCGAATTGACCAAACATTAAAAATTTACCTAAGATCAATCATACAAAGTTTGTCTCAGGTTACAATATTGTGTTTATATCACTGAGACAAAAAACAAAACAAAACATATTTCATACTTATATATCAGTAGAGGGGAAAAAATCACCATTGGTTTTAAGCATGAAAAACTCGATACCACCTTGAATTGTATTTAAAAAAAATGTTATCTCCTATAACAAACAAATGCACCCCATCAAATTTATACATGTTTTCAGTCCTGGAAATGTCTGGATAGCGTATATAATAACCACCCGATACCAATATATAATTAGCTACTGCATTATTAACCCTGTATCTAAATTTTTCCGTTGCCTTACTATCGTTAGAGTATCTCCATTTTAAACGAGGCAACATTTGTGATCACACACTTTTAGTGTCGGGCAAGTCCTTTTCTCTTTAGTCTTTGTATTACCTTAATCATTAGCACCTACATGTATGATTAGAAATTTAGGAGGACCTTTTACTTTATATTCGATATATTATTCCTCTAATTTTAGGTTCAGAGATACAGGTTACGGGAAAGTCTGCACCGTATAAATGAACATGGTATTCAGGAAAGAAGGCAGGGTAGGTTGAGCAGACGAGTATACAGTGTAGAGTCAGCAAATAGACCTTTGATACGTTTTTGGACCATGAATGATGGCCACATTACCACATGTCCAGATATCCAAATTGAAGTAATTACACCTTTTTCTTGAATCTGCTGGTAAGAAAGTCTACACTCTCTTGGACCTTGTTTAATAAATTGTAAAATTCGCTTAATCACTCCTCAGCAAACTAAATGCTTGTAGTCCAAGATATTCCTGCATGCATTAACGGTCATAATCCAATTTGATAATCCTTGTATTCAAAGTTGTTGAAACATGCTTCAGAACGCAAAGGAGGTAAATCATCACCAATGTTAAACACTACTCGACCCTTCAATGTGCCTTTAATGACACATCTTTCACAGCTGTGATAAGCCTTGTGTCCTTAAATGCATTTCAAGAAAGCTCTTGCTGGCGCATCAATAATCATAGCTTCTAAAACTATATCAAAACCAGTTTCATTAAACCTTTATCCATTTTGTACAAGTGCACAAAGTTCATGCAAAAAAACATCCAGGTGATCATTTACTGCTTGGAATTTCCATAAAAAAAGAGCGACAACAAAAGGCTCAAAATTCTGAATACTACAATGAATAGGCCACATTTGCACTCCAGAAGATTTGAAGAGTGGGTCACCATCTATTTTGAATGGACACCAAGGGTGACTGGGGAATAGAAATATGTTCACATGGTCGCTTGGTCTTCTCCCGACCAGCAGTATAACGCTTGCCTATGTGGGACGTCCGTTTGGCTGTGCGGGATGTATAAAGTTCGCAGTCACGTCCGGTCAGAATGGGGACATTAAATCCGATGTCTCGTGTAAAAAGTGCCACGCTCTTTGCACGTTGAAAACCCTTGCAACAACAACTCTCCGTTGCAAGGCAAACAATTTATCAGATGCAGAATTATTTATATCAGTTCTTGATCTATCTACAGAATTATAATTTTGTTAATTGTTCTTACTTTCACTTGACTGTGCAGGAAGATTAGCCTCTGCAAGCTAAAAACAAATATTACCTTTATCTTCACACTCATTGAAATCGAGTGTAATATTGGGAACATCCTTTATACCATATTATATTCCATACATACTTACTATTACATATATTCAAAACAATTATGTAACTTGTCTTGGCAGTTATAACTGAAATATCTAATGTAGTGCAGAGCTCGCCAAAGTTGGAAATTAGCATCGTGGAGGAAGATCCAATGTTCAAATGGAATTTGGTTCATCTTCCTTGGCCCGATCGTAGCCCAACTTTGAACCATATCGAGCATATATGGGACACTATTGGGCGGAAATTGCGCGAAAGGACACCCCAGTTCAAACACATCATGAAATAAACAATACCCTTCATCAGAAATGGTTGCTGCTACCTTAGCAACAAATTAGTCGATTTATGGCAGGAATCAGAAGACGTTAAGATGCGGTTATCCGTTTGAATGGAGGCTGCGCACAAAGTACCAATTCTTTGGCATATAACGATCAACCATAATGTGAACAGTCATCTGAAGATTAATTTTGAAATGTCTGACATTGTAAAGCTCGACTACAGTAAAAGTTGTAAATGCATTTTTTTTGTACAAAAAACTCTTCATTTTGTTATTAAATTTGTGGTTATATAAATCATTTTTTTTTCAAACATTTTTTGTTCGTTTCAATGCCAATGTTATCATATGTTTTAATAAGATTATACACATATTTTATGATATTTCATCCAAAAAAAGAGGCTGATTTTTTAAGTTTTTACAAATCAAGGTGTTGAAACACTTTTTTCCATGTGTATATATATTAAAGAAGTATAATCGTAGTTTACATGTAGATAAACGCGGAAAGTAATTGTCCTCTCTAAGTAGGTATAAGAGTTGTGGTTTTTGCGATTTAAACACCATGCTATGGAGAACGCTCTAATTGGCTTATTTATTTTTCATTTTTGTTATCTATCATACGATTGGTTGTACCTGTGCATGTTTTTAAACCGGAAGTCTTATCTATGTCTAAAAACAGTCTGATGACGGAATCAATATCCGGACTCCTTTTTTGTCGTTTTTCTCCAAAAATGACTCAATCTGAATAATCATAAGAATGGATGACAAATCCAACTATGTATGTCACCTATAGAACACAGAGGCATGATGATTAATTTATCATGGAAGGAAGAGAAGCGACAAACAAAATGAGGTCTTCTCGTTTAATAGTATAGATTCCCACAGATATTCGGTTCAAACATTGATTCATAATGATATTTCTATTTGTAGAACCTGATTCATGGTTATGAAAGAAAGACACGCTGGGAGAGACTAGATAACTTGTTACATTTCAGATATTTTATTGCAAGAAACATTAAAATTACTTGTTGTCATTTTTTTTGTTTTGTACATCCGTGTTCTTGTGACCATTCTTGTTTACAGCTATAAACATCCTATCTTCATAGAAACGTTTTACATTAATGATAATGAAAAGGTATTGAGAGAATGACAGATGCTTCCGATGACAACATGAACAATGACAGTAATAATGAAAATCCAGAGTCAATGACAAAAAGGGGGGTTGACGAGGATGCAGGAGAAGAAGAAGAATGCAATCAACCTGCAACTGAACCTAGAAGAAAATGAGCTAAAAAAGTCACCAAGACGATCAACATCGATTCCAGTCACTAGGGGAAAAGTGGAGAGACTTGCATGTCCCTCAGGCTACAAACCTGTATCAAACCAAGATATCGAAGACCCTAGGACCGACAGTACCACACTTTAAAAGGGGATATACTGTTTAACCTCTGTCTGTCCATCCTTCCGTCCGTCCCATGAATATATTTCGTCGCATTTTTCTCAGGAACTACAATACAAGGGTTTTTGAAATTTGGTTTCAGGGATCATATAAGTCAGTTATACCGTGTGATGCATTTTCATATTCATCACTCGACAACTTCCTGTTTACCGAACGATTGCATATGTTAACACAATTAATATTATCCACTTGCGGCGGGGGTATCATCAGTGAGCAGTAGCTCTCAGTTTCACTTGTTTCTGATGATGAATTTCAGTGATAAGGAAAAACAATTACAAAAGATAAGATTTCTTAGTTAAATACTAATTTATGATGAAAGAAATGTTCCAATTAAAATCGATTTGATAACAATAGCGAGTAAATCATCCCCTTATGACATAAAACTTAGAATTTACTAACATAGTTAACATTGATCAGAAATAGGTTTTTTGTATCGTAATATAAAAATGGTCTTATTATTATCATCATGCCGAACATCAGGCAGTTGAGAAAAATTAACTTGTTCTATCGATAGACGTCGTATTTATATTAAAATCGATCGCAATGTAAACAGAGGAATGTGTACGGAAAGGAGTCATGCCCACTGACCAAAAGAAAATTAAATATTTAGGAGTTAGATATGGGGTTCCTCCTAGAATTCACGTAGGAAAATAGGTGATAAGGTACGAAGAAAATTACCTTTTCTGATCGCTCTCAGTGACTGCTATGGAAGTAAACTTGGAATTGATAGTACAAAAATAAAAAAACAATAAGAACATTGTTCATACACTTGTATTGAGGATTGGCTATTTTTAAAGTTGAATAACTATTCAGATTACGTTAATTACATTTTACCGAGCATTTTACACGTGCAGTTGAATTATTTTTGAAAATAATACTAATACATGCATGTATCAATGAAAACAATGGCAATCGTATATATCCCTCAGAGCAATCATGCTCTTTGATTGTTTGATGATATTGATTCATAATTTTTTTCATAGTTTTGAAAGTGATTGTTGGCCTCCCCAAATTTTGACATACTCTGTATAGTCATAATTTTCAAAGTTTTAATTTGTTGGGAAATGTTCCATTCCTGCTTAACAATGGCTTCAATTGTCTGTTGTTGTGTTTTCTTTTGTACCAATTTTAAACAGTTATTGTCCCAAAATGAAGATTAGCTGCTCTAAGAGGAGGATCAATACCAATCGTATTTTGTTCAAAAACTTTTAATCCTGTAGCTCTAACTACATCATACTTGTCCACAATGCCAATCAACTTTATTGGTACATTACAATGAAATTAAAAAATAATCAAAATTACACATTTACTTTTATTCATATATTCATATTAGGTACTGTTAATACTATTAAAATTATAGCCCGGCCAAATATCCAAAATCTAAATACATTGTTAGATTCAGCATATATCCAAACCAGGTGCTCCGTAGGGCGCAGCTTTATACGACCGCAGAGGTCGACCCCCGAACAGTTGGGGCAAGTTGGACACAACATTCAATCTTGATGACACAAACTAAAAAAACAGCAAAAAAGGAACCCAACCAAAAACCAGTCACTCGTTTATCCCTACACTAGGTGACGTCATAGGTATGCTTCCGGCGTCAAACATAAACACCGGGCGTTTTCTGGTTTCTGTGCCGCTTCAGAATGTAATAAAATTTGATAAAAAGAAGATTTTTAGGTGCAACATGTGAGTTTTTTGGCTTATTATTGTAGAAATTACATGTCAATATATTCAGCAATTCAAAATGTCGGCTTCCTTAGTTACGGACAAGGAGATAGAGAATTTCACGCTAACTGTCATCCAATCAGAACCATTGATTAAAAATGATTGCATTAGAATTTTATTTTTTTATGTATTGATTTGATAGTCATTAGATAATTTAAAAATAATCTTGTGTTAGGCAAATTGAACTTTCAGATTCAAAGAAACTATAGGTAGAAATAATTGTAATTTTGAAGTATGATTTTAATGTAATTTATCTCATTGTTAATCCAAAACTATTCAAGGTGGAAACTTTATATGTTGCATTAAAGTGAACGGATTCAAAGTGTTATAGTTATGACAGAAAATGGACTTCCTTCTTAAGGTAGTTTAACTGATGAGTTACCTTAAAAAGCCGAAAAAAACAATATGCCTTTAATTTTGCTTGATATAAATACAAAATTATAACAACAGAAGGAGTAGGTCCGGTAAGGTCTGATTTAGGCCTCAATTTTCAAGTTCATCTAACGAAAAATTTTAGACGCTTTTTAAACACTTAAGTGTCTAATTCAATTGATTCAATTAGTTTATGGGAAAGATTTTAGCTGATTACGTCATTTTAAACGCTCCGATTCAAGCTTAAATATGAAAAATCTATCAAATATGCAAAAAATCGTCACTTTTCAGATGGTTTTTGTCAAAAATGAAAGTGGCCGCATCCGTGTTCATCCTCAACCTTTATATATATTATTATGTATTATCATAAAATACAACTTACATTTCAATATTATGGATGAACACGAATGCGGCCACTTTCATTTCAGACGGAAACCGTCTAAAATTTAACTAAAATGATCAAATTGTGAAGATTTATGTAACTTAGCACGACTTAATGATGCTAGTACTCGATATATGTGCATCGTATTGTCAAAAACAGCCCATATTTATGTAGCAGAAGCATTCTACTTTTCAATAAATATCTTAACGATTACATATTCACAATTTTCTAAAACTGCTATATTTTGGGGCCAAAAATGGGTCTTACTGAACCTACTCCTTTCCATAGTTAGGGACAAAAATTGATCTGCTGCTTTAGATTTGTATATGTTTCTATTATCATTTTGTGCATATGTTCTCATTTTAGAATGAAAAAAAAAGGTATATTGAAGAAATGTTATAATGTTTATTATGATATGATTAAAATATAATAAAATGTAGATGTCACTTCAAAATGCATTTTTGCGTAAGGCACACTCTCCCTTTTTTTGCCTAATGTATGTTTGAAATTCTTTAATGTTAATACTTTCGAACAGATCTTTTTTGTCATTTTTAATTGAAGAATGTTCTCTCCCTGATACTTTTATGAAAACTTTTACATCTACCAACTGCTTCGCCAAAGATTTTCGATCTTGTCCAGATTTTGGGCGGGATGAAAACCAGAAACAGGTGCAAGTTTTAATTGAGAATGGAGATTTTCTTCTATGGTCTTTGTTGCCATCATAGTTTTCCCGATTCTTTCCACAACTTCAGAAGAATGGTTTGGCCCAAGTAATTTTACTCTTTGTTTGGCATATTTGTTTAACAGTTCCATAACATAATCCCCATCTAAATTGTTACCATCTCCACCCTTAAGGTTTATGAACCTGTGATGGATGACTTCATGCCTGTGCCTAGGTGTGTACAAAGCATTAACACCTGCCATCAAAAGGAATCCTTCTAGGCGATATTTTGTTTTGTGTGCCTGATGTTATCTAAGTGTGGCATACTTCCAGTGACGACAAATCCTTGTGCCATCTCCATATCTGGTTGCTTGTACAGATATTTTCCTCATGAGGCCAAGTTTTGCAACATTGGTGGCATAACTATAAATATAGTCATCTTGTTCATTCACCTTGATATCTCCCCCTAATTCTAATTTATTGAAGTCGAAATGTCAGTTTAAAATTATCTGTCTACAATTTGTCCACACAGCTGGAGAATATAATGTTGCTGTGTATGGACGTTTGCCAAGTGTAAACCTTTCTGTAGTTTTGCACACTTAGCAGACATATCGTCCATTTCCAAATGCTCCAATGCAGCGGCAATTACATGAGCTTCTGTTGTTAAATCAATAAGTTCACCACCAGCATGGTAATCCTTTGAAACCTTGGTTACAACGTTTCTCCTATTTATTAGGTTTCTAAGCTGATAAAAAGTACCAGGATCTCTACAGCTTATTGTAGAATAAAATTTGTCCATTACCACCTGTAACAAATTAAAGAATATTTATACGGAGAATTGATAAAGTGAAACATATATAAACGGATTTCCTTCTTTGTGAGGCTACATTTTTATGCCCCATTTATGGGCATTATGTTTTCTGGTCTGCGCGTCCGTCTGTCCCGCTTAAGGTTAAATTTTTTAGTCGAGGTAGGTTTTGATGACGTTGAAGTTCAATCAACTTGAAACTTATTACACATGTTCCCTATGATATGATCTTTCTTAACCCTTTAACATTCAAGGATTTTTTACCTTTTCTTCCCGAATAAAGGATATCTGTTTTCAATCAATTGCACATTTCGATAAAAAGCTCACTCAAAGGACAAGTTAGACTCATCTGATAGATAATTGACCAAGGTTGCAGGAAAACTTGATTTAAGGAAAATAATTTCTTACGTTGGTCACGTGATATCCCTCAAAAGTCACGTGACATGCTGAATTAAAGTGACAAAAATGTACAATTCAAGCGGAAAAGCGGTTTTACAGACATTTAGTGACAAAAATAGAACATAGTTTTAGTGTTAAATTAATGCATGAAGACTTTCGGAAACGTTATCGGTGAAAACTTTATACAGAAAGATGCAAAACTTGTCTGATTGGTAGAAATATCAAGACTCGAAACACCGAAAAATAGTGGATTTTTTGAGAATTTTTGTCATAGTCAAATAAATGGCCCAAGTTTATGTTAAAGATGTACTATTCATAACTGCTTACAGAATAAGCCTTTAGGAAAGAATTTTGAGTAAATTTTGAATGAAAATCTGGTATTTTTGAGTGCCTAGGCTAAGAATGTAACAAAAACAGAGAGAGGGGGAGAAAAAGGGGGGGGGGGGATTTTTTCTTTTTGATGTAAATCATGTATTTCAGTTGTCTTAATTGAAATTGAAAGTAAAGTTAAGTTAAGTTACATTTAATATAGGAATTTATTTTTTCATCCTCCGGCAGTGAGGTTTGAACACGCGATCATCCGGGTGCAAGACTGTGCATCTTTCCACTGAGCCACAGAAACCATTGAGAAACTTATGAAATTTAAGCATATAAGTCACCTTCTCTGTTTGACTAGAAATTAATTTTGGTAGAACATAATCAAACTTCGTTTTCTTAAGAAGCTATTTTTTGAAAATTATTATTTTTTTAAGCAAATTTGTAAGAAAGTTATTCAGAAATGTTCGTTTTTTCGTCTATATGTCACTGTTTCTATACCTTAGCGATACGATATCCAACACCCTCATAACCAGACACTAAGGAAACAAAGATTTGTTATTGCTATTCCGACTTGGCTAACAATTTTTAACACATTTTAGATGTTCTCATCTCTTTTACTATAAAAACTGACAAAAGAAAACATGAAAATTCCTTGTAATTTGAGTTTGTTTCAGTGTTGATACTCTATGAATCAGATTTTTTGTATGTGTATGAGTTTTACTTACAGTTTTGATAGTATTCTTGTAAATGATCACGGCACAGTTATCAAAATTGTCATTTTAAAACAAAGAACAGCAACAATTTGTCTTGTGACATTTTGTGAACATATTCTATTTAAAAATAGAAATAAAACAGTTTTCCTCCAAAAAAAATCTTGTCAATATAGGGCAAATTGACATAATGCATTGTATTTTGTTGGTTTCAGACACAAAAAATCAAGTTGGTGGTATACTGATCTTCAATTTGAGCCCCCAACCACATATGTACGTCAAAAATTGTCAACGATACAAAACTTCATGCAAACTACTCCGCCACAAATTTTGCTTAACGGTCAAATTGACCGGTAGGAACGTTAAAGGGTTAAGGTAAGATGACACCTGCCAGTTTGGACATGTACACCTTACAGTCCAGACCTATTGCTTATTGTATCTGAGATATGGACTTGACCACCAAAACTTAACCTTGTGTAATTATCTGTGAAATGAGGTCGAGGTCAATTGAAAACTGTCTGACGGGCATGAGGACCTTGCAGGATACCTACATACCAAATAGAGTTATCTTATTACTTATAATAAGAGAGAATTTAACATTACAAAATATATATATTTTTTTTTTCTCAAGTAGTCACTGAACCATGAAAATTAGGTCAAGGACATTGCACATGTGACTGACGGAAACTTCGTAACATGAGGCATTCATATAGAGTATGAATAATCCAGGTCTTCAACCTTCTAAAATATAAAGCTTTTAAGAAGAAAGCTAACGCCGTAGCCGACGGATCACTATCCCTATGTCGAGCTTTCTGCGACCAAGGTCGCCGGCTCGACAAAAAACTTACCAATTTTATTTTTAATTAACAGTATCCATACCTGTATAAAACATACATATCATACCACTCAGTCAATCCTATTTTTATATACCTTAGCACTGTCATGTTCATCTTGGCAGTAGACGAGGTTACCCTGGTTGATAACTTCCCCATTCTGGCATTTTATTCCATGATATGAGGTCATTATCAATCCAATCTCAGTAGTATAGAGTAAGGCAGCATACTTAATTTCATCAGTTATGTCCCTTTTGACCACTTTTCTGTTTGGAGATCTTTCTGCCTTTATAAGATATGCTGTCGATAATTCTGCCCCATCTGTTTTTTGGCCTAAAAATGATTTAATTTCTTTTGTGGTGGATACCTTCCTTACATCTGATAAGACTTGAATCCTGTGAGAATTGTAACTATTAATTACATTTAGTTTTGGAATTTTCATTCATAAAACCATCTGTTTAAATGTATTGATTAGTTCTTAGAGCATTTGTTTTCCCTGATATAATTTTCAAACTCAAATATATATATTTATCCTGCAATTAGGTGGCCTACTATACAGATACAGCCCTACAGATATCGCTATGCTGAATCTGTATACTATACAGATATTGCTTTTAAGCTTCGCCTACCGACTGGTCCATGCTTTCTTACAGAAGTTGTAATTTCTGTTGCTGATCTTCATTGATGTCTTGGATACAAGCCTTCAAAAGATGTTTTCCAAGTCCTAAAAACATCCAGTGTAGTAATCCAACTGGAATATCACTGGAGTGAGGATATTTGATTAACTTTGTGAATAAAATATGGCAAATCAATTTTATTTTTATTTTAGATAGCACTTTTGATACGTAAAGGGGGATACTTTATAAAATTCTCTATTTGCAAAAGAAACTTATACATTTTCTATACACTTTTTATAAAAAGAAACACCGACAGACTGGTAATCTGTGAGCATGAATACGGCTTCAATGAGGTTAAATTATTCACTTGAACGTGAATAATTCATCAACAATGTTTCTTAGCTTATTTTGACAAAATTTGACCATATCAGATGCTAAAAATGAATTATTATTCCACTTTTTCACTTTCTTTAAAGTTCGAACAAAAACAAATCGTATTTTTATATTTTTATGTATTTCATAGCTAGTGCCCCTTTAATTAACAGAAAAAGGACCATACAACTGGTTATTGATGTAAATGACCAAAGGGTGTGGTTTGTCTACTAAGAGTGATCTCCCTTTAACTATAAAATTATAGAAAACTTTTGAATTGTTTTGTATTCATAAACTTAAAAATTGCACTAAAGTGAATAGCACAGTGACTTATAGTTATGACTATGACTTGTTTTTACTCTTTTCTATAGAAAATGTACAATAACTCAAGTTTCCTTTAACAATATGAATAAGTGATAATGTAAGGAAAAAATTGTGATACATGGTCTGACCATTAGGACAGTGATATTGACTGTTACAATGATATTGTTTGATTGTTGGTTGCTTAACGTCCAGTGGCAAATATTTCATGCATATTCAGGACGAGAACAAGTTCACAATAAATACAATAGGTAGGTTGATACAATGGAGGCCATCTGGGATGATGGTCAGGGAAATTTGGACTGCCACTGGAAAATGAGGGTATGTTGGATAGGGTCAGAAATTTTGCCTTGCAACAGACCACATACGGACCCCTCAAAGAGTTGTTGCAAGGGTTCTTAACGTGTAAAGAGCGGGGCACTCTCTTTACACGAGGCATCGGATTTAACGTCCCCCTTCTGACCGGACGTGACTGCGAACTTGATACATCCCGCACAGCCAAACGGACGCCCCACTTCGGCAAGCGT
Organism: Mytilus edulis; assembly: GCA_019925275.1. NCBI lineage: Eukaryota > Metazoa > Mollusca > Bivalvia > Mytilida > Mytilidae > Mytilus > Mytilus edulis. Next base: position 4,858,879 of record JAHUZM010000015.1, on the reverse strand, counting down.
TTTACTGCCGGTCGGGAGAAGACCAAGTGACCATATTTCTATACCCCAGTCACCCTTGGGGTGGTTACAATGATAATGATCTCACCTATCACTATCATTTTCTTAGTCAGTACTATATCACAGTAGTGGCCAGTTTTTCAATAGCAATTATGCAATTTAATCAAAAAAGTACATATGTAATTGTATGGCACTTTTACCTGTGGGGATTAATTCCATCCCATAGACAATTCGGGTAGGTTTTCGTCCATATTGCTGCCTTACATCTTTCCTGTCATTGACTGATAACATGCCATATGTATCATTCAGTATAGTTTGCACTTTGAAAAAGAACTGTTTCACAAACCACATCTCTTTATAAGAAATATAATTGAGTTAGTTATTAAATTTGTCAGATTACATTGCAGTGAGTTATCAAATTTGTCAGATTACATTGCAGTGAACAGAATAAAACCTTTTGTATCTAATATTTTTGTTACTTCTATGATAATGTCATAACACTGTCTATTTCTTTTGTCTTTTAAATCACGGTAAGAAAAAACGTGATTCTTGTCATGATGTTCATAACCTCATGAACCTTGTCTTTTTGAGTAGTTGAGATAAAATGTGTATTACAAAAAAATTGAATATTTTACTTAAACTTTCCCAATATTATCTTTAATAACACACATGGCATCTAGGACATCATTTATTTGTGTTGGCACCTATATGGTTACTAGCTTCTGCCAACATGCTGTAGTCACAAACACATAATCCTAAGTAACTGGTCACTTTTACAACTTCCTTATTATAGGCTTCAAATGCATCTTTTCCAATTCTAAAATGAAATGAAATTAGTCAAAGGTCGTTTTGATCCAGAAATCAATTTGCGAAGGGTAGAAGTGCTGCCTTGTAGCTGGGTATGCTTTTAACGTTAAAGTAACTAAGACGGTGCAGTTTCGTTCTAAGCCTATTGAGGTAATTCTCCCTTGGTTACACGGTCATCAGCTTTTTGTATATGCGACTTTTTGTATTTATTGGTTCTTCTAACGCACTTGTTCTAACGTGACTCAGTACGTTAAAAGATCTCGTCAGTATGATATTGTACTATTTTGTGTCATTATGATATATTTATATTATGAATTACAAAATACGTTGAACCACAAACGTCAAAATCATTCAATGCGTAGTAGAAACTATTTGTGGATTCTTATAAATTCTATATATAAATTTTGGACTATCTTAAATCTCGGGTCTATTTCTGAAATTTATTCTTACATACTTTTGATTTTTAACCCTGTATGCTACATTGCCTATGTAGAAGAAGTATGTGACGTATAATATTTTTGACGTCAACCACACAAATCAATGAATGTGTTTATAGATAGATGTTTCCTTTTGTGTTCTGTTAAATTGTTCCCTTTAAAATTGTTATACGATGATGACTGATGTACCCATATTTTGACTATATTATTTATTGTTTCTTTTCAGTTAACGCATCAATGTGAATATAACCGAAATTGACGAGACTGTCGTCAAAGTGAGACGGGTAGCGCTATAAAACCAGGTTTGATCAACCATTTTCTACATTTGAAAATGCCTGTACCAAGTCAGGAATATGACAGTTCTTGTCCATTCGTTTCAGATGCGTTTTGTTATTTGATTTTGCCATGTGATTTGATGTTCCTCTAAGTTCAGTATTTTTGTGATTTTACTTTTTTTCCGTATGTAGCCTTATCCTGCGTACTTGCCTTACCTGGTGATCCCTTAGATCCTTTATTTAGGTTGTCTGAGAAAAAGAGTTTGTCTTATACTGTTTTCTCCAATGCCTTTGTTTTTGTTGCAACACCTTGGCTGTAATCCTCAAAATTATGGGCGACACTCTTTTCGAAGGGATGCTGCCACTTGGGCAGGATCTTGTAGGTCTTTCGGACAATTACCTTAAATTGCTAGGTTATTGGTCAAGTGATTTTTTTACGCTATATTCATTCTGATAGAGACCAGCGTCCCAAAAGCTAACGGTGTTGACATGAATATCAATAATGTGGTCATTTTTATAAATTTCCAGTTTACAAAACATTGAATTTTTCGAAAAACTAAGGATTTTCTTATCCCAGGCATAGATTACCTTAGCCGCATTTGGCACAACTTTTTGGAATTTTGGATCCCCAATGCTCTTAAACTTTGTACGTGTTTGGCTTTATAAATATTTTGATATGAGCGTCACTGATGAGTCTTATGTAGACGAAACGCGCGTCTGGCGTACTTAATTATAATCCTGGTACCTTTGATAACTATTGTCCATGGTTATTGTGTGTCATACATTTTTGTTTTCGTAAGTTGTTTGTTTTCTTGTCTTTATTTTTTTTACATTTTTGATGTCGAATGGTGGCAAAATTAATAGTTGACTATTGCGTATGGATTTTTCTCGTTGTTGACATTCATGTCCAGTGAAGGATGTTTATTCAATATTGTCGACATCGCGATATCTACAATGTTAACACGATATAGTGTCAACATTGTTTACATTGTTTGAACCCTGATATAATGTATACATCGTTGACATCGCGATGTAAACAATGTTAAAACGATGTTGTGTCAACATCGTTTACATTGTTTGAACCCTTATATATTGTTTACATCGTTGACATCGTTAACATTGCGATGTATACAATGTAAACACGATGTCGTGTCAACATCGTTGACATTGTTTGAACTCTTATATATTGTTTACAACGTTGACATCGTTAACATCGCGATGTTTACAATGTTAACACGATGTCGTGTCAACATCGTTTACATTGTTTGATCCCTTATATATTGTTTACATCGTTGACATTGCGATGTATACAATGTAAACACGATGTCGTGTCAACATTGTTGACATTGTTTGAACTTTTATATATTGTTTACATCGTTGACATCGTTAACATCATTATGTTTACAATGTTAACACGATGTCGTGTCAACATCGTTTACATTGTTTGATCCCTTATATATTGTTTTCATCGTTGACATCGTTAACATTGCGATGTATACAATGTAAACACGATGTCGTGTCAACATTGTTGACATTGTTTGAACTTTTATATATTGTTTACATCGTTGACATCGTTAACATCGTTATGTTTACAAGGTTAACACGATGTCGTGTGAACATCGTTGACATTGTTTGAACTCTTATATATTGTTTACATCGTTGACATCGTTAACATTGCGATGTACACAATATTAAACCGATATCTAGTCAACTTCGTTAACATTGTTTGAACTGTTATATATTGTTTACATCGTTGACATCGTTAACATAGCGATGTATACATATAAGAAGATGCGGTATAAGTTCAAATGAGACAACTTTTTATTTAAGTTACATCTTTTATAAGTAAACCCCTATATGTTTGTCATTAATACGGAGTTTTGGTTTTTATCGAGTAGCAAGCTATGAAAGGCACAAAAAAACACTAGTGTAAAACTTTTTGAACCGGAAAAATAAAGGTTTAATGTAAAAAACATGAAACCAGAAACACGTATAAACAATTCAACAAACGACAACTACTTAACGACAGATTCCTGACTAAGGACAGGTGCAAACAAATGCAGTTAGATTAACGTTTATATCCGTACCATAGACTCAATATAAAATATAAACACGATTTTGACACAATATTGTTAGCATTGTTATGTCAACAATTTAAACAGAAAGGTATTTATAAAAAAAGAAGTGGTATGATTGCAAATAAGTATAATTTCCAGTACATACATACTAGCTGGCACATCTATAGATAACCATATGGCCTTTAACATTAAGCAAAGTTTATATGGCATAAAGAACAATAAAAGACGCCGACATGAAAAATGGAAAACAATTTTAACTATATAACTAACTGCTTAACCATGTTAACTTATTTAAAAAAAAAAAGAACGAAAAAAAAATGTATATACAACAACAACAAGATTTTGACACTATATTGTTAACATTACGATGTATACGATGTGAACGATGTAAACAGAAAGATGTAGACACTATATATACAATGTAAACACGATGTTGACACAATATTGTCAACATCGCGATGTATACGATGTGAACGATGTAAACAGAAAGGTATTGACTTTATATATATATAAATACAATATAAACACGATGTTGACACGATATTGTCAACATCGCGATGTATACGATGTGAACTATGTAAACAGAAAGGTATAGACTCTATATATACAATATAAACACGATGTTGACACAATATTGTCAACATCGCGATGTATACGATGTGAACGATGTAAACAGAAAGGTATAGACTTTATTTATATATATATACAATATAAACACGATGTTGATACAATATTGTCAACATCGCGATGTATACGATGTGAACGATGTAAACAGAAAGGTATAGACTTTATATATACAATATAAACACGATGTTGACACAATATTGTCAACATCGCGATGTATACGATGTGAACGATGTAAACAGAAAGGTATAGACTTTATATATACACGATGTTGACACAATATGGTCAACATCGCGATGTATACGATGTGAACGATGTAAACAGAAAGGTATAGAACATATTGATAGGATACAATGTAAACACAATAACGACACTATAAAGATGACATTGCGATGTTGACAATATCGACAAAACATCGTGCACTGGACATAGTTCGTTGTTGAAGGTCATTAGATTGATTGCCTTTGTTATTAATTGCTTACAATCACGTACAATATATAAGAATATATATACTGGAATACACATTTACCCAATACTTTTTCTGAATCTACAGTTAATGGAAAATAAGTCTCGTCCATATTCCAATTTTTTCTGGTCTATTCATTAGTTTATGCTTGAATAGGGTTTCTTTTAGAGCATTTGGTTCATTTGCTTATGGCGGATAGCTGTTGTCGCCTCCGGTTTTCTAAGAGCTAATGTAACATGAAACCTCTTATTGTGAAGTCTCCACCACTTGCCAGATGGAATCTTGTTTTTAAAAACGATCTCTCTTTTCTAAGCTTACTGTCCAGCATACCTAAGGTATTTTTTTTCAAACCCAATACCTAGGGATGCCCGTGTTACAGCGTACGAAACACTTTGCCCTCGTCCTCTTTGTTAAACATCGGTTTCGTTCTGTCTTCCTGACACTCTTGTCGCTCATTGTTGTTTTTGGTTTATTAAATAGTCTGATGCTTTTATTATTGACCTGTGGTTATCCTTTATTTCCCTTAGGACCTCTTGCATAGCATTTTGGTCCAAACTTTTTTTTTATACTACTGAGCATTACTACACAAAGTTATAAAACAACATATATTACAGATTTGATATATATTAATTTTCAATTCAATCAAGATTTAAAATATTCGTACATGAACATTATGTCCTACAAGTGATTTTTCTAAATGTTCTACGTTGCAGTCTTTATACAAGAAACCAACGTTAAACGTTTATTTTCTGTTGGGGACTAGTACGGTATTTAAATACCTCCGCTACTGACTTGGCCTTAAAATAGCAATTACCTTCAATCAAATTTGCTTTAAAATACGGGGAAATAATTAAGTAAGCCAGTGTTCGTCTACAATTCTTCTCCTGGGTATCACAAATAACTGAGCTTGTAACCCCCCGTGTTTCATGCCAACTGCCCATACAAAAGATATAATCAAAATTTGGCAGAAGTCATAATAAATTTTATATGCACTTATTCCTAGACAACTCGCAACACAGACAATTTTCTAATTTGAAAGAAAAAAATCCCAGAAAATGTGATGGTATGCACGATGGACTTGGCAGAAATTTTTTGACATCTCCAGTTACATTTTATGTTATGTTTAGTTTATTTACTCGTACTTTTATAAATTACAGAAAGAAGGGTTAACTTGTGGTTGCTGTAGATGCAGGATGGCAGAAAAGAGGAAGTGGTATAGCATATGACAGCAAATCAGGTATAACTAGACACCATCAGTTATAAGAATGAAAATAGACATTGACATAACATCATATTAAAAATAAAACAAAGAAACAAGAAAAACATGATGGTCTTTAGAGCATTTTCACCATTTTATGTCAAATATTTATATCTTTCAAGTCAGGTTTAGTCAATCGACTGTTATGAGGTCAAATATCTAGTAAACAAACATTCACTACATGTACAAACATGCCATTTGGAAATGATGAACAGTTGTCTTATTGCCGATCATACCTAATTTCCTTATTTTTGTCAAGCCTGCGACTTTTGTTGCAGAAAGCTCAACATAGGGATGGTGATACGGCATTTGTGGTGGCGTAAACTTTCTTCTTAAAAACTTTATATTTTTGAAGATGGAAGACCTGGATGCTTCATACTCATATTAAGATGCCTTATGTTAAGAAGTTTCCTTCTGTCACATGTCTATTGTCCTTGACCTAATTTTCATGGTTCAGTGTCATCATGAGAAAAATAAGTTACGGTGAACATGTCCGACTGTCAGGTCCCATCTGACCTTGACTTAAGTATACAAAGATTATTTATAAGATTACAAATATTTATCAAATATCTTATGTATTGATTATGTAGTAAACAAAATATCTTAGATATCTTATAAAAACAGGTTAAATAAGATATATTCAAGTTAGAATAAATAGTAAAACGGCTTGCCATAATAAATACATATCATAAACATTTTGATTTTGAGAACTTATTTTTAATTTCTAGGTCATTGTTCCATGGTTCGTCCAGAGACTGGGAAAATTTTAAATTACTCTGTAAGATCAAAAGACTGCAGAGTTTGCAGTAGAGCAGAATCCAGAAATGAAAGTCCAAGAGAGCATGCATGCTATCGTAACTGGGAAGGCAGTTCAAATGGAATGGAGGCTGATATGGTTATAGAAATGGTGAAAGATGTACAAAGCAAAAGCTGTACAGTAGATGCATTAGTTGGGGATGAGGATTCGACAATAATAGGACGAGTACGGGCAAACATCAGTAATAGCATTGAAAAGATTTCTGATAGAAATCACTTAAAGAAGATTCTTGGAAACAGTCTTTACTCCCTTTACTCAAGAAAAATCATCCTGTGTTAACTGTTAAAATCATACAATATTTACAAAGTTGTTTTAACTATGTAATAGCCCAAGGTGAAGGTAATCCAGAACAAATAGCAAAAGATCTCAATGCACTTTCGAAACATCCTTTTGGCGATCACCAATGCTGCTCTAGTCGGTGGTGTAAATTTCTAAGTAATCCGAAGACTGTTCCTTAAGGAAAACCACTGTCAGGTTCAAGTCTACAAAAGTCTCTGGAAAATGTTTTTGAAGGATATGCTAAGAACAGCATTAAATTGTCAACTGTTGGTAGTACTCAAGCTAATGAGAGTTTCAACAGAATAGTTTCTGCTAAAGCACCAAAGCATGTACATTACAGTTCTTCTGGAAATTTGAATTACAGAGTTGCAGCAAGTGTTGCCCAGAAGAACACAGGTCACAGATACCTAGTTAATAAAAGTTTTACTACTGTGGATTCATTATTATTCGTGGGATACTAATTTCCGTGGGTTTCGAGGGTACATGTGAACCACAAATTTAAATGTTCAACGAATAACATATTCTTAATAGGCTTTGTATACAGAGATTGGAAAAAACATGAAATCAAATATCCACGAATTTTTCAGAAAACCACAAAAATTGATATCCAAGAAAATAAATGAATCCACAGTATATTTATTAGAGCCCCTACTTAAAAAGGGGGCAGTATATAGTGTTTGTGGTGTCCTTTTGTCCACCCATCTGTCTGTATACCTTGTAGATTTGCATATTTTCCTTCCTTCTTGATAACACCAACTTTTTAAGAGTTGCGGGACTTTGACTGTGGTGGCTCATCAAATTCAAATAAACATTCAAGATATATATCTTTGTATGTAGAAGCATAAATTGTAAAGATTAGAATTATACTGAAAACTTCACATAATGTTGACATAACACCTCTGTCTTGTTTCAAATATAACCCTATTAGTTAGCTAGGTATAACCCAAGAAAAATAGCAATGTTCAATGAAAAACCATATTTTTCATTGTGAATAACCTAAGAAAACCACATCTATTGAATAACCTTATTTTTCAAAGGGGAATAACCCTAGAAAAGTACACCTTTTAGCAAATAACCTCCGAAAGCTTCTTGTAACTTTACAGTCAAATGTAAAAAAAATAGTATTAAACCGACGGCAGGTTGTGGTGTTAGTCCATACAATTATCTTTAGAATATGATCGATTGAAGGTTTTACCTAATACAATTATCCAAAAAAAAGTTAAATAAACTGAAAAAATGTAAATTTCAACTCAAGCCAAGGACTAGATTAGATTAGACTATTTACAGGATTTGTAATCACATAAGCAACACGACGGGTGCCACATGTTGAGCAGGATCTGCTTACCCTACCGGAGCACCTGAGATGCACCCTAGTTTTTGGTGGGGTTCGTGTTGTTTATTCTTTAGTTTTCTATGTTGTGTCATGTGTACTATTGTTTTTCTGTTTGTTTTTTTCATTTTTAGCCATGGCGTTGTCAGTTTGTTTTAGATTTATGAGTTTGACTGTCCCTTTGATATCATTCGACCCTCTTTTATCGATATTTGATATAAGAATTGTATTTCAAACGTAAAACCTTTATTTCCATACAAGTAGGGTGCATAATATCTTATTTGGTTTTGCATAACCTTCAAGCAAAAGGGTGACTAGCATTTTGAAAATCAAGTGTAAACTGTTCAAGAAAGAATTTGATTGCTATTTTGCAGAGAACGGCCCGTAATTAACCAAGTCCATATTTGATAAAGAACACATAAATACAAAAAAAAAACACTTTAACGCAAGTCAATCTGAATTATTAGATTTTGTCAAATTTAAAACGAAAATTTGAAAAAAATCCATATAAATGCTCTTTATTAAGTTACCCAATCAACCTAAACTTAAACTATAGCAAAGACAGATCATTACGACCGCAAAAATTGAATATTTATCAAATTACATAATGGGCAGTATTTATTTGAAGTAACTGGTTCTAAGAGATCGTATTATGAAACATGTGTCTGTCTGCAATCGTAACCAGATGCACTTGTCAATTATCCATGTCGCATTCATATTTTTAGCTCACCTGGCCTAAAAGGCCATGTGAGCTTTTCTCATCACTTGGCGTCCGTCGTCGTCGACGTCGTCTGTCGTCGTTAACAATTTTTCAAACATCTTCTCCTCTGAAACTGCTGAATGGATTTGGATGAAACTTAGCATGATTGTTCCTTAGATTATCCTGCACAAAGTGTGTGCTTCGATTTTTGATCAATGTTTATACTCAAAATATCGGATTAAAATTTCATAAGTTAGATAACTGATTTGTACGTTACCTTTACACAGCTCTATGAAAAGTTTTAAATATCTACCATGCGAATATTTTTTTCGAAAAACCTTTTTTTCATATTTCATCGCAATTATTCAAAAAAAATTTATTTAAAATACATTGCAGAGGAAAGAAAAAAAAATCAAAAACGTTCCGCAGTTATAAAGATCTTGGACAGAAAAAATCAAATTTTCCTTTGTACCGATACTGATACAAACCCATTGAACAGAAAATGAAATCACCAAATCACAACGCACGCGGAAAAGATATTACACGTCTGAACATAAATTATGATAAAATAAAATAGCTAAATCATCATGAAGAAAAAAAAACCGTCAAATATGTACATGCATTTTACAATTTGTTGGTATATTTTCAGCATAACCGATTGCCAAGTTCAACAAAGAGCCAAAATTATTGACCTACAATTAAACTATAGAAAAAAAAAATGTTTTGTTTTTCTTGTTTATATATACATGTCTGTTTCCCTGTTTTCCATTCTCTACAAACCAATGTCTTCTCTTATTTTTCTTCTTGTTGCAATAAAGTCTACAAAAAAAATGACAGATTATTATCCAGATCTTGATGATGGTTGTAATTGCCCAGCATGCTTTGAGGTAATATACATGTATTTTCATTGATTCTATGAAAAAAATCATGTAATGAACCAAAGAATACAATGATTTTTTTTTGTAAAAACTTGGTTCATATTGACAATACATTATACCATTACAAATACCTTGTCTGTCCATTGGTCCATCAAATAATTCTGTCAAGCACTACAATATGAATGAGTGGAATGACTTCATACATGGGGTATGTGAGCGTGCTCACTAAGGTTCTTTAATTATCTATAGAATATGGTCGATTTCTAAAACTATCAAAAAAAATATCAAATTTTAGGCAAATGTAGAAAAAATATTATTAAACCTATTGAACCTAATTTCGTCATTGATTCTTGGGATTCTATTTTTTTCCCAGCGGTTGTCCAAAAAGCTTCCGAAAGAACATTTCGACACCACATATCAGAAACTTGACCCGACCCCTAAAAAGGTTATTAATATTATAAGGTACTCAACAGATATGGATGTGCTACAAAGTACCGTGAGTAAGCATTTGCAACGGTTCATCAAGGACCTTGACAACAATTCCCTCTCAGATTTTCTGAGATTTGTAACAGGATCCGATCAATGGTTAAAGATTGCATTTCAGTTCGTTTTGTCGATCATCAAGGAATTGCCAGACGTCCGACAGCCCACACGTGTGGTTGTGTATTGTGATTGCCAAAAGTTTATGATTTTAAAACTGAATTCTTGTCAATTTTGCAGAGCTCAGTTTAGGTAAAGGATTTTATATGAAAGACACATTTCTCTATATATATATACATGTACATGATCGCATTTCGTTTACTTGATAATATTTTCATCATTTTCAAGTCAATCTGGTATAGTATGATGACTATTAGTGTTTACTTGAAAGAGAAAAGGTATTTCTCTTACTATTAAACTGGGTCAATAATCAAAAATATAAGTACATTTTTAGGTTCAGCATATCAAAGAACCCAAAGGATTCAATTTTTGTAAAAATCAAACTAAGTTTAATTTTGGACCCTTTGGACCTTAATGTAGACCAATTTGAAAACGGGACCAAAAATTAAGAATCTACATACAGAGTTAGAATCAGCATATCAATGAACCCCAAAACTCTCAAAATCAATCCCAACCTTCCTTTTATGGTCATAAACCTTGTGTTTAAATTTCATAGATTTCTATTTACTTATACTAAAGTTATGGTGCGAAAACCAAGAAAAATGCTGGTTTGGGCCCCGTTTTGGCCCTCAATTCCTGAACTGTTGGGATCTCAACTCCCAAAATCAATCCCAACCTTCCTTTTGTGTTCATAAACCTTCTGTTTAAATTTCATAGATTTCTATTTACTTAAACTAAAGTTATAGTGCGAAAACCAAGAAAATGCTTATTTTGGCCCTTTTGGCCCCTAATTCCTAAACTGTTGGGACCAAAACTTACAATTTTGAGGATTTGCATGTATGGGACAGAGGACTATTTGACTTTTTTTACTTTAATTTTGGACTTTTTAACAATAATACTCTTTAAATTATTTAAAATATTTTTTACATACGTTTCATTTTCACATGATTTTTATGACTTTGTATTGATTTATCATTAAATAAACTTTTATTTCTAAACATTTTTATATTTTTTTAATATACATGTACACTCAACCATTTATATTAATAACGTGAGGTAAATGTACACATGACAAAGTCGCAATAATGCTGTTGCAAAACAATAAAACTTAATGTCATTGGAAAACCTGAGATTCGTAAATCAAAGCTAATGAAATTTAATGTCTCAGACATCATTGGTAAGTTGTAAATTGAAAAGCTTCAAGAAACTCTGCATATTAGTAAAGTTGGGAGACCAAGTCATGAATTTCGAAATGCCAAAAAACAACTTGCATTCTCATCAGGTTAACTTTGGAATCAAAATAAAACTGTAAACTTGTATAGAAAGAGAAAAGAGCATAAAGTCAAGAGGTTGTCTAAGCCATATCAATTTAGACACAAATGGAGGAGTAAACTGATGGACTATTTTCAAGAAAATTCCAGGGTTATGCCAAATAAAAAAGATACAGTCCTCATCATTCGTCGCATACAGATATCTCTAATTTTTATAAAAGGAAGCGTTTAAGAGGTTTACGAAAGAAAACTCTTCATTTCATAAAAAGTTCACAACCTTTGATAAAATTATTCTAAAGAACATTAAATGTCTAGATTTAGCCTACAGGAGATTTTGTATTTGCACACGTGATTATTAGATATATGTCGTTATAAACCAAATGTTTTAGTAGTGCAGTAATCATATCTACAAAGACCACATTACTTTTGACACAATCGTGCTTGTATGAGGGTGCTGTTCTGCCTGTGTGTCTAGATTTTCTTTAGATAATTTATCTGTAAATACAACAAAGCATCAGCAATTTGGATTTTGTAAACAAATTGGAATGATAGATATCTGGATATAGAATGGATGTATTATTTAAAAAAAGTTGTAGAGTGATAAAGACTTAAAAAGGACAAGACGGCAAGCTAATACCCTTGTATTCCAATTCTTTCCAAATGAAACAAGTTATTCTCCTCAATGAAGTAAGAGTAGAAATGTTAATCTGTATTCATATATTCAAATCATATTCTGCAATTCCATGAATTGTCAATGTTATCTGTTCATTACTAAGTGTACATGTCAGTTCAGTGTTTTTACAATAAATATGATAAAACGACAGCCAAATTATCTCCCCTTATTAAAAAATAATACTATGTATAATAATTAATGTATGGGAATTTGTGTTATAGTTTGTATTACATATATATATATATATAAATAAAGATATAATTTTATATATATAAATAAATATTTCACTTTTAGATTGTCAAATAATTTATATTTATCTTTATCATTTTCTTGTTCCTTCAGGCTCAACTGACCTAACAGAAACAGAGATTGACGTGCATAAAGGTTTGCTACTTTCACCATGAAAATTCCACCTTCTTCGATGTAGGGGTTGATCTTTTACATTTCCCCAGATAGGAATTTGCTACAAATTTATATACATGTATAAAAGAGATTATTTGATTCAGGAAACTAACCTTTTAGACTATTGCTTCTTTGCTTCAAGTATATTTAAATAAATTTCGTCCCTACTTCTGAAGCACGTTGACCAGAAGTAGATGGACATACGACATTTTCTATTCATTAAATCTAGTGGTCAACTTAAGCCAATGCTGTCCCTGAGTTCAAAGTTAATTCAAAGATTTCGGTGTTTGATTCCATTGTTTTAAAAAGTATAAATACTGGAGTGTTTGCTACATCTAGGAGTTGCTGCATTGAGCCGGCTTGTATCAAGCCACCCTCAAACCCTCCAGACTGTATCAGTCTACTTGGGCCGAACACGTTTTAGTGTGCACACTCCAATGTCATTGACCTTTAAGGTATGTAATTATTGATAGTTAAATGTGAGGGACCTTCTCAAGAGACATAGGTATACTTTTCCGGCGCTAAATTTAAATAAAGTCCGTTTAACATAGAAAATAGGTAGTAACTATTGATTTAAGGATAAGTTAGGTGGAATTAAATTCATAAAGTTAATTTGTGAATAAATAAAGTTTAAGATATTTAATAGCTCCTTTTAAAGAAAGGCTATTGGTTAGAACAGTTGTCTATTGTATACAATTGTTGAATTATTATGCAATTTGTGGAACTTTACCGATGTTATTGGTATAATAAATATTATATTGGGAAAATTCTTGTTTAGTTAAATTAGTGAAACACTGAAAAGCAATACCTATATAGGAAGAGTGTATCCTGCGGATCGAACCTAAGCGAAGTACTATCACTACATGTCCTAGGAGGACTATATTATGGCATTGTTGAATTGTCGTTGACCCACTCCTGCTACACAATTATGCTTTGAATCTTTCTAATTTTATTCATTTAACCTTGATTTGACATTTTGTCATACATAATACATATTTATTTATGTGATGTAATATCATGTTAATGCGGAGGAAGACATCATTATATATGTATTGATTTTCCTGATTTAATAAAAACTTGAAACTTGCAATTGCATCTCTCCATACCATAAACCACAAAATTTTTATTGTACACCTGTATGAGGTACAAAAAATATTGACATGCCAGATATATCCACACGATTTATTGCAATTTCTACTACTACTTCTACCGGTTAGTGACCACCGTCATCATGTTGACTATTCTCGAAATACGTTCGGGATTGCCATACCTAAATACTAATTGGAATCATATATGGCATTTGTAAGTTTAAACTACCGATTGAGAAAGTAACATAATTTGAAATGTCTGTCCGCTCACCTCTTTTTAATCTAATCAGCTATAATGATCAACTAGATAAGATAAGATAAGATAACCTTATTAGCACTAACACATTGACAATAAACGGTTATGGCAACAAATTAAAGACTAGCTACAATAATTTATATACAATGAAGGAGTGATAGTGAATAATTATGAGAGAAATATATAAAAAATAAATAAGAAGCATATACATTTATTACAGAAATCGAGTACCTTTTAATAATGAGTTTCTCACCAACAAGCATCCAGGAATTCGTTATTATATTTAAAAAAATTATTATGGGTTTTTCCATTTGAGTTAAATATAATGACTTTTGATTTGTTTATGTTGACTTCTAGTTTCCATCATTTACAAAAATCACTAAGAACATTTAAAGCTGTGTGTAGTCCCTTTTCAGAATTTGGTAATACAACTTTATCATCTGCAAATAAAAGAGAATTTATTGTTGTATCTCCAATTACAATGGGATCTGTGTTAGCATCTTGGAGACTTTTAACGAAATTATTTATGTAAAAATTAAATAATAAAGAACTAAGAACATCTCCCTGTTTAACGCCAAGGTTGGAGATAAATTCTTCACTGAGACCATTTTAGAATTTAATTCCACATGTAGTATCGTCATACATAGAGTGAATTATATTAAAAAGTTTACAAGGTAATTTAAGTTCCAAAAGGATATATCAAACTGTGTCAAAGGCCTTTCTGATATCAACAAAGGCAGCAAACACCTTCTGTTTCTTATTTTTCTTTTGTTCTATTATAGATTTCAAGGTGAATATGTGATCTGCGGTATGGGATTTTTCTTTAAATCCAATTTGGTTTTCACTAATAATGTTGTGTTCATTCATGAATTTTGTAATTCTCATATAAACTAAAACTCTTATTGTTATTTTCAATTTAAAAAAAATAATAACCACTGTATTTAAATAGCTCATCTATGAGCATGAATGTTAGGCCCGGTGTTTGTGCCGTGTTTGGGGGGGGGGGGGGGGGGGGGGGGGGGATCCCGCAGTCCGGCTTCACCAGTGGTCGACTCAATAAGTTGTATATTGGCGTGTTATTTATGTTTTTTTGGGGTTTTATTTCGTATATTATATTGGACCATACACCAGTTGTCTTTGAATAACATATTAGTAAATTCAGTATCATATTGTGTTGTGAAAGGTTGAGCAGACTAAACCCACTAATGCTTTGATAATAGTTCTTTTAAATTTGAATCTTTTTTATAAGCTAGAATAGATTGGTGATTAAATATGTTCATACTATTAGGGTTTAATGAAATAAAGTTCCAGTGTTTTGTAATTATATTTTTTAGAAATTAGAACATCTAACCCAGAGGGACATGTCTTTACCAGAATCCCTCAGTATGGATACCACTAAGAATGACAACCCAGTAAATTTTTTCGACATCGACTTGACATCTCCAATTCAACAGCCAACACATACAGTCGGAGCAATCATCAAAGCGATTAACACCATCCTTGAGAATAGACACCATATTCTCAAACTAGAATATACCATTAGAAAAAGAATCAACTAGAACACCCATATTTTTATAATACAAACATTAACTTTAGACCATTCTATGGATCGAATGTAGCTAAGGACTTCTTTGTGGGAAAATTAAAGACTATTGTCTTGTCTTTGTAATTTTCATGAAATTTTTCAGGTAATTCGGTCGTTTTCTTGGCATCATTGGACTCATAGTTAGTCATATCTTTCAGAACACTGAAAATCTTTATTCTGCCCTTCCAGGAGATATTTAATTAGAAATTTTTTAATGTTAAGATTTTTCGAAAATTCCACCTGACATCCGATCAGACAGAAGTTTTAATTTGAATCAATGCAGACACGATCATTAACTGATACTCATTGCTAGTAGATACATTTGTCTTTTAAAATACAACTGAAATATAGGGATCATCTGGTGCTATGTGGATACATTTGTCGGTTTTCAAGAGCAAAATTGGCAGGGTGTCATCTCTACAATGGCTCCCATTTCTACGATTGTGAAAATGAACTGGCTTAATGGGGAGATAATTTTTACGAAATATAATCCTGACTTATTTCATTATTGCCTGGTAGTAATGATTTTCCCTTACAAATGGAGGCAATTGTGTTTAGTGGAGCAGCCGAGATGGCAACTAAACTTCTGAGAGCCTTTTCCACTTAAAGTGAACTGAAAATGGCAAAATCTCTTTCTAAACCAAGAGATTCAAAAGAGATAATAAGTGATAGAACAGGTAAGATAAATCAATTTATAGTTTCATTACGTAACTATTTTTGGCATAAATATGGCATATATTGCATAACATAATGGAATCAAAATGAAAACTTTATCACAAATTAAATTAAATAAAGGTGTCCATTCCTTTACAAAAGAGTCCCTTGTATACTCTCACCTTAACTTCACAACTACAATGAGGAAGAATGTATGCAGTAATCTAAAAGAAATTAACCCAAAAATGAAGTTTTATAAATATCCCAACAAAACTTACAATAGTGTATTCTATCCTAAATATGTACTAAATATTCCAAATTGCTAGAAACAGGAAATTTGAATGCCCAAGGGCAAACAAATAAAAAAATTGCCTACCCCCTGGGTCGATAACACTAAAAAGTTGCACCATTTCTATGTGTATTGCATGCAAGTTTCAACAGACTTCAACAATGTAAGTTTCACTGATATTGGTTGAGAATTCTCAAAAAGAGCAAATTACATCTTCTATTTTCAAGTGATTCTATACGATTAAAATGGATAATTGTGAACAACAATATCTGAGTAATAAAACAGCAATATAGTTTATGAAAAATCATTTTCAGATGCCAAAGCAACATTGACCATGTCAGCATGATACCCCAAACGCATCTATTTCAGCTAGGGCTTGTTGAAGATATTCAACACCAGTTTGAAGTTCAATAGATTGTGCATTCTTTCTCACAAAGTTTGAAAACAGACTTCTTATTTGTGACGGGGAAAGCCATTCTTCCTGCTTACATACTTTAATTCCATCATCTTCCCTTTTAGTTTTTATTTCTTCAGCTATATCTTAAAAATTTTGTCGTTTACCTGTTGTGTTAAAATATTGATGTATTGAAGATTTGTAGTCTTGACTTTTTTTGAGAAACGTTTGACAGATTTTAAAGTTTTCTATGCCCAACTGCATTGTTAAAAACCAACAGTTGAATGTGTGTAGCACTTTGTGTTCTCTTTCCACTGCAACACACTGTGAATCCCAAGCTTTTTGGAAAGATTAGAATTTGATCTAAATCTTTACCAAGGCACCGGCCTCCCTAACAAAACGACAGGTCAGCTACTGTTACTATTCACAATGAAATATAGTTCCCTATGGTTCAACATCAAATAAGATTTATTTTAAACAAACCAAAAATTAGGGGTATAATTTGTGGTATTCACCTTTAAACGATGACATAATCAAATATGTCATTTGGAAATAAACTTAGAACTGTAAGTTTCTCTAAACTTACCGTGGTTACTTGCAAGTACAACTACGACGGTTATCTCTGATATTCTCTGGGTCGGCTAGATCAGCACTTGTAGGTTATTCTGGCTCTAGTTATCGACTGCCGGCAGATCCGAAACGAGGCTCTCTCGTCTTCCGGATCTGCCTCCAATGTGGAGCACCACCAATGACCCTGAGGTACTACACTCCCCCCAACTTTGTACGAAAGGAGTAACCCCCGGGTAAAAACAAAAGATCATGCTAGGGAAATCAGTAGGGAATATACCAAAAACAGGATCAGAAACACAGTAAACCCGCCCCCACCCATGCCCTATGGAGACTGAACTACAGTTGGTCACCCCCCATTCCCCTCACCCTCGGGATCCCCATGACACACACCCCAGGATTACGCATATATACATCCTTCCCTTTTGGCCAACGGGCCCTCAAATTCATTACTAAGAGCCAACTGGCTATAACTATGGTTAATTTAGGAGCCAACGGGCTGTAAATTCATTTACTGGAAGCCAACTGGCTATAACTAATTTATCTAACAATTGTAACTGGCCAACGGGCCTTTCTGTTGCTATGTACATATTGGGAGTTGCCCACCTACGGGTTAACTCCGTACAGACGGCTACCATTGAGGTGGGCCACCCGTACAATTTCCCTCGGTGAGTCTGCCCTCACTGTCCCCACCACCTTTGCCACCTCATAAAGGTAATGAGGGTGGCCATGCCGTGCATTCGGTGGGGGGAAGTAAGGGGCATCACTCTCCAAGAGAATCCTGTATGGGGGCACCGACCTCAAGGCCTCCTTCTGCTCAGAGTTAAAGGACCTGACACCCATCCCAAACCCGAAGTAAGCATTGCGGTATGAGTCCTGCCACTCCCGCACCTGAGCAATCCCCCCTGGAAACAGTGGAGATGAATCAGCTGTAGCGGATTAACTACCACGCTCTTCAGAACCTCTAAGACCTCGCGATGGGCTCGGGCGTGAACCCTATCCAGTCTGCCACCCCGAATGTGCAAGACCACAGGCTGGTCAAAGCGGCAGGACTGGAGTGCCCATCGCAAGGTCGATATCTGCCGGGCGTGTAGTTTTTCCTCCACAGTAAAATCCACTCCTACCTCTCCAAGGGCGGACACACTGGAGTGAGACACCAGTTGGTGGAACCGGTGCTGAGTGGCGTCCTCAAACTGCCCAGCACTCTTTGGGTGGATTCCCACTGCTCCAACCCACCCTGGCTCCAGCCTCAAAGGCACACTGGGCCAAGTCTTCGGGTCACAGAAAACTGCAACCCCTCCAGCCAGCTTGACTGGATCCACAGGGACAGGGTCCAACCGCACCCTTAGGAAATCACCCAGAGATGTCCGAGAAGGCAGCCCCATCTTGGTCAGGGACCTATCCAGATGCATATGACTGTCAAATGCCTCCGGAAGATCCCTGCACAATTGGGACTCCACTCCCCTACTCCCTGAGGGACTCCCAGGGTACTTTGATCCCTGTGCCCCCACAGATGAGGATGAGCCTCTTGACCCTAGACTCGGAAGTGACCTGCTGGGACCAGGACGTGGGAGAGACATGAGGGAGGGTACAGGCCGGGTGGGGAGGGACATGAGGGAGGGAATGGACCTGGGAGAGCGCCCCGTGGAAATGAACGCCCCAACCTGCCCCATGGGCCTGGGAGTCCCCTGTGTGCAAACCGGAGCCCCCAGCCTGCTAAAAAATCCTGCCTTGGCTGGTGGACTCCCCTGCTCACTAGAGGAGCTCGCCGGGGACGGCTCACTGGAGCTTAGGTTAACCTTCCCCAGAAAGGCCCGACGCTGATTTCCCTGTAGTAGAGCCATCAACTCCACCTGCGCCCTCCAATGCATAAGGACTGCAGGTGAGTTTATTGGCGACAGTGTGAAGGTTCGCGGAACCTCCCACTGCGCCAATTGGCACACTGCTGCCATGGCTCCCCACTCAGCGGTCAAGTCCTCTGGAGTCAGCCCCACAGTCTCCAGCTGGCTTATCACCCAATGGATGGGGTCCCCAACAGCAGCCCCCCCCCCCCCAGGGCCCTGAAGAGTGTGCTCAGCGATGTGAGGCGCACCCGGGCTAACCCTGGGTCGGAGACTACCAGGTCACGGAACACCTCGGCCACGTGCTCCGCGAGAATGTGCCCTTCCAGGCCTGGTCCCCGGGTTTCACAGCCAGAAACTGGACAAGACAGTCCAGTACCAACTGCTTCACCCTGAACTCCATAGTGAGGTGTTGCCACCTCACCGGAAGCTGGGGAGCCAGACTGGCCCCGACACACCTCCTGACCCTGAGCCACCCCCTGAGGTGAGGTTGTCAGGAGAGGTGAGGTTGCTGCCGTGGCCTTCTTCTTGGCAGCTCTGCTCTTCTTGTTGCTCCTCGACTTCCTCTTCTTCTTGGTCTTCTTCACCTCCCCCTTCCCCTCAACCCCTTCAGACCCACCTTCGGACCCCCCACATACCTCTAAGGCAGCCCCTGGGCTCCCCTGGACCTCAGGGTCCAGCTGCCTCAGCTCCTCCTCCGACACACACACTACCAGTTCCTCCGTCACCTCTGTGACGGAGGCCTGCTCTGGAGAAGGTGGCTGGCTTCCATCCCCTGTTTTGTCAATACTGTTCTGGTTATTCATCTGAAATAGATTTACCTTAGAGTGCAGGGAGATCCTGGACACGTGCACCTCTGTGGAGACCGAACATCCAGGACACTGATAGGCGTCCATTCTGTCCGCCTCCTCAGGAGTGATGTCCACGCATCGTCCATGGAACCATTCCCTGCACTCGTCACATCTAATCATGAGACCCCCATCATCTGGTCCCCGGCATGAGCAATAAATGTTTTTACCCCTTTTTCCCTTGGGTTCCAACTCCTCTATTTCCTTCCAATTTCTACTTAAAACTTGGGCTTGTAGTTTTTTACACCAATTTGGGACCTCCCTATCTTTACACAACTTAATCCGGTCATGATGGGCCACCACCATTGCTGTTTTCATTTTGACCCTGTAAAGATATGGAGTGAGACTTTCCACCACCACCCCAGGGCCCTTCCAAGATGGTGTCAGTTTCCGACATTTTCCCTTGATGGTGGCCGTGTCCAATTGATACACTAGATCCCCCACCTTAAACCTTTTGACTACCACCTTGAGATCGTAATCCCTTTTGAGGCGTTCTTGTGCCGTTTTTAGATTGGCCCTGGCCAGCTCGTGTGCCCCTTGGATGGCCTCCTCTAAGTCTGAAACATATTTTTCTCTATCCTGAATTTCCTCCCCCTGTGGCCCCCTGAACATCAACTCAGCAGGTTGATTGACTTCTCTGCCCAACATGAGATGATTAGGAGTAAACCCGGTGCTTCTACTGACTGAAGCACGGAACGCACCAGCTAATTGCGGAAGGAATAGATCCCAGGACTTTTGATTTTTTCCCACAAAGCACCGCACTGAGGCCATCAGCGTTCGATTGCAACGCTCTACTTGATCATTGGAGGAGGGGCGGTATGGGGTGGTTCTACTTTTGTGTATTTGAAGCAGGTCACACATGGCTTTAAACAGATGGGATTCAAAGTTCCTCCCCTGATCAGTGAATATCTGAAAGGGACTCCCGAAACGGGAGAAGAACTCATTCACTGCCGTACGGGCGGTTAGTTCTGCGCCCTGGGCGGGGAGAGGGACACATTCTACCCATTTGGTAAACTGATCGATCATCATGAGGATATGTTCATTTCCTCGTTCTGTTTTTGGGAGGGGCCCCACAAAATCTAGATGAACCCTTTCCATTGGTGCCCCGGCGTGATGTTTCACCATAGGGTGACGGTTTGGGCGAGTAGCCTTTTTTGTTTTGGATACACAAAGCACAACTTGCTACATACTGTTCAATCTCTTTCTTCATCCCTCTCCAATAATACCTTGGCTTGATCCTTTGGTAGGTTCGGTCCCCTCCTTGGTGGCCTGCTGCAGGAATATCGTGACACAACTCCATGAGTTCCTTCCTTGATACTTGGGGAATGACCACCCTATCTGCCTCTCCTTTCACCCCCTTCCTGTACAGTATATTATCCCCACTGAGGACAAATAATTCCCGATTTAACCAGTAGTACTTGGGGGCGGGACCGCTAAGGAAGATTTCCTCCTCAGAGGGTTCCCCTTTTGTTTTCCTCCATTGAACCACCCATTTTAAGTCTGGGTCCTTACTTTGGTTTTCTTTTAACTCTTCCTGACTGTATCCCAAGTTAACCCCTAGGTCCCCTCCTACTTCCTGCACCCAGATGTCACCCTCCCCCTCTGACCATATGGCTTATTCGTCCCCCCTCTTTGACAGACACCCGGGATATTTGCACCACTGGTTCTCGTGTGTCTTTGGGTTGTGTACTACCATAGGGTCTCTTTGCCAAGGGTATGGTATCATCAACATTTTCTGTGAACTGTCCCCAATTTTGTTGAGCTCGGGCACAGTAGGTACATCCCCCACAGGGCAAATTTGCTAGAACCTTGTCTACTTGAAACTCAGGACACGGTCCGTATTGAGGCAATCGAGACAAAGCGTCTGCATTAGGATGTTTAGCCCCTGGCCGGTGTTTGATTTCCATATCAAACTGACTGATTTCTTCCAGCCACCGGGCTAATTGTCCCTGGGGTTCCTTGAAATTCTTTAACCAAGTGAGGCTACTATGATCTGTTCGAACCGTAAACCTCCGCCCCAGCAAGTAATGTCTGAATAGCCTGGTGAACCTGACAATGGCTAACAGCTCCTTTCGGGTCGTACAATATTTCTGCTGTTCTGGGATTAGGGTAAAGCTAGCATAGGACGTGGCCCGTTCCTGTCCCCCCTGGACCTGCAATAATTCTGCCCCAATAGCCTTGTCGGAAGCATCCGTGTCTAAGATAAAAGGATCAGTGGCATTGGGTAATGACAGAACAGGGGCTGACACCATGGCTTCCCTGAGTCTATCGAAAGACTGTTGTTGCTCGTTTCCCCAGAAATAGGGGCGTTTTCCGGTTAAGGCTTGAAGGGGTAAGGCTATATTAGTATAGTCTTTTATAAAGGCCCTGTGATAGTTTGCGAATCCCAAAAACCGTTCTACTTCCTTTGAGTTCCGGGGTTTTGGCCAGTTTTTTACATCTTTTACATATCCCGGCCCAATTTCCATCCCTTCGGGACCTACCACCCTCCCTAAAAATTCTACCTTTTTCCTAAAAAAATCGCACTTCCTGGGTTTTAGTTTGAGCCCGTACGTCCTAAACCTTTCAAATACCACCCTCAGGTTTGCCAAGTGGTCCCCAAAATCCCTTCCCAAGACTAATATGTCATCCAAAAAAGCCAACACTACCCGCCATGTTAACCCCCGGAGTACAAGGCTTATGACCCGGGCGTATGTGGCTGGGGCATTGCATAGCCCGAAAGCCATGCGTGCAAACTCAAACAGCCCATATTTGGTGATAAAAGCCGTTTTTGGCCGGTCCTCCTCTTTTATTTTGACTTGCCAATACGCCGAATTGGCATCCAACTTGGAGTACCACACATTTCCTGCTAGGGTGTCTAGGCACTCTTCTACTAAGCGGAGTGCAAAGATTTGGCGGGAACAGGCCCCATTGACCCTCCTATAGTCCACGCACCACCTAACGCTACCATCCCTTTTCCTTATGAGGACTGGGGCAGAAGCCCACTCCGATACGGATGGCTGAATTACCCCAGATTGTAACATTTTTTCCAAATGAGCCTCCTCTTCTTGGGCAAAACCTAAGGGTGTGCGCCGCATTCGCTGTTTAATGGGGGGGGTGATTCCCGGTGTCTGCCATGTTCCAAGGCCGTGAAATGGCCCAGGTCTAAGTCACTGCTAGCAAAGACATCCTGAAATTCCTGTAACAGGGAACACAAGGTCTCCTCCTCCCCCTTAGACAAATCCTCACAGGACCTAGTGAACATCTCTTGTAAGTGTTGGGGCAACAATTTTTCCTTAACATCTCCAGCAACCCCCATCTTGCACACTTTAGGGCCCGGGGGTTCCCCCATGTCGACTTCCTGAGCTTGGGCTAGTAGATCCCCTTTTGAGATCACCAGGGGACTATCGGTGAGGTTTATCAGACACAACACCGGATCTTGACCTACATCATGTAAGGTTCTGGGTATGAGCAAACAGCCCTCAGCCTTTGCCTCAATGATGTATTCTCGACCCATGGGTTTGGCCAACACTCCCATGACTCTTTGAACTGAATTGGCTGGGACTGTATGATTCTTTCCCGCCCGTACCTCAGTTGTTTGGGGCAATGAACTGGCCTGACCCCATGACATTTGGATGACCTCCCCGTGAATGGACAATTGATTCCTATGCAAGTCAAGCGATATGCCCTGCTTCCTTAAGAAGTCTATTCCCAAAAGCATCTGATCTCCAATTGGTGCTACATATATGTCCCATGTGAATTCTTGGTTCCCCAACTTAATATAAAAAGGCCCAGCAACAAACCCATTCATTTGTAGGCCCTTTCCTGCAGTGTTCATTACCACTTCCTTAAGAATAGGAGGTGGCTCCTTTAAACCTTTGTACATTTCCTCGGATATTAGGGTAACCTGAGCTGCTGTGTCTACAACAGCAGCGACCCTGTGACCCTGGACTACCACAGGCACCCGATACATAGTACCCCCGTTAACTGACTTATGGTTATCATTTCTCTTTCCCCCTCTGTCACCAAGTCCCCCTCCCCATCACTGGTTGAGCTATCACACAGTGTTTGTTCCCCTTCCTCCCCCGACTCTTCGTCTTGTGACCCCGATTCAGACATGTCCGGGACTATGAGACTGATGGGTTCCCTCTTAGGCCCCTCTATTGGTTTTGCTGTTTGAGCTATGTCTTTCTCCTTGGTGGACGTGGGGTCTGGTGGGACGGGAGGTAGTGATTTAATGACCCCTAGTTCCTCGGGATGGGACGGTTCCTCTGGGCATTCCTGCACAAGTGGGGAAATTATTTCCTCCGGTATCATTTCTATTTGACTGATAGTACCCTCCTTAGTTAAGTAAGGTGGGTTATGGCTTATCACGAGGTCCTTTATACTCCGTGGTTTAGGGGCCAGACTCAGACCTCTTGAGTCGACCCGTTGGAGTTTAACGGACCCTTGTTGTCCTGGAAGGTTACCTTTTTTCCCCCAGGTCGAGGAGAATTAGACCTTTGAAACTTTGGGCATTCCCTTTTAAAGTGGCCTGCCTCCCCACAATGGAAACAACCACCATTACCGGCACGAGGAGAGGGGCTTCTGGATGGGGGCCTAGCATTATTGCGGACAGCAAAAGATAGCTTTTGTATTTCAGACATGATATTGCCCAGAGTCCCACTTACCTCCCCCTTGAAGGCATGAAATTGGTCCTTCAAATCCTGGACATCTTTAGGAGAATGTTCTTTGGGGATAATTTTGGAAGGGGCATTATTGGAGACTGGTCCTGATGTGGAACATACAGTATAGTGATCCCCACCCCTGCCTCTGATCTCAGGACTTACACTTTTTACTTCTTTACGGGCACTACGGCCATATATGGCTTGGTGGTTATGTTGGTGCCAACGAATTTTATCCACTGCCTCCTCAATACTCTTTGGTTTGGCATTGGAGGCCAACATTCCCCCCTCCTTATCTGAGGCCCCCTGACACAATCTCATGATGGCTTGCTGGTACATGTGATCTTCAGGAAGGTGACGGAAGGCTTTTGTGGCGAGTGATTGGACCCTGTCGGCCCAGTCCTCTAAGGTTTCATCCCACCCTGCCTGGCAATGTTAAATTGGACTTGGGCTGTTTCTGGCAACTCATTGAACCCAAATCGTTTGGCCAACTTACTCACCAAGTCTTCATAAGACAAGTCATGCCTTCTTTCCACGAGCAAGGCATAAAACTCACTGGGTTTCCCATCAAGGGACCAGCACAATTGATCCTTGCACTCCCCTGAAGACCACCCACTAACCTGGCATAATCGGGAAAATTTGGCATAGAAAGCCTGCCAATTAGTTTTCCCATCATACTTTAAGCTCTTTTGTAGGATGGGAGGTCTAACCCCCATAGACCCCCTCTGTCTTTGGTTATCTGACCCTCCCATGTTCCCCTGGTGGTCATATGCATCCCGACGAGAGCTTCTCTGGTCCCCATATCCCCGTCTCGGTTCCCCTGACCCTGTGGGGTACCCCATGCTACTGGTGTGCCTTGATGCCGGAGCCTCACTCTCCGGCTGGGCATCTCTGAGCCTTGGACCCTCATTATCAATATACTGGTTTTGAAAACCCCCTCTTCCCCTTCCTGTATCCCCGGCATTGTTATATCTAGACCGAGGTTTCTCCCCTTCATACCTGTAATCTCTTGGACCCCCATAAGCACCCATGGGCCTGTCCCATTGGTCCTGGTGGGTTCCCATGTCTTCCCTGAACCCCGGTTAAGTTCCCCACCATCTTGGAAGTTGAGATGCTGGGATGGAGATGTGGACACTGACTCCCTGGCTCTGGGTGTTTCTCCTGATTGACTGGGATACTCAGTTTGCCCCCTACCCTTGCCTGTATGAGGCTATCGATCCTTTGCACCTTCTCCTGATGCCCCATCTCCTCTTTGCAAAATTTATTAGACCCCCTGTTGGGTGGCAGAGAGGTACTAAAATCCATAGATTCCAGAGCTGCCTCAGTTATTCTCATATAAGGAACCTCCTGTAGGTCCTCCAACTCCAGAATTCCTTTATCCTCCCTCAATTCCCAAATTTTTGCCGCAATTTTTGCCCCTACCCCTGGAATTGATAACAATTCCTCAAAAGTGGCAGAGTTTATGTGGACTCTAGCCATGGTTACACTTTAATGGAAACACAATAAATAAACAATAAACAATTTAGGATTAAATTAGGGCTTAGGCAAGGGTATCTACTGAAAAGGGGTGTTTATACTATCAAACTGTTTTGTATGGTTTTACAACAACTTTTTAACTGGGGATCAAGCTTATAAGTTGACCCAGAGGTATGTATGTAAAGGGCAAGTGTATGTGTGTGGGTTGTTTAAATTGACACTTACAATTTCTTCTTTCTGTTTTGACAACTGGAAGATTTGCAAATTTGGGTTGCAAATGGAAGTTGAACTGCGTAGGTCAACTGAGTGCAATACGCGGCGGAAATGGATTGGGGTTTACAAAATTCCCTACAAGGGTTTTGCAGAACGAGTAAGGGGTTCACACTTGTTCCTACAAGGGCTCCGCAAACGGCCAAGTATGAAAAAATCCCTCAAAAATAACAAACGGTGACTGAAACTTAACCACACAAGGTTCCCTTCCCGGTGCTTTAACTTTTCCCTCCCAATAAAACTAACCTAGCAAAGCTATGGTTAGCGAAAACTGAAAATAGGTGACCTGTCAGGGATCCCTAAAAATAAAATGAAGGTGCTGTTTTGGCCCCTTGAAATTTTCAATTTCGATGTAGAATTCGACTCCCCGAGTGAATTTGTTCGAAAACGAATGCTCGCAGCGCCAATGTAAGTTTCTCTAAACTTACCGTGGTTACTTGCAAGTACAACTACGACGGTTATCTCTGATATTCTCTGGGTCGGCTAGATCAGCACTTGTAGGTTATTCTGGCTCTAGTTATCGACTGCCGGCAGATCCGAAACGAGGCTCTCTCGTCTTCCGGATCTGCCTCCAATGTGGAGCACCACCAATGACCCTGAGGTACTACAGAACATACACGGGTTTCCGTTATTTCCAATATAGTTAAAAGTTACAATTTATTTGGCTAATGTCCAATGGAGACAGTCACATTTTTAATCAAGTGAGTAATTTGATTTATAATTTAAATGGTTTCATTAAAGTTATTCATTTTACTGTCATCAAGACAGAGAATAATTTAGATAGCAATAATGTGGTCATTTTAATAAGTTTCCTGTTCACAAACTGACATTCAAACTATTTGTTCTATTTTGAACATCACTTTTAATATAGCAGATAGTAGATAGTTGATGGGGGCTGTTGCATGATGCAGTTTGAGAGGCAGGCCACACATGCTGCATCCTGAAAGTGCATCTGCTAGCACACCCAACTCAACAATCTGTCTTACAAACCTCCATGGTTGCCCTCCGGCACTTAAAATTTTCTCTTCTACAACTAAGCCTTCTTCTACAATGACTCTTTGCTCTGGTTCGTGGTATATTTTACGGCAGTTGTGGTCATTATGAGCTCATACGCTTCGTCTGCCATATCTTTAACCTTGTTGAAATCTCGCATAGCTTTTCCTATTCTTAATGGCACCAGGCTTCTTTAAAAATAAGACTTCTTGTTTACCTTCCCCATGTGTGTGTATGTTTTCGTCTGAAGTGCGCTAAAAATTGGATCGACAACGTTATATACGTCTTAACACATTTTATTTTTTTCTGAATTATTCAGATACATCTTCTTCCCAGTTTCATTTCTATTAGGTCATATTGATAACAAATAATGAATAAAATACTATCTTTAAATGATACTGAATATTTACGTCTATTAAAAACATCAGAAAGAGTTATCTCCCGTACACCGTCCCGATTTCTGTCAAAAAGCACACCTACGTACATCCTTACATGAATATGGAGGATCTTTTTTCAGATATATAAAAGAACTAAAAATCAAAGAGCAGATCGATCTGAGGGATACGACTGCCATTGTTTTCATTGACACATGTAGCTGGATAATGTTATTTTCAAAACCATTTCAACTGCAATG
Organism: Mytilus edulis; assembly: GCA_019925275.1. NCBI lineage: Eukaryota > Metazoa > Mollusca > Bivalvia > Mytilida > Mytilidae > Mytilus > Mytilus edulis. The sequence continues at coordinate 4,830,449 of JAHUZM010000015.1, read as the reverse complement.
TAATTTACGTAATCTGAATAGCCACTCCCGGATACAAGTGTATGAACAAAGTACTTAGGCCTGTTGTGTTTTATTTTTGTACCATCAATCCAACCGCAGTCACTGAGACTCGGAGTGAGAGAAGGTATTTACTTCGTATCTTATCACCTATTTTCCTACGTTAATTCTAGGAGGAACCCCATTCCTAACTCTTTGAATATGTAAGACCATACAGCCTTTACATTGTAGGCCACATTTATTTTAATTTAAATGATGCACATGATTTAAAATGATGCAACAACAATATCAATAGCAGACATATAGAAAGGATCCCATTAGTTTTAAATTAATCAATTGAATGGGAAATCCTGGGCAACCATTCAATCTCATAACCCTTGAAGTCAAGAAAACTATACACATGCTCATAATAACCTTAACATACCCTAGAGCAAGAGCGTATATTAAATGTTACGTGTCTTAATGTTAATTAAACGCCCTAGATGGTTCTCAATTTTTTTTTATGGAAGTACAATATCAAATATCAGCTTCATAACGGTGACATATAAAAAAAACTCCACTCAGTTTTTATACGACAGCAACAGATTTATCGGAATTCATGAGAACTCGCACATGTATAGCAAAACTGGGGAAATCCCTCTGACGTGTTTCTAAATATATAAAAACACTAAATATAGACACTGCTTAATTTTGATTTTCCGTGTTCTTTAAAACACGCATACAAGTCAAGGGAAATATCAAACATGAAGATTATGAAAAGAACATTAAAGAAAAGTTGTTTAAGTTCAATCCCTTTGTTTGTTTTTACCTTCTATAGCAAAACAATCATAAGAATCTGAGATGTTCCTTCCCCAAGGGTGACTGGGGAATAGAAATATGGTCACTTGGTCTTCTCCCGACCGGCAGTAAAACGCTTGCCGAAGTGGGGCGTCCGTTTGGCTGTGCGGGATGTATCAAATTCGCAGTCACGTCCGGTCAGAAGGGGGACGTTAAATCCGATGCCTCGTGTAAAGAGAGTGCCACGCTCTTTGCACGTTAAGAACCCTTGCAACAACTCTTTGAGGGGTCCGTAGGTGGCCTGTTGCAAGGCAAAATTCTGTCCCTATCCAATATACCCTTATTTTCCAGTGGCAGTCCAAATTTCCCCGACCATCCTCCCAGATGGCCTCTATTATATCAACCTACCTATTGTATTTATTGTGAACTTGTTCTCGTCCTGAATATGCATGAAATATTTGCCACTGGACGTTAAGCAACCAACAATCAATCAATCAATCTGAGATGTTCCTTAATGTTTAGAATAAAACGGTTGACGTGAGGGCATGACCCTGAGCCAATGGTATGAGTCTACAGATTGCTTGAAAGCAATCGTATCCCAAAAATGGAAAAAAAAAGGCAGAAGAGGAAGGTTTAATACCATCAATCTGGATCACTGAAGATGGTGTTATATGGCCAAGGGGAATAAAATACCATCACGGCAATGAAAGAGCTACGCCATCCAGATACAAAGTGGGAGTGCTTTGAGTTAGTCAAAGTAAAAATTACATCTGGTATGTTAGAAGAAATACTAGTACATATTCCTCTTCTGACTTTTCAGTTTGTAACAAGTTCGCAGTCATGTCCGGTCAGAATGGGGACGATAAATCCGATGCCTCGTGTAAAGAGAAAAATTTCAGAATTACAACAAATACAGCCAAGAATTTTTTTTCTACCATGACCAGCCTTTTTCCACCATCTTGTGATATTACTAGAGATCAACTTGAGGTTTTTTTTTTGGAATTCGGTGTTATGGGAACTGATATGGCAAATATCTCCAAGTATCAACATCTACTGTAATTAGAGGATTGAGGTTGGTATCCATTGGTATCTGATCACAAATGTTTTATTATTTTCAATTTTTGGCTTATAAATTTCACAGAATTTGCATTTCTAGATATAAATTGAACCACAAGTTCAATAGAGCAAGAAACCAACCTTGTTTTGATGCACAATATGATATTGTGTACAGAGATTCAAACTATTGGAAGCCATTTTTGAAAAAGATAAATCTTCAAACACAAAATGGTTACCGCCTAATTGATCTCCATCAAATGCAATCATTCATTTCTCAAATAACCATTCATTCCATATTATGTGAACGTGCTGTTGACATTGCATCAAAAGGTATTTCTCTATACACCGACTTAACTGAAATGAAATATTATGGGATAGCCTGTATCCTTGCCGTTATTGGCGTTAAATGTAAAGGGTGTAATAGTATACACACCATGAACACAAGTTTAAGATTACAAAAATCTAAGGACAAAAATCATCGGTTTGATGTAAATGTAAGAGCTGTGTGGGAAAGTATGGTTACTAGGAATCTCATTTAAATTAACTGTTAGGAAAAAACTAATTCCATTTGTATTGAAGAAGAGAAAGGTAAAATGTGGCATTCATTACTAGAAACAAAAGAAAGACATAGTGTCGTTGACAACAACAAATTTAATGAAGTTTAGTCCGAGATTACTCTGACGCCCAACGGCTGTTTTGCCAGACGTCAGAGCTCGTCCAATATCAAAAAGTGGATATTTGCCCGTCCAAAATAGATGCGCTGCTTCGTCGCTTTTGGTGCCGACTGACTGCCTTGACATTATATAAATCGGGCATCAATCTGTTCATTGTTCAGTTATCTCTTCATTTATGTAAGTGTCATCACCTGCCAACCTTTATTTTTCAATATTTTAACAATTTTCACAGAGACCCATCGATTTATGCTTTTTGAATTTCATTTTCAAAGATTATCACGTGACCAGGAGAAAAAAGTAAAACGCAATGAATTTTTGGGGCTGATTAATGCAAATGACCCTGGGTCAATATGAATTCTAAATTAATAGATATATTTTACGCGAAAATTCAGCGTGTACAACGTGGTCAATTTAAGTGTGTAAAAATGGAGAAATGTGCTTGTTGTAGGGAGCATTTTAGTAAACGAGAAGATAGAAAGGGACATGAAAGAACAAAAATTCATACAATCTATAAAACATTTGGAAGTATTGCCAATGCCACAAAGGGACTGGGTCAGTGTAACTCCGTCCAAGAAAGTTTGTTTTCAACAACTACACCCGTCTACAATTGCAAACAAAAAAAGCTAGACAATTAGGGAGCTATCATTTGATTTTTATGGGGGGGCTAGGATGAAATTTGAAAAAAATAGGCAGGACAGGAGTTTTGAGTAAAAAAAAAGGCAGGATGAGACACTTGCAAAAAAAAAAGTCAGGACGACAATTTAGGTAAAAAAAGTCAGGATAAACTAAAAAAAAAAAAGGCAGGACCGAACAGAGTGAAAAATAAAAAGGCAGGACAGAGATTACAGCTAAAAAAAAATGCAGGACAAAATTTTTCATCCTAGCCCCCCCATAAAAATCAAATGGTAGCTCCCTTAGTAGTCCAAATAATTATGACGTCTAAAGGCTATTATAATTTTTTTTCTTTGACGCTTTACTTCGACGTCATAACGCCAAACTCATATAGTCAGTTGGACTTTGAGAGGGAATTTACTGCTTTATTAAAACGTTTAGCTGATTTCTCCTCAAGATGCTTCATTTTAGGTGTATAAAATATATTTTTTAACCAAACTCGGGACATTTTGACGGACCTGAATTTCCGGATAATGTAAAACAATGGTTCCGGAAATTCGGGTTTTACCGAGTTTGGTGTAAAAATTATTTTATAATCTAAAAGGAAATCAGACAAACGTTTTAAAAAATGCAGTCGACATGTTCCCGCCTCGGATGGAATTGTTACTTATATTATTATTTCTATAGGGATTAATTGGAAATATTTTGCACAAACAAACACATAAAAGGTAAGAATTTTTATATATGCATTTTGTTTTAACCTTCAATGAAAATTTGATGGCTAAATTGGGTCTCAAAGTTGAGAGCAAAATATGCTCTCAAATAAAATTGAGAATGGAAATGGGGAATGTGTCAAAGAGACAACAACCCGACCAAATAAAACAACAGCAGAGGGTCACCAACAGGTCTTCAATGTAGCGAGAAATTCCCGCACCCGGAGGCGTCCTTCAGCTGGCCCCTAAACAAATATATACTAGTCCAGTGATAATGAACGCCATACTAATTTCCAAATTGTACACAAGAAACTAAAATTAAAATAATACAAGACTAACAAAGGCCAGAGGCTCCTGACTTGGGACAGGCGCAAAAATGCGGCGGGGTTAAACATGTTTGTGAGATCTCAACCCTCCCCCTATACCTCTAACCAATGTAGTAAAGTAAACGCATAACAATACGCACATTAAAATTCAGTTCAAGAGAAATCCGAGTCTGATGTCAGAAGATGTAACCAAAGAAAATAAACAAAATGACAATAATACATAAATAACAACAGACTACTAGCAGTTAACTGACATGCCAGCTCCAGACTTAAATTAAACTGACTGAAAGATTATGATTTCATCATATGAACATCAGGCACAATCCTTCCCGTTAGGGGTTTAGTATCATACCATCATAACATATATGAGAAGAACATAACCCGTGTCATGCCAACAACTGTTTTTAGAATAAATGTGTTTAGTTCCGATGCAAAGACCTTATCAGTGACTCAATATTAACGCCAAAATATGTAATCTTTAATGACTTGACAACAGTATCGTAATTATATCCCTTCTTAATAAGTCTATTCAAAGGTTTTGTAAGTTTCTGAGGTGAATACTGACACCTTTGTGCTTTATAAAGAATATTACCATAAAAAATTGGATGTGAAATACCTGAACGTATTAGAAGTCTGCAGTCCAACCGAAAATGGCGGCTTCAGCATTATGACGTCGTAGTAAGGCGTCAAAGAAAAAAATTATAATAGCCTTTCAAAACGTCATAATTATTTGGACTACTAATTGTCTAGCTTTTTAGACAATTAGGGGAGACAGAAAGCAGACTGAGGTGAAATTAGCAGGGGTCATATTAGCCAAAAAATACCAGCGCCACACCCTATCATTCCTGATTTTCTAAGGAATAAAATCCTAAAAGTTTTGCCAAAAACAGCTAAGGAAATCCATGCCTGAGGCAGAAAAGTCCTAGTTTTCAAAAACTTAAAAAAAAACCGTTGCTCTATTATCCACTGATTTTTTTTTGCCATGTCTATTGTCTTTGGTCCATAGATAATTTTCAAACATCATAATTATGTGCAAGTCTTATCCACGTTGCAATACAGCGTGATCAGTCGAACTTATTTTAATAGACTACTGACGTAGTTGACTACGTATTGATGACAAACAATATTCCTACGACTTTTGCAATTTGGGAAATCTACACTACTTGTCTTTAAGAGATTTTCGGCTATTAAATATTTCATACGCTTGTTCTTTGACAGCTTAGCCAAAAGCTCAGGGGACAATAAAATACAAAAGGATTCCTAGTGTGCTCTACTTCCTATGTGCAACTTCAAAACTTTTTGGAAAATCGACGATCATTTAAGGTTTTTCTAGTCATATTTTTTGTAATCCAGAATAAAATACAAAAGGATTCCTATTGTGCTCTACTTCCTATGTGCAACTTCAAAACTTTTTGGAAAATCGACGATCATTTAAGGTTTTTCTGGTCATATTTTTTGTAATCCAGAATGAAAAGTATGAAAAAACTGTCCAATAAGTTATAAATAACATAATATTCAGCTAGATAATAACAATGGCACGTATTTCAGCATTTATTGGGTAGAACACAAATCCAGGGTGATCGCATAAGACAGCTTAACTACCTAAAAATCGCTAAATTTACACCCACAAAGAAAAACGCTTTCAAAACGTATTTGAGGGATTATCATATATTTAAAAACATGTGGTTTCTAATTATGAAAGGAATAAAGTGATAAAACAAATATACTTACAGGGAAAGACAATTCGGAAAAGCTTTTATTAGTTCTTAAATCTTTCTTTAACAATATCCCAATAGAATGTTGCAGTGAAACACTAGTAGTAAAACATATAAATGCTTTAACAAAGCTTAAAGTCACTATAATTCAAAACTCATAGTACGTGAAAAGATTGAAGTCAGCTCTAATGAACAAATATAAAAGCAGTTAGTTGTGGAAGGAAATAATGTTCCTGTTTTCTTAATGTTTATGCCAATGGAATACATTGCACATGCTATGAGTTATGCTTATCATATATGTGGTGGAGTAAACAAAATTGCAGTTAGTATTAATGTTTTTGGTTTCCCGTTTCGAATCAAGGTCCTGAGGTTATGAAGAGTATTATTACTGATCTCCAGAGTGTTCAGCCTCGGTTCAGGTTCGTTTTTACAACAACAGTAGTCGGTATTGTTTTGACCCTCCCTCAGTGACGCAGGTAAATACATTGTAAACCACCAAGAAGTGTAACAATTTACCTTCAACAAATTTGAAGAGCTGGACGAAGAGGTCAAACGTCTCTTTCCACTTAAAAAAACTATAATATACATCTGGTATTAACAAGAAACATTTCAGGAATACAAGATGACATTATATGCTATTGTAGGCATAAAGCCGGTTAACGAGAATGTCTTAAGAATTTTTTTGTCCCAACCACAAACTCTGCTATTTGATGAAACAGGCTTATCTTTCCAAAAACAGTTAAACCATATATGTCCTTAATGACCGATTATACTCAAGAAAGACAAAAGGAAGATAATAATGTGCATGTTGAAAACATTACATTACTGATGACTTCCGGTTGTTCCATGCAGACGATGTAAAACATTCTTGAATGAAATCCACTTCAATTGATGGGATACTTTATCATTGTGTTTTTTTAATTACTGGAAGAAAGATCGCACATATGGCAGGATAATTTCTGGCCTAGACATTGTCAATATAGTTTAATTCGCAGAATTCTTGAGACAAAATGGAATAAAACACACGAAGTCAGCACCCTATCACCCAGCAACAAATGGACTTGTTGAGAGATTTATTCAAACATTAGTTACCCAGAAGCTAAACAGATAGCTTCTGTTTCGAATGATCTCCTTGTTTCAAACAGACCATCGTACGCCAGCAAAGTTGTCCGCTCATTCAGTCACGAGAATACACAAACTCGCATGACTTGGCCAATTGATGCGGACAATTTTAAAATGCTGCCTGTTGAAACAGAACCTACCGATAAAATAATAATTCCAAGGAAACCAAAATCTTCCAAAACCAGTACTCAGTCAACTCAATCTTCCTTACAGAGCTCACTATCATCACAAAAAAAAATGAGAAAAAGAAATCAAATAAAAAAGAAACAATAGAAATACACAATTGGTGCGGTGAATCTGTCTGGGATCTTCCCAGTGACATAGATGATTCTTCCACCTCAAATAGTCTTCCTTCAACTGCATCCAAAATCTTCTTCGTCCAATGCAAAGTCTACTAGAGCCCCATCTCCTCTTCGTTCTCCAGAAAAGAAGGATGTCCAAAAGAATACATCCTCTCAGAAGTCTTCTGATTCGAGGTCGCGGGGTAGGGGTCGAGGCGGAGTAAAACCAGCTGCGTGTGGTCCTGGAGATCGACGACTCTCTTCGCACAACAGATTTTCAACACTTATCGACGAAACTGAAATGGATATCGAAAGTGTTCCGCCACCCGAAAGATCCAAATCTCAGGGTGAGCGAAAAAAGAATGCTGGCAAACTCGACAGCATTCGCCCTTCATTTATTAAATAATGACAAATATCATCCAATGGAATTGCCGAGGTCTTAAAATAAATCTTCTCGAGTTAACACTTCTAGTTCAGTCATTTTTACCTATTGCATTTTGTCTTCAAGAAACTCATTTAAAAGAAAGTGACAATGTATCTTTAAAAGGATACAACATGTATAGCACATTTTCTAAAGAAGATGAACGTGCTGCAGGCGGATCATCCATTTTTGTGAAGGACAACGTCATTCATAGCACAGTCCAACTCACCACTGATCTGCAAGCAGTTGCAATTCGTTTATCATTAAACAAAACAATTACATTATGTTCGATATATATTCCACCCAATTCAATTATAGATAAAGCAAAACTCAAAAACCTCACTGATCAATTACCCTCACCATTTATACTTATGGGCGACTTCAATGCTCACAATCCATTATGGGGTAGCAAGACTCATAATGCCAAAGGTAAGATCATTGAGGACTTTGTCTCTCAAGAAGGATTATGCATTTTTAATGATGGATCTAATACATATCTTCATCCTGGAAACGGGTCTTATTCTTCTATTGATATCACTATATGCGATCCCTCTCTGCTCCTGGATTATTCATGGCGTGTTCATGATGATCTATGTGGAAGTGATCACTTTCCAATACTACTTGAACATCTTTTTACTTCTGCCCAACAGAGAGTTCCACGTTGGAAACTTGACAAAGCGGACTGGTCCTTGTTTGAGAATCTCTGTCAAGCGGAACTTCAGTCAAAGATGTTTGAGACTGTACATGATCCAATTTTAACTTTTAATACAGTTTTAACGTCAATTGCTGACAGAACTTTTCCTAAGACCTCGGCAAATCCTAGACATCCCGGCAAACCATGGTTTGATAACGCTTGTGATCAAGCCATAGGTGACCGTAAAAAATCTGAAAGACGGTTTAGTCAACAACCAACGACGGAAAACTTGAGTAATTTCCGTAAATTTCGCGCTAAGGCACGGCGGACTTGTAGGCAAGCCCGACGAACATCCTGGAAAAAATTTGTCTCGGAGATTACATCTCGCACTTCGATGACAAAAGTTTGGAATATGGTAAATAAAATAAAAGGTAAAAATTCTAAAGCCACTGTAAAACATTTGAAAGACGGCAATGATTTATTAACATCTGAAAAGGATATTGCCAACAAGCTTGGTGAAACTTTTGCGAAATCTTCTTCTTGTAACAACTACAGAGAAGACTTTAAAAAAGTTAAAAAACAAAAAGAAAAAATTAAATTAAACTTTAAATCAAAAAATGGTGAAAATTATAATAAACGATTTTCTCTTGAAGAACTTAAAACATCTCTGTCAAAAGCCCATGATACAGCTTGTGGGCCTGATAATATTCACTACCAACTCTTAAAACACTTGCCAGATTCCTCACTAGACGCTCTCTTGCAGCTCATGAATAACATCTGGGAAACTGGTGATTTACCATCAATCTGGAAGCTTGCAACCGTCATGCCTATTCCAAAACCAAGTAAAGATCATACGGATCCTATTAATTATCGACCAATTGCTCTTACCAGTTGTGTCTGTAAAACACTCGAACGGATGGTCAATGATCGCCTTGTTTGGTTCCTTGAATCCAATGGGCTATTAGCCAATATCCAGTGTGGATTCCGACAGGGCCGCAGTACTCTTGATCATCTTGTTCGATTCGAATCATTTGTCCGTAATGGTTTTGCGAAAAATGAACATGTAGTGTCGGTCTTTTTCGACCTTGAGAAGGCCTATGATACTGCATGGAAATATGGTATTTTAAAAGATCTATTTGATATGGGGTTGAAAGGCAATATGCCTAATTTTATTTCTAATTTTCTCTCTAACAGACAATTTAGTGTTAGAGTTAATTCGACCATGTCTGATCTGTATGATCAAGAGATGGGTGTCCCTCAGGGCAGTATTTTATCTGTTACATTATTTAGTCTTAAAATCAACAGCCTTGTTGAAGTTTTAAAAAGTAATATTGAAGGTTCATTGTACGTTGATGATTTTTTAATATGTTACAGAGGCAAAAATATGAATAACATTGAAAGACAATTACAATTATGTCTTGGAAGAATTGAAAAATGGGCCTCGGAAAATGGTTTTAAATTTTCCACGTCAAAAACGGTCGGGATGCATTTTTGTAACAAAAGAAAATTGCATCTTGATCCAGAACTAACTTTGTACGGCAACCCAATTAAAATGGTTGATGAAACCAAATTTCTTGGTTTACTTTTCGATAAAAAGTTAACCTTTCTACCCCATATCAAAATGTTAAAAGCGAGATGTTTAAAAGCTTTAGATATTTTAAAAGTTGTCGGCAGCACCGACTGGGGTGCTGATCGCAACATTTTACTCAATTTATATAGATCTCTAGTTAGATCTAAACTAGATTATGGCTCTATAGTGTATGGCTCTGCAAGGAAGTCCTACATACAGATTCTCGATGCTGTGCATCACCAAGGTTTGCGTCTCTGTCTTGGCGCATTTAAAACCTCACCAGTTGAGAGTCTGTATGTAGAGGCTGATGAGCACTCACTCACTGACAGACGTTTGAAGCTTGGACTTCAATATGCTGTCAAACTAAAAGCCCATTCAGATAATCCTGCCTACAGCTGTGTTTTTAATCCGATTTATGCAGATATTTTTGCAAAATATGAAAATAAAATTCCTCCGTTAGGTATACGTTTGAAACCACATTTAGCTTCTTTTGATTTAAAATCTGTCGCTCAAGTTAAAACTTGCAAATGTCCTCCATGGGAACTTCCCAAACCAAAAATGATATTTGATCTCCGTGAACACAATAAAAATAAAACAAATCCTCTTTTAATTCAGCAACACTATGCTGAAATTAAAGCCGATTATCTAGATTTTTCAACTGTCTATACTGATGGATCAAAAGATGGTGATAGAGTTGCATCTGCTGCTGTCTTCAGGGACAGAGCTGCAACTCTCCGTTTGCCATCTGATGCATCCATCTTTACTGCTGAAGCAGAAGCAATAATTTTGGCTTTGAAATTTATTGCTTCTTCAGATAAATCCAAATTTATTATATGTTCGGATTCACTTTCATGCTTACAAGCTATACGAAATACTAAAATTAAAAACCCAACAATCCTGAAAATTTTATATGTAATGAGGAATTTAAAAATTCTTCTGAAAGAAATAATATTTCTATGGGTTCCGAGTCATGTTGGAATCCTTGGAAACACAGCTGTAGACCTTGAGGCAAAGAATGCCCTGGGTGATCCTCTATCTAACTGTGATATACCATATACTGATTTTAAATCTAATATTAGAGAATATGTTTTTAATATATTGAAAAATAAATGGAGTAAAAAAGATGATAATAAATTGCATGAAATTAAACCTAATTTAGGCAAACCTTTTAATAATATTATGTGCAGAAAAGATCAGTGTGTTATTACTAGATGTCGTATTGGTCATACTAGAATAACACACGAGTATCTTTTAAAAAATGAAGATGAACCACAATGTGTTCCTTGCAACTGCAAGTATACTATTAAACATGTTTTAATTAATTGTATTGACTTTGCTGATATTCGTAAGAAGCATTTCAATGTCAATAATATGTATGATTTATTTAATAATGTTCCATTTACAAATATTGTTGCATTTTTAAAAGAAATTGGAATTTATTATAGAATATAAAAATGTTATTATATTTAAATCAATTTTAATTTTTATCACGTTATTTTACTGTTGATTTTTATTTGTATATACTCAATTTGCTTTAGTCAAGAATTTTAGTATATTGAAGGACTTTTTGTCCTATTTTAAAAATATTCTTTAAATTGTAAAAATATTCGAATTAGCTCTCGCCGCGATATAGCCTTTTTGTGCTAATGCGGCGTAAAGCAACCAACAATCAATCAATCAATCAAACATTTAAACGGTCAATGAAAGCAATGAAATGGGAATCTGGTGATGTAAACAAAAAGATCGCAAACTTTTTGCTGACGTATCGCCAGACACCACACACTAGCACCCACGAAACACCATCAAAACTGTTACTAGGAAGGGACTTAAGATCTAGACTTCATTTGTTAAAACCAAACTTACGAAACACCGTTAGAGTGAGCCAGGAAAAATCTTGCGAAATTAGAATGAATAAGAAGGATAGACAATATGAAGTAGGCGAAAGAGTTATTGCAAAGGACTATAGAGGAAAAGATCCGAGGGTAGCAGAATTATAAGCGAGCGTGAAGGACCACTCATGTATAAATTTTCAACCGACAAGGGACACACATGGAGAAGGCATACAGAACAATTAAAGTCTACTCAAATGCCAAAATAGTATGAAGAATCAATCGAAAACGATATTGAGAAAATATTGTAAACTGCATGACCTATCTTTCTATCTATACTCTTTATATTTTTTTTCAATATTTGCTAGGTCAATTTTCATTCATAATTCTTATCACGCGAACACGTGATCACACGTCTGGAATTAGCAGGGAGGAACTATAGTGTTTTGACATTTATTTTATCTTCTATTATAAATCACCGGATTATAAATACTACGCAGTTTTTAACCTACAGCAGAGAATCTGACATTGTAAACAATTAGGCAATTAAATATCATCTGGTTTCTATCTTTCATACTTTTCTATGTATGTATCTATGAAATAGTTCAGTTAAACAAAATGTAGTTATAGAAGCAGTCACGTTTATTCAGTAGTTGTGTTATATATATAAGAACCCAAATGCAGTTATAAATACACAACAGCTGCCTTCACGAAGGGTTCGTAGTTTTCTGTGTATATCGACAGACTGAACACCCAAGTGTAATTTCATACGCCTTTTATAATAGAACTGACCAGTCACGTGATATCAGAACAATACATTCATATAAGGTACATCAGTAACATAAAATCAATCAGGTGAAACAAATATAAACCGGTTTACTATAGGTAAACAGGTAAACAAGAATAAGTATTTATATACACAATAGTAAAACAACATTATAAACACGATGAATTAATAGAAACAATGATAACATGGATAACATTTATAGGTTAATTTTACATCATTATCACAACCTTTGTCTTGTCGGGTGTTGTTGCCTGACATCTTGCATCACTGTTTTCTGAAGTTAAGTTGTACGACACATGAAACTAGTCAATGAGGTGCATGTGTCGTGTACATGTAATTCCTGATATGACATTCGTCGTACTCGCAACGACAAAATTGCAAAAGTAATAGCGAGATCAGCTGTGAATATTTGACTGGATTAATTATTCTCTTTAAGTCAGTGAAATGTATGACTTAACTAAAACAAGGTAAGGAAATCTTATACTGTCTTTGCCATGTTTTCACAACCTTAACTGCTTTAGATGACTGACATAAAACACATTTGTTGTTTATAATAACAGATTTTTTTTTTGTGATAAAGGAATCCTGCAAAAGTAAATGAGAAAGTATTTTCCTAAATTTGAACTTAGGCAACCAACAACAATTTGATTTTTGGTGGGGGTAGTGGCTAGTGATTGTTTTGAGAAAAAAAAAGTTTGTTTCCAATTTTTGGATAAAAAATAATTTGTTTTTGACCATGAGAAAAAAATGTTTGTTTTACCCTCAGCTGCCATTAAATAAAATGCTAAAATTGAAAGAGAAGAATTGTTTTCAACTTGTCTGGAAACCAAATCCATAGTTCCCCCCTCCCTGAAAACAAATGGTTGCTGCCTTCAAACAATCTCTTTCAGAGTATCATTTTAATCAATCTTATTCAAAGCATTATCATACTGACATGAAGTGTGACTTAATTTTGACTTGTGATCTAAAACATAATTGTTGATTTAGCCCACAGAAACTGCTCTAAAATACTTTTATATAAATTTAAAAATGCATAGTTTTTTTTTATTAGTATTATTTTTTTCAAATAGAAAAAGAAAAATATTACTGAGTCTATTGTGTTCTTATTTATTTTCAAGTTCATGGTTAGCACCATTTATTTATTGGTTTAGTGTGTTATTTTTATAATTTGAGTCCATTCATTAGAACTATAACTTGCATGAAATCAATGAGACAACATGTATTGTTATATTTAGTTTGTTCATACAAGGATTGCAAACTAATTTTCCTTTTATAAATTTAAAATAATGAAGATTTTACATTCAGAATACTTTCATTATGATCTCTTTTAAGTTTAAATGAAAAAGCTAGGACCAACTTGCAAGTGTAAGTAATGAAAAGGAATTCCTGTTTTTTTTATCATTTCAATACTGTCTTGATCCATTATTCATGAATATTTAGACTACCCCTTGTAAAAATTGAGTAGACATTTATTTCTGTGTTAAAATAATTTGGTTGCAGCAGTAAAAATACTTACCAAAACATGAATATTATATTAACTCTTGGAATATTAAATTAAATATTAAATTATTACCCCTATTGGCACATAGGGACACATAGGGCCTATTTCACTGGTACTGAGTTCTGAAAAGTGATAAAATGTGTTTCTCTATTTTTTTGGCTCATGTTTACAGTATCAAAATATATTTAATAGGATAATTTTTAATAATATCCACATGTAAATAACAGAATATGGTGCTTGATATAACAATAGTTTGTTCATGATAGTGTCAAACAAAGGGACGTAACTCGTGAATTACCGTCGGCCCCGCTTCGTCAGAAATATCGACACATCGAAGTGGCACATTTGCGTATCTTTGCATATCAACTGGCAAAAATTTGACATATTATAGTCCAAGTTATGTTACATAACATAATTTAAATTCAGCATAGCTTCCCTAGAAGTTAAGAAAGAAAATTACAATTTTAATTTTCTGTGACCAATTGTTTTCGTCAACACCTTGACTTTGAAGACACATTTGGGAGAAAAAAATGAGTTTAATCCATAACTGAGTTCTTATATACTCAAGAATGTTCACTTAAAAGGAAATTAGTTTTAATTCATGCAAAAAACTACAAATTCCAAAAAACGAGCTTCACTTTTTTTGGTAAAAAAATGCCCATATATGGTAGTCACATGACGTCCATTGTTGCTTTAAGAAATGGGGTCAAACCGGGGTCAGCTTTCCGACTGAGTTGACCTGAATACTGACTCCATAATTAATTTTGAAAGTTCACATGCTGGGCTAACAGTCGAACATAAGTGAACACTGTTCCCACCTGCAAGTAAACTGAAAGAATATAATCCCCAAGGGTGACTGGGGTATAGAAATATGGTCGCTTGGTCTTCTCCCGACCGGCAGTAAAACGCTTGCTGAAGTGGGGCGTCCGTTTGGCTGTGCGGGATGTATCAAGTTCGCAGTCACGTCCGTCAGAAGGGGACGTTAAATCCGATGCCTCGTGTAAAGAGAATGCCACGCTCTTTGCACGTTAAGAACCCTTGCAACAACTCTTTGAGGGGTCCGTAGGTGGCCTGTTGCAAGGCAAAATTTCTGTCCCTATCCAATATATCCTCATTTTCCAGTGGCAGTCCAAATTTCCCCGACCATCATCCTAGATGGCCTCTATTACAACAACCTACCTATTGTATTTATTGTGAACTTGTTCTCGTCCTGAATATGCATGAAATATTTGCCACTGGACGTTAAGCAACCAACAATCAATCAATGAAAGAATATAAAAGCATATATAATAAACAAATAGTTATAGAAGTTAATATACCTGAAAATCACTTCATAAAAATATATGGATCTATGTAACATGTATTATGGATCTATGTAACATGTATTACATACATGTTCTGTTATATCATAAAGAAATATAAATCCCCAAGGGTGACTGGGGTATAGAAATATGGTCACTTGGTCTTCTCCCGACCGGCAGTAAAACGCTTGCCGAAGTGGGGCGTCCGTTTGGCTGTGCGGGATGTATCAAGTTCGCAGTCACGTCCGGTCAGAAGGGGGACGTTAAATCCGATGCCTCGTGTAAAGAGAGTGCCACGCTCTTTGCACGGTAAGATCCCTTGTAACAACTCTTTGGGGGGTCCGTAGGTGGCCTGTTGCAAGGCAAAATTTCTGTCCCTATCCAATATACCCTCCTTTTCCGGTGGCAGTCCAAATTTCTCCGACCATCATCCCAGATGGCCTCTATTGTATCAACCTACCTATTGTATTTATTGTGAACTTGTTCTCGTCCTGAATATGCATGAAATATTTGCCACTGGACGTTAAGCAACCAACAATCAATCAATAAAGAAACATAAATTATTTTCATCTGCTGTCTGCTTTTTTTTTAGGAAGTTGTTGTATTCTTCATGATTATCATCCTGTACATTTTATAGTCAAAGATTGTTTTTAGTTAAATTGTCGTAAAGGGACATTTTGTTTAAAAAAGCATGTAATTAAAATATATTTTACATCTACCATTGTTGGTCCAGGATTCTCTTCAACATCCCCACAGAGATGCAGGATAAACCTTTTTCCAACATTTGCTTGCCACAACCTTCAAAGTTGGTAGTTGAAACTCTATTCTTATTGAACTGAAAGACTCCATTTCATCAATTTCTGCAAATTCTATTGTTGGTGGAATACTAAACTCTGTTTCACAAATCTCTGCAAATTCTATTGTTGGAATGCTACACTCAAGTTCACCACTCTCTGCAAATTCTATTGTTGGAATGCTATACTCCAGTTCATCACTCTCTGCAAATTCTCTTCTTGATGGAATAATAAAATCCCCTTCATAACTCTCTAACAATAATTGACTTATGGTTTCAGAACTATATAATTAATATATGACTAGAAACAGTGTGATTAAAAAAAAAACAAGCTTAAATAGGTACATACCACATACTTAATATATCATTAACAAAGCATAAATGTTCCACTTTGGCTTAAAATGAATCTGTACACAAGGGAAAAATACAACAGCAATCTAATTTAAAAGGTAATTAGATAGACAAAATGCACAAGTGAAGCCTAAACTATTTCATTTTCACTAAATCTATTGCAATATTATATGTAGTTGAAAAGATTATGTCATCCAACTCATTTAAAAATTATAACACTCTTACCTATGTTTACACTACCATATGCTATGTCATGTATGTGTTTGTCATTCTCATCATATGAACTCCTCAGCTCCTCCACAGGTTCTTCTGTTTTTGGTACCTATCAAGATAAAAGAGCAAGTTTTTCAAAAACACACATATACGTTTGTTAAAAATTGTCAGATTGGTACATGTATTTCTTTTTTTCCCTTCTGTAAATATAAACTACCTATAATTCAAACATTTCTTATAGTCAGCACAAAATGATTTAAAAAAACCTGATTCACCACATTTGCAAATGATTATCACCAGACATAATGAATTCAACACATTACAAATTTGGTGATGGTGAGTTTGACCTGGAATAAAAAAAAACAAGTTTTAACATATATTTACATTTTTAATACCAGTAATATCTCTAATAACTTGGAAAGTGCCTTTGACAAATTGCTTATTCTTTTGGATCATCAAAATGTACTTAATCAATATATTATAATTGCTTTTCTAATTATGATAAATTATACCCAGAGAAGTCTCATTCAATCCTTTACTAATCCTAATATTAACATGCCTATTGTCAGTCAGGTTTCCAAATTCCTTCTGCTATATACCAAAATATCAATTCCGAAAATCACAATATCTAAATTCTAAGTGTGTAATACCAAACCTTTTTTAGCACGACGGCAAATAACATGGTCTATCAGAAAATCTTTTCTGGAGCATGTTACTGGACAAACAGGACAATTATATGAGATCTGAAAAGATATTGAATATTGAACTTTAAATGAACAACCTTTGATATATAATACAGCTATCAATCTGATAAGATTCGAAAATTTCAATGTCTGTCGGTAAACATGAATTAATAACACCTTTCTCTGGTTAATAGAAATCAAACACCCACTAAAAAACACTATTGTATCTGCCTTTTCTGATCAATTTATTGAAAATTTAAAATACCGTTATCAAGCTTGTATATGTTGCTCTGGTCCATTGTCACAACTCTCGCCACAAATTTGATAACTTTTGTAGCGGTCAGAAATTTTTCAGAAATTCTTGTAATTCAAATGTTGTGTGATCGATAAAGGTATTTTATGGAAAAAACCATTCCCGATCATCAAACAAAAGTTTCGTCCTGAACTCACATGAAATATTTGCCACTGGACATTAAGCAATCAACACTGAATCAAACAGATGTTTAAACTGGTTGAAAGGTAAAAGAAAAGAAATGTTTGAAGAATCTAAATCTAATACAATACGAATTAAGTAATTACATTTTGAGGTTTATATATCATAAGCTAGTTTACTACCAACTTGTTTACTTTTTTCATTCTGTGAAAATTTTGTTGGTGTAAATATTTAAACAGGTTACAAAATAGAAACTATGTAACAAGATTACTTTTTAGCTCACCTGGCTCAAAGGGCCAAGTAAGATTTTCCCATCACTTGGCGTCCGTCGTCGTCGTCCGTCGTTAACTTTTACAAAAATCTTCTCCTCTGAAACTACTGGGCCAATTTTAACCAAACTTGGCCACAATCATCATTGGGGTATCTAGTTTAAAAAATGTGTACGGTGACACGGTCAACCTAACAAGATGGCCGCCATGGCTAAAAATAGAACATAGCTGTAAAATGCAGTTTTTGGCTTATAACTCAAAAACCAAAGCATTTAGAGCAAATCTGACTTGAGTAAAATTGTTTATCAGGTCAAGATCTATCTGCCCTTAAATTTTCAGATGAATCAGACAACCCGTTGTTTGGTTGCTGCCCCTGAATTGGTAATTTTAAGGAAATTTGCTGTTTTTGGTTATTATCTTGAATATTATTATAGATAGAGATAAACTGTAAACAGCAATAATGTTCAGTAAAGTAAAATTTACAAATAAGTCAACATGACCGACATGGTCAGTTGACCCTTTAGGAGTTGTTGTCCTTTGTAGTCAATTTTAAACCATTTTTCGTAAATCTTAGTAATCTTTTACAAAAATCTTCTCTAGAACTACTGGGCCAAATTAATCCAAACTTGGCCACAATCATCTTTGGGGTATTAAGTTAAAAAAAAAAATGTGTCCGGTGACCCGGCCATCCAACAAAGACGGCCGCCATGGCTAAAAATGGAACATAGGGATAAAATGCAGTTTTTGGCGTATAGCTCAAAAACCAAAGCATCAAGAGCAAATCTGACCGTTGTAAAATTGTTTATCAGGTCAAGATCTATCTGCCCTGAAATTTTCAGATGAATCGGACAACCCGTTGTTAGGTTGCTGCCCCTGAATTGGTAATTTTAAGGAGATTTTGCTGTTTTTGGTTATTATCTAGAATATTATTATAGATAGAGATAAACTGTCTTATCGGGCCTTTTATAGCTGACTATGCGGTTTGGGCTTTGCTCATTGTTGAAGGCCGTACGATGACCTATAGTTGTTAATGTCTGTGTCATTTTGGTCTTTTGTGGATAGTTATCTCATTGGCAATCATACCACATCTTCTTTTTTATATGTAAACAATAATAATGTTCAGCAAAGTAAGATTTACAAATAAGTCAACATGACCGAAATGGTCAGTTGATCCCTTTAGGAGTTATTGCTCTTTATAGTCAATGTTTAACCATTTTTCCTAACTCTTAGTTATCTTTTACAAAAATCTTCTCCTCTGAAACAACTAGGCCAAATTAATCCAAACTTGGCCACAATCATCTTTGTGGTATCTTGTTTAAAAAATGTGTCCGGTGACCTTGCCATCCAACCAAGATGGCCACCACGGCTAAAATAGAACCTAGGGATAAAACGCAGTTTTTGGCTTATAACTCAAAAACCAAAGCATTTAGAGAAAATCTGACGGAAGTAAAATTGTTCATCAGGTAAAGATCTATCTGCCCTGAAATTTTCAGATACATCGGAAAATCCGATGTTGGGTTGCTGCACCTGAATTGGTAATTTTAAGGAAATATTGCTGTTTTTGGTTATTATCTTGAATATTATTATAGATAGAGATAAACTGTAAATAGCAATAATGTTCAGCAAAGACAGATTTACAAATAAGTAAACATGACCGAAATGGTCAATTTGACCCCCTAAGGAGTTATTGTTAACAAATTTCCACTGAAACTACTGGGCCAAGTTCATTATAGATAGAGATAATTGTAAGCAGCAACAATGTTCAGTAAAGTAAGATGTACAAACACATCACCATCATCAAAACACAATTTTGTGATGAATCCATCTGCATCTTTAGTTTAATATTCACATAGACCAAGGTGAGCGACACAGGCTCTTTAGAGCCTCTAGTTTGTCTCTCTTAGTCACAGCTGTTTTCTTTGATTGCTTTACTTGAAGGATTCAACAGGTTGCTTTGTTGTGTCAGTCTAAAAAAGATGTACAACAATTAATCAAATGTCTGCCTTAATGCAATAAAATGAAAATTCAAGTGCAATAATTAGTAAATTTCCTATGATATCACAGGGTTTATGATTAATTTAAGCTTTATAAGATCTTAACTTTACAAATTCATGCACAAGAAGGGATAAAGTAACAAATGTATTCAAACAACATAGTACTTTTGACCTATTATATTCTATAAATGTTTTCCCCTTTTAATTCAAAATATTTACAGATACTTTGTATGAATTAGAAATATAAATGTTGAGATTGATAAATGATATTTTAATTTTCTTCATTTCAATTTCAGCATAAATCTTTAAGTAAACAAAACAATTCCTGATTTCCTTGTTTATCTTTTATATATCTTTTTTCAGTACCATCATAATTGTTTATATATTATAGGATTTCATAACATGGAGAGAAAAAATGTAAACATGTATGTACTTGTCTCCATCCAATAATCTGTTACAACATGTCTATTTTCCTCTTCAGTAAATTGGCCTGCTTGATTTGGTCGTTTTCCTTTGCCTTGTTTGCGTAGATATTTCCTTTTAGAAGTCAGCACATCCCTAGAGTGTTTGAATTCCTTGTCCTTTTTTAAGTTTACTGTCGATTCCTTTTCTGCCACAAAACGATTTTTACTGATTGGCATAGCTTTTAGGGTGTCAGGCTCATTTTCCTCGACATCGGCCTTTTTAGCGGTAATAAATAACCTTGATAGGTAAAATCTACCTCTCTCTCCTCATTCTGTTGATTCAACCAATTTTTGAATTTTCCAACGTCTGACTTTAGCTGGCTTACTGTGTTTCCATTCCGAATCTCCGCCAAGAAGGCATGTGTTGCTTCCCTTTGTCACGATAATTGATTATATCCTCTAATTGATTGAATGGGGACTCCTGAACACTTTTTGACAGTTGTTGTCGTCTGCTTCTGACAATAAAGCCGGATATTTGCATGTGAGAAGTTTCAAAATAGTTATAAAATAGTTATCAAAGGTACCAGCATTATAATTTAGTACGCCAGACGCGCGTTTCGTCTACATAAGACTCATCAGTGACGCTCAAATCAAAATATTTATAAAGCCAAACAAGTACAATTAAACTCATCATAGATACCAGGACTAAATTTAGTTTATACGCCGGACGCGCGTTTCGTCTGCTAAAGACTCGCCATTGACGCTCGAATCCAAAAAAATTGCAGAGCATTGAGGATCCAAAATTCCAAAAAGTGGTGCCAAATACGGCTAAGGTAATCTATGCCTGGGATAAGAAAATCCCAAGTTTTTCGAAAAATTCAAAGTTTTGTAAACAGGAAATTTATAAAAATGAACACATTATTGATATTCATGTCAACACCGAAGTGTTGACTACTGGGCGGGTGATACCCTCGGGGACGAAACGTCCACCAGCAGTGGCTGGGGTGCGATACAGGTTTAGCCATGTAATACCTGATTGGTGATACAAGACTGGAAAAAAGAACCTTTATTATATATCCAAAATTGATGTATTTTGTACTAAACATATAATTAATAAAGCTGCATTTATTTAATATTGTCTTTGGTTGCATACTAAGTGAGAAATCGTCATCTTTATTTTTTTTTATCATTTGGACAAAATTCTACATTACTAGTACTTATAATATTTTATGATTACTTTTGTTTCTCTCGTGAGTTCCTAGGTCACCGTAATATTACGATAGTAATAATCTGTATACGGACTAATATTATTTCACAGAATGTCGCGCTCAGGAGCCTTTTGTGGATTTAGAAATAAAAAATCGAAGATTTGCATGATTCCTCTATCCACCAATCCTTCCCGTATATCGTAGTGAATAATGAAGCTGATACATATATGACACAATGTTTTGCTTAATATTCTAGTGAGATTCTTAAAGAAAAATAAATGAAATGATCTGTGGAGCAAAGCTGTAATACTGAACCCTGAACATGTATATACACTATATATCATAGATAGAAATACTAATAGACCCTGGTAAATTTGACACAGCACAGGTTTTTGGCATACCGCTTACCAGTAGTTTGAAAGTAATTATATAACTTAAAAATTTAATTCATCTTTTATTTATTACAGTTTTAGAAATATATAAGCTCATAATCAGAGACAAAAATTTAAGACAGAATGTGATGATGCAATCGAGATGATCCAACAACACCATTATATGAAATTGCAACATTTTTCAGTAAATCTTACAACTTTTTGGATAATTGTATTAGATAAAACCTTAAATTGACCATATTTTACATGTTTTATAGATATTTTAAAAGAATGTACACCTAACCTACCATCGGTGTATTTGTAATTCTTGCACATTTTACTGTAAATTTCACAACTTTTTTAATAGTTGTATTTGATGTTACCTTAAATCGGTCATTTATTATTATTAACTAATATGTATGGACAATTGCATTAGAAGTAAATTTTAACCAACCACACCAATATAATGAAATTGCAGCATTTTTCCGTTAATTTTAGCTCAAAAAAAAAAAAAAAATAAAAAATGTAAAATTTGAATCAAGCTGTAGTTTGTTATTGTTTATATCTGATACAACTGTAAGTACACATTAGAAAATTAACTTGATCAAAGGACTGATTTAAGGTAACATCAAATAAAATTATCCAAAAAATTGTCAAAATGACATTAAACCGTGGAAAATTCTCAATGCACTGATGGCCGGTTTGGAGAACATTCTATACAAATAACAATAAAATATGGTTGATTTCTAAAAATATCAAAATAGTTGTCAAATATACAGTCAAATGTAGAATAAATGATATAAAGCTGTGGTTAGTTATTGTTTATATCTGATCCAACTGTAAGTACACATTAAAAAATTATCTTGATCAAATGAGACAACATGTATTGTTATATTTAGTTTGTTCATACAAGGATTGCAAACTAATTTTCCTTTTATAAATTTAAAATAATGAAGATTTTACATTCAGAATACTTTCATTATGATCTCTTTTAAGTTTAAATGAAAAAGCTAGGACCAACTTGCAAGTGTAAGTAATGAAAAGGAATTCCTGTTTTTTTTATCATTTCAATACTGTCTTGATCCATTATTCATGAATATTTAGACTACCCCTTGTAAAAATTGAGTAGACATTTATTTCTGTGTTAAAATAATTTGGTTGCAGCAGTAAAAATACTTACCAAAACATGAATATTATATTAACTCTTGGAATATTAAATTAAATATTAAATTATTACCCCTATTGGCACATAGGGACACATAGGGCCTATTTCACTGGTACTGAGTTCTGAAAAGTGATAAAATGTGTTTCTCTATTTTTTTGGCTCATGTTTACAGTATCAAAATATATTTAATAGGATAATTTTTAATAATATCCACATGTAAATAACAGAATAATTATGGTGCTTGATATAACAATAGTTTGTTCATGATAGTGTCAAACAAAGGGACGTAACTCGTGAATTACCGTCGGCCCCGCTTCGTCAGAAATATCGACACATCGAAGTGGCACATTTGTGTATCTTTGCATATCAACTGGCAAAAATTTGACATATTATAGTCCAAGTTATGTTACATAACATAATTTAAATTCAGCATAGCTTCCCTAGAAGTTAAGAAAGAAAATTACAATTTTAATTTTCTGTGACCAATTGTTTTCGTCAACACCTTGACTTTGAAGACACATTTGGGAGAAAAAAAATGAGTTTAATCCATAACTGAGTTCTTAAATACTCAAGAATGTTCACTTAAAAGGAAATTAGTTTTAATTCATGCAAAAAACTACAAATTCCAAAAAAACGAGCTTCACTTTTTTTGGTAAAAAAATGCCCATATATGGTAGTCACATGACGTCCATTGTTGCTTTAAGAAATGGGGTCAAACCGGGGTCAGCTTTCCGACTGAGTTGACCTGAATACTGACTCCATAATTAATTTTGAAAGTTCACATGCTGGGCTAACAGTCGAACATAAGTGAACACTGTTCCCACCTGCAAGTAAACTGAAGAATATAAAAGCATATATAATAAACAAATAGTTATAGAAGTTAATATACCTGAAAATCACTTCATAAAAATATATGGATCTATGTAACATGTATTATGGATCTATGTAACATGTATTACATACATGTTCTGTTATATCATAAAGAAATATAAATCCCCAAGGGTGACTGGGGTATAGAAATATGGTCACTTGGTCTTCTCCCGACCGGCAGTAAAACGCTTGCCGAAGTGGGGCGTCCGTTTGGCTGTGCGGGATGTATCAAGTTCGCAGTCACGTCCGGTCAGAAGGGGGACGTTAAATCCGATGCCTCGTGTAAAGAGAGTGCCACGCTCTTTGCACGGTAAGATCCCTTGTAACAACTCTTTGGGGGTCCGTAGGTGGCCTGTTGCAAGGCAAAATTTCTGTCCCTATCCAATATACCCTCCTTTTCCGGTGGCAGTCCAAATTTCTCCGACCATCATCCCAGATGGCCTCTATTGTATCAACCTACCTATTGTATTTATTGTGAACTTGTTCTCGTCCTGAATATGCATGAAATATTTGCCACTGGACGTTAAGCAACCAACAATCAATCAATAAAGAAACATAAATTATTTTCATCTGCTGTCTGCTTTTTTTTTTAGGAAGTTGTTGTATTCTTCATGATTATCATCCTGTACATTTTATAGTCAAAGATTGTTTTTAGTTAAATTGTCGTAAAGGGACATTTTGTTTAAAAAAGCATGTAATTAAAATATATTTTATATCTACCATTGTTGGTCCAGGATTCTCTTCAACATCCCCACAGAGATGCAGGATAAACCTTTTTCCAACATTTGCTTGCCACAACCTTCAAAGTTGGTAGTTGAAACTCTATTCTTATTGAACTGAAAGACTCCATTTCATCAATTTCTGCAAATTCTATTGTTGGTGGAATACTAAACTCTGTTTCACAAATCTCTGCAAATTCTATTGTTGGAATGCTACACTCAAGTTCACCACTCTCTGCAAATTCTATTGTTGGAATGCTATACTCCAGTTCATCACTCTCTGCAAATTCTCTTCTTGATGGAATAATAAAATCCCCTTCATAACTCTCTAACAATAATTGACTTATGGTTTCAGAACTATATAATCAATATATGACTAGAAACAGTGTGATTAAAAAAAAAAAAAAGCTTAAATAGGTACATACCACATACTTAATATATCATTAACAAAGCATAAATGTTCCACTTTGGCTTAAAATGAATCTGTACACAAGGGAAAAATACAACAGCAATCTAATTTAAAAGGTAATTAGATAGACAAAATGCACAAGTGAAGCCTAAACTATTTCATTTTCACTAAATCTATTGCAATATTATATGTAGTTGAAAAGATTATGTCATCCAACTCATTTAAAAATTATAACACTCTTACCTATGTTTACACTACCATATGCTATGTCATGTATGTGTTTGTCATTCTCATCATATGAACTCCTCAGCTCCTCCACAGGTTCTTCTGTTTTTGGTACCTATCAAGATAAAAGAGCAAGTTTTTCAAAAACACACATATACGTTTGTTAAAAATTGTCAGATTGGTACATGTATTTCTTTTTTTCCCTTCTGTAAATATAAACTACCTATAATTCAAACATTTCTTATAGTCAGCACAAAATGATTTAAAAAAACCTCATTCACCACATTTGCAAATGAATATCACCAGACATAATGAATTCAACACATTACAAATTTGGTGATGGTGAGTTTGACCTGGAATAAAAAAAACAAGTTTTAACATATATTTACATTTTTAATACCAGTAATATCTCTAATAACTTGGAAAGTGCCTTTGCCAAATTGCTTATTCTTTTGGATCATCAAAATGTACTTAATCAATATATTATAATTGCTTTTCTAATTATGATAAATTATACCCAGAGAAGTCTCATTCAATCCTTTACTAATCCTAATATTAACATGCCTATTGTCAGTCAGGTTTCCAAATTCCTTCTGCTATATACCAAAATATCAATTCCGAAAATCACAATATCTAAATTCTAAGTGTGTAATACCAAACCTTTTTTAGCACGACGGCAAATAACATGGTCTATCAGAAAATCTTTTCTGGAGCATGTTACTGGACAAACAGGACAATTATATGTGATCTGAAAAGATATTGAATATTGAACTTTAAATGAACAACCTTTGATATATAATACAGCTATCAATCTGATAAGATTCGAAAATTTCAATGTCTGTCGGTAAACATGAATTAATAACACCTTTCTCTGGTTAATAGAAATCAAACACCCACTAAAAACACTATTGTATCTGCCTTTTCTGATCAATTTATTGAAAATTTAAAATACCGTTATCAAGCTTGTATATGTTGCTCTGGTCCATTGTCACAACTCTCGCCACAAATTTGATAACTTTTGTAGCGGTCAGAAATTTTTCAGAAATTCTTGTAATTCAAATGTTGTGTGATCGATAAAGGTATTTTATGGAAAAAACCATTCCCGATCATCAAACAAAAGTTTCGTCCTGAACTCACATGAAATATTTGCCACTGGACATTAAGCAATCAACACTGAATCAAACAGATGTTTAAACTGGTTGAAAGGTAAAAGAAAAGAAATGTTTGAAGAATCTAAATCTAATACAATACGAATTAAGTAATTACATTTTGAGGTTTATATATCATAAGCTAGTTTACTACCAACTTGTTTACTTTTTTCATTCTGTGAAAATTTTGTTGGTGTAAATATTTAAACAGGTTACAAAATAGAAACTATGTAACAAGATTACTTTTTAGCTCACCTGGCTCAAAGGGCCAAGTAAGATTTTCCCATCACTTGGCGTCCGTCGTCGTCGTCCGTCGTTAACTTTTACAAAAATCTTCTCCTCTGAAACTACTGGGCCAATTTTAACCAAACTTGGCCACAATCATCATTGGGGTATCTAGTTTAAAAAATGTGTACGGTGACACGGTCAACCTAACAAGATGGCCGCCATGGCTAAAAATAGAACATAGCTGTAAAATGCAGTTTTTGGCTTATAACTCAAAAACCAAAGCATTTAGAGCAAATCTGACTTGAGTAAAATTGTTTATCAGGTCAAGATCTATCTGCCCTTAAATTTTCAGATGAATCAGACAACCCGTTGTTTGGTTGCTGCCCCTGAATTGGTAATTTTAAGGAAATTTGCTGTTTTTGGTTATTATCTTGAATATTATTATAGATAGAGATAAACTGTAAACAGCAATAATGTTCAGTAAAGTAAAATTTACAAATAAGTCAACATGACCGACATGGTCAGTTGACCCTTTAGGAGTTGTTGTCCTTTGTAGTCAATTTTAAACCATTTTTCGTAAATCTTAGTAATCTTTTACAAAAATCTTCTCCTCTAGAACTACTGGGCCAAATTAATCCAAACTTGGCCACAATCATCTTTGGGGTATTAAGTTAAAAAAAAAATGTGTCCGGTGACCCGGCCATCCAACAAAGACGGCCGCCATGGCTAAAAATGGAACATAGGGATAAAATGCAGTTTTTGGCGTATAGCTCAAAAACCAAAGCATCAAGAGCAAATCTGACCGTTGTAAAATTGTTTATCAGGTCAAGATCTATCTGCCCTGAAATTTTCAGATGAATCGGACAACCCGTTGTTAGGTTGCTGCCCCTGAATTGGTAATTTTAAGGAGATTTTGCTGTTTTTGGTTATTATCTAGAATATTATTATAGATAGAGATAAACTGTCTTATCGGGGCCTTTTATAGCTGACTATGCGGTTTGGGCTTTGCTCATTGTTGAAGGCCGTACGATGACCTATAGTTGTTAATGTCTGTGTCATTTTGGTCTTTTGTGGATAGTTATCTCATTGGCAATCATACCACATCTTCTTTTTTATATGTAAACAATAATAATGTTCAGCAAAGTAAGATTTACAAATAAGTCAACATGACCGAAATGGTCAGTTGATCCCTTTAGGAGTTATTGCTCTTTATAGTCAATGTTTAACCATTTTTCCTAACTCTTAGTTATCTTTTACAAAAATCTTCTCCTCTGAAACAACTAGGCCAAATTAATCCAAACTTGGCCACAATCATCTTTGTGGTATCTTGTTTAAAAAATGTGTCCGGTGACCTTGCCATCCAACCAAGATGGCCACCACGGCTAAAATAGAACCTAGGGATAAAACGCAGTTTTTGGCTTATAACTCAAAAACCAAAGCATTTAGAGAAAATCTGACGGAAGTAAAATTGTTCATCAGGTAAAGATCTATCTGCCCTGAAATTTTCAGATACATCGGAAAATCCGATGTTGGGTTGCTGCACCTGAATTGGTAATTTTAAGGAAATATTGCTGTTTTTGGTTATTATCTTGAATATTATTATAGATAGAGATAAACTGTAAATAGCAATAATGTTCAGCAAAGACAGATTTACAAATAAGTAAACATGACCGAAATGGTCAATTTGACCCCCTAAGGAGTTATTGTTAACAAATTTCCACTGAAACTACTGGGCCAAGTTCATTATAGATAGAGATAATTGTAAGCAGCAACAATGTTCAGTAAAGTAAGATGTACAAACACATCACCATCATCAAAACACAATTTTGTGATGAATCCATCTGCATCCTTAGTTTAATATTCACATAGACCAAGGTGAGCGACACAGGCTCTTTAGAGCCTCTAGTTTGTCTCTCTTAGTCACAGCTGTTTTCTTTGATTGCTTTACTTGAAGGATTCAACAGGTTGCTTTGTTGTGTCAGTCTAAAAAAGATGTACAACAATTAATCAAATGTCTGCCTTAATGCAATAAAATGAAAATTCAAGTGCAATAATTAGTAAATTTCCTATGATATCACAGGGTTTATGATTAATTTAAGCTTTATAAGATCTTAACTTTACAAATTCATGCACAAGAAGGGATAAAGTAACAAATGTATTCAAACAACATAGTACTTTTGACCTATTATATTCTATAAATGTTTTCCCCTTTTAATTCAAAATATTTACAGATACTTTGTATGAATTAGAAATATAAATGTTGAGATTGATAAATGATATTTTAATTTTCTTCATTTCAATTTCAGCATAAATCTTTAAGTAAACAAAACAATTCCTGATTTCCTTGTTTATCTTTTATATATCTTTTTTCAGTACCATCATAATTGTTTATATATTATAGGATTTCATAACATGGAGAGAAAAAATGTAAACATGTATGTACTTGTCTCCATCCAATAATCTGTTACAACATGTCTATTTTCCTCTTCAGTAAATTGGCCTGCTTGATTTGGTCGTTTTCCTTTGCCTTGTTTGCGTAGATATTTCCTTTTAGAAGTCAGCACATCCCTAGAGTGTTTGAATTCCTTGTCCTTTTTTAAGTTTACTGTCGATTCCTTTTCTGCC
Organism: Mytilus edulis; assembly: GCA_019925275.1. Taxonomy (NCBI): domain Eukaryota; kingdom Metazoa; phylum Mollusca; class Bivalvia; order Mytilida; family Mytilidae; genus Mytilus; species Mytilus edulis. The sequence goes on along the minus strand of JAHUZM010000015.1, from coordinate 4,801,025 downwards.
ACAAAACGATTAATACTGATTGGCATAGCTTTTAGGGTGTCAGGCTCATTTTCCTCGACATCGGCCTTTTTAGCGGTAATAAATAACCTTGATAGGTAAAATCTACCTCTCTCTCCTCATTCTGTTGATTCAACCAATTTTTGAATTTTCCAACGTCTGACTTTAGCTGTCTTACTGTGTTTCCATTCCGAATCTCCGCCAAGAAGGCATGTGTTGCTTCCCTTTGTCACGATAATTGATTATATCCTCTAATTGATTGAATGGGGACTCCTGAACACTTTTTGACAGTTGTTGTCGTCTGCTTCTGACAATAAAGCCGGATATTTGCATGTGAGAAGTTTCAAAATAGTTATAAAATAGTTATCAAAGGTACCAGCATTATAATTTAGTACGCCAGACGCGCGTTTCGTCTACATAAGACTCATCAGTGACGCTCAAATCAAAATATTTATAAAGCCAAACAAGTACAATTAAACTCATCATAGATACCAGGACTAAATTTAGTTTATACGCCGGACGCGCGTTTCGTCTGCTAAAGACTCGCCATTGACGCTCGAATCCAAAAAAATTGCAGAGCATTGAGGATCCAAAATTCCAAAAAGTGGTGCCAAATACGGCTAAGGTAATCTATGCCTGGGATAAGAAAATCCCAAGTTTTTCGAAAAATTCAAAGTTTTGTAAACAGGAAATTTATAAAAATGAACACATTATTGATATTCATGTCAACACCGAAGTGTTGACTACTGGGCGGGTGATACCCTCGGGACGAAACGTCCACCAGCAGTGGCTGGGGTGCGATACAGGTTTAGCCATGTAATACCTGATTGGTGATACAAGACTGGAAAAAAGAACCTTTATTATATATCCAAAATTGATGTATTTTGTACTAAACATATAATTAATAAAGCTGCATTTATTTAATATTGTCTTTGGTTGCATACTAAGTGAGAAATCGTCATCTTTATTTTTTTTTATCATTTGGACAAAATTCTACATTACTAGTACTTATAATATTTTATGATTACTTTTGTTTCTCTCGTGAGTTCCTAGGTCACCGTAATATTACGATAGTAATAATCTGTATACGGACTAATATTATTTCACAGAATGTCGCGCTCAGGAGCCTTTTGTGGATTTAGAAATAAAAAATCGAAGATTTGCATGATTCCTCTATCCACCAATCCTTCCCGTATATCGTAGTGAATAATGAAGCTGATACATATATGACACAATGTTTTGCTTAATATTCTAGTGAGATTCTTAAAGAAAAATAAATGAAATGATCTGTGGAGCAAAGCTGTAATACTGAACCCTGAACATGTATATACACTATATATCATAGATAGAAATACTAATAGACCCTGGTAAATTTGACACAGCACAGGTTTTTGGCATACCGCTTACCAGTAGTTTGAAAGTAATTATATAACTTAAAAATTTAATTCATCTTTTATTTATTACAGTTTTAGAAATATATAAGCTCATAATCAGAGACAAAAATTTAAGACAGAATGTGATGATGCAATCGAGATGATCCAACAACACCATTATATGAAATTGCAACATTTTTCAGTAAATCTTACAACTTTTTGGATAATTGTATTAGATAAAACCTTAAATTGACCATATTTTACATGTTTTATAGATATTTTAAAAGAATGTACACCTAACCTACCATCGGTGTATTTGTAATTCTTGCACATTTTACTGTAAATTTCACAACTTTTTTAATAGTTGTATTTGATGTTACCTTAAATCGGTCATTTAATTATGATTATTAACTAATATGTATGGACAATTGCATTAGAAGTAAATTTTAACCAACCACACCAATATAATGAAATTGCAGCATTTTTCCGTTAATTTTAGCTCAAAAAAAAAAAAAAAAAAAATGTAAAATTTGAATCAAGCTGTAGTTTGTTATTGTTTATATCTGATACAACTGTAAGTACACATTAGAAAATTAACTTGATCAAAGGACTGATTTAAGGTAACAACAAATAAAATTATCCAAAAAATTGTCAAAATGACATTAAACCGTGGAAAATTCTCAATGCACTGATGGCCGGTTTGGAGAACATTCTATACAAATAACAATAAAATATGGTTGATTTCTAAAAATATCAAAATAGTTGTCAAATATACAGTCAAATGTAGAATAAATGATATAAAGCTGTGGTTAGTTATTGTTTATATCTGATCCAACTGTAAGTACACATTAAAAAATTATCTTGATCAAATGACCTATTTAAGGTAGCATCAAATAAAATTATCTCAAAAAAGTTGTCAAAATTACAGTAAAATGTGACAAATTATCAATACACTGATGGCAGGTTTTGTGAACATTCTATACAAATATCAATAAAATATGGTTGATTTCTAAAAATATCTAAATAGTTGTCAAATGTAGAATAAAACATAAAGCAGTGGTTTGTTAATGTTTATATCTGATCCAACGGTAAGTACACATCAGAAAATTATCTTGATCAAATGACCGCTTTAAGGTAACATCAATTAAAATTATCCAAAAAATTGTCAAAATAAAATTAAAATGTGGAAAATTATCAATGCAATGATAGCAGGTTTGGTGAACAATTTATACAAATATCAATAAAATATGGTCGATTTTCAAAAAATATCAAAATAGTTGTCAAATTTACAGTCAAATGTAGAATAAAACATAAAGCAGTGGTTTGTTAATGTTTATATCTGATCTAACGGTAAGTTCACATCAGAAAATTATCTTGATCAAATGAACGCTTTAAGGTAACATCAATTAAAATTATCAACAAAAGTGTCAAAATTAAATTAAAAAGTGAAAAATTATCAATGCACTGATCGCAGTTTTGGTGAACATTTTATACAAATATTTATTAAATATGGTCGATTTCTAAAAAAAATCTAAACAGTTGTCAAATTTAAAGTCGAATTTTAAAAAAAAGTATTAAACCGACGGCAGGTTTTAGTGTTAGTCTATACAATTATTTTTAGAACATAATGGATTTAAGGTTTAACTAAAAACAATTATCCCAAAAAAGTAAAATAAACTAAAAATTTTAAATTTAAATCAAGCTGTAGTTTGTTATTGTTTATATCTGATCCAACTGTAAGTACACATCAGAAAATTATCTTGATCAAATGACCGATTTAAGGTAACATCAAATAAAATTATCCAAAAAAATTTCAAAATCACATTAAAATGTGGAAAATTATCAATGCAATGATGGCAGGTTTCCTGAACATTTTATACAAATATCAATAAAAAATGGTCGATTTCTGAAAATACAAAAATAGTTGTTAAAATTACAGTCAAATTAAAAAGAAAGATTAAACCAACGGCAGGTTTTGGTGTTATTCTATACAATTATTTTTAGAATATGATCGATTGAAGGTTTTACCAAAAAAAAGTTAAATACAGTAAACTGAAAATGTAAAATTTGAATCAAGCTGTAGTTTGTTATTATTTATATCTGATACAACTGTAAGTACACATCAGAAAATTATCTTGATCAAATGACTGATTTAAGGTAACATCAAATAAAATTATCCAAAAAATTGTCAAAATGACATAAAACCGTGGAAAATTATCAATGCACTGATGGCCGGTTTGGAGAACATTGTATGCAAATACCAATACAATATGGTTGATTTCTAAAGAGATCAAAATAGTTGTCAAAAATACAGTCAAATGTAGAATAAATGATTTAAAGCTGTGGTAAGTTTTTGTTTATATCTGATCCAACTGTAAGTACACATCAGAAAATTATCTTGATCAAATGACGGATTTAAGGTAGCAACAAATACAATTATCAAAAAGTTGTCACAATTACAGTAAAATGTGACATATTATCAATACACTGATGGCAGGTTTGGTGAACAGTCTATACAAATATCAATAAAATATGGTTGATTTCTAAAAATATCAAAATAGTTGTAAAATATACAGTCAAATGTAGAATAAATGATATAAAGTTATTGTTAATATCTGATATAACTGTACGTACAAATCAGAAAATTATCTTGATCAAATGACCGATTTAAGGTAACATCAAATAAAATTATCCAAAAAATTGTCAAAATCACATTTAACCGTGGAAAATAAGCAATGCACTGATGGCAGGTTTGGAGAACAGTCTAGACAAATATCTATTAAATATGGTCGATTTTGAAAATATTTAAATTGTCAAATTTACAGTCAAATGTTAAAAAAAAATAGTATTAAACCGACGGCAGGTTTTAGTGTATATACAGCTTATATACCGGAATCTGATGTCATATGTATATATGTAGATGTATATAACTTTATAATATCAGATTCCAAGCTTATATACAGGAATCTGATGTCATATGTATAAATATAATTGTTTATGACTCTATGACATGAGATTCCTTGCTTATGTACAGGAATCTGATGTCATATGTATAAATATAATTGTATTCGACTATATGACATGAGATTCCTTGCTAATATACAGAAATTTGATGTCATATGTATATATGTAGATGTTTATAACTGTATAACATCATATCCCTTGCTTATATACAGGAATCTGATGTCATATGTATAAATAAAATTTTATATGACTTTATGACATGAGATTCCTTGCTTATGTACAGGAATATGATGGCATATGTATATTTGTAGGTGTAAAAAACTCTATAACATCAGATTCTATGCTTATATACAGAAATCTGATGTCAAATGTATAAATATAATTGTATATGACTCTATGACATTAGAAACCTTGCTTATAAACAGGAATCTGATGTCATATGTATATATGTAGATGTATATAACTGTATGACATCAGATCCCTTGCTTATATACAGGAATCTGATGTCATATGTATATATGTAGGTGTATATAAATCTATGACATCAGATCCCTTGCTTATATACCGGAATCTGATGTCATATGTATATATGTAGATGTATATAACTGTATAACATCAGATTCCATGCTTATATACAGCAATCTGATGTCATATGTATAAATATAAATGTTTATGACTCTATGACATGAGATTCCTTGCTTATGTACAGGAATCTGATGTCATATGTATATAGGTAGGTGTAAATAACTCTTATGACATGAGATTCCTTGCTTATGTTCAGGAATCTGATGTCATATGTATATATGTAGGTGTATATGACTCTATGACATCATATCCCTTGCTTATATAAAGGAATCTGATGTTATATGTAGGTGTGTATAACTCTATGACATCATAACCCTTGCTTATGTACAGGAATCTGATGTCATATGTATATATGTAGGTGTTTATAACTCTATGACATCATATCCCTTACTTATATACAGGAATCTGATGTCATATGTATATATGTAGGTGTATATAACTCTAATACATCAGATCCCTTGCTTATATACAGGAATCTGATGTCATATGTATAAATATAATTGTTTTTGACTCTATGACAAGAGATTCCTTGCTTATTTACAGGAATCTGATGTCATATGTATATATGTAGGTGTATATAACTCTAATACATCAGATCCCTTGCTTATATACAGGAATCTGATGTCATATGTATAAATATGATTGTATATGAGTTTATGACATGAGATTCCTTGCTTATATACAGGAATCTCATGTCATATGTAAAAATATAATTGTATATGACTTTATGACATGAGATTCCATGCTAATATACAGAAATCTGATGTCATATGTATAAATATAATTGTATATGACTTTATGACATTAGATTCCATGCTAATATGCAGAAATCTGATGTCATATGTATAATTATAATTGTATATGACTTTATGACATGAGATTCCATGCTAATATACAGAAATTTGATGTCATATGTATATATGTAGATGTATATAACTGTATTACATCAGATTATTTGCTTATTTACAAGAATCTGATGTCATATGTATATATGTAGGTGTATATAACTCTATGACATCAGATCCCTTGCTTATATACCGGAATATGATGTCATATGTATAAATATAATTGTTAATGACTCTCTGACATGCGATTCCTTGCTTATGTACAGGAATCTGATGTCATATGTATAAATATAATTGTATTCGACTATATGACATGAGATTCCTTGCTAATAAACAGAAATTTGATGTCATATGTATATATGTAGATGTATATAACTGTATTACATCAGATTATTTGCTTATTTACAAGAATCTGATGTCATATGTATATATTAAGATGTATATGACTCTATGTCATGAGATTCCTTGCTTAAATACAGGAATCTGATGTCAAATGTAAATAGTAAGATGTATATAACTCTATGACATCAGATCCCTTGCTTATGTACAAGAATCTGATGTCATATGTATATATGTAGGTGTATATAAATCTATGACATCAGATCCTTTGCTTATATACCGGAATCTGATGTCATATGTATAAATAAAATTTTATATGACTTTATGACATGAGATTCCTTGCTTATGTACAGGAATCTGATGGCATATGTATATTTGTAGGTGTAAATAACTCTATAACATCAGATTCTATGCTTATCTACAGGAATCTGATGTCATATGTATAAATATATATTGTATATGACTGTATGACATTAGAAACCTTGCTTATATACCGGAATCAGATGTCATTTGTATATATGTAGATGTATATAACTGTATGACATCAGATCCCTTGCTTATATACAGGAATCTGATGTCATATGTATACATGTAGGTGTATATAAATCTATGACATCAGATCCTTTGTTTATATTCAAGAATCTGATGTCATATGTATATATGTAGGTGTATATAAATCTATGACATCAGATCCTTTGCTTATATACCGGAATCTGATGTCATATATATAAATAAAATTTTATATGACTTTATAACTTGAGATTCATTGCTTATGTACAGGAATCTGATGTCATTTGTATATATGTAGATGTTTATAACTGTATAACATCAGATTCCATGCTTATATACAGGAATCTGATGTCATATGTATAAATATAATTGTATATGACTTTATGACATGAGATTCCTTGCTAATGTACAGGAATCTGATGGCATATGTATATATGTAGGTGTAAATAACTCTATAACATCAGTATCTATGCTTATATACAGGAATCTGATGTCAATTGTATAAATATAATTGTATATGACTCTATGACATTGGAAACCTTGCTTATATACAGGAATCTGATGTCATGTATATATGTAGATGTATATAACTGTATGACATCAGATCCCTTGCTTATATACCGGAATCTGATGTCATATGTATATATGTAGGTGTATATAACTCTATGACATCAGATTCCATGCTTATTTACAGGAATCTGATGTCATATGTATAAATATAATTGTTTATGACTCTATGACATGAGATTCCTTGCTTATGTACAGGAATCTGATGTCATATTTATATATGTAGGTGTATATGACTCTATGACATCATATCCCTTGCTTCTATAAAGAAATCTGATGTTATATGTATATATGTAAGTGTTATAACTCTTATGACATGAGATTCCTTGCTTATATACCAGAATCTGATGTCATATATATATATGTAGATGTATATAACTGTATAACATCAGATTCCATGCTTATATACAGGAATCTGATTTCATATGTATAAATATAATTGTTTTTTACTCTATGACATGAGATGCTTTGCTTATGTATAGGAATCTGATGTCATATGTATATATGTAGGTGTAAATAACTCTATAACATCAGATCTTTGCTCATATACAGGAATCTGATGTCATATGTAAGAATATAATTGTATATGACTCTATGACATGAAATTCATTGCTTATATACAGGAGTCTGATGTCATATGTATAAATATAATTGTTTTTGACTCTATGACAAGAGATTCCTTGCTTATTTACAGGAATCTGATGTCATATGTATATAGGTAGGTGTATATAACTCTAATACATCAGATCCCTTGCTTATATACAGGAATCTGATGTCATATGTATAAATATAATTGTATATGACTTTATGACATGAGATTCCTTGCTTATATACAGGAATCTCATGTCATATGTAAAAATATAATTGTATATGACTTTATGACATGAGATTCCATGCTAATATACAGAAATCTGATGTCATATTTATAAATATAATTGTATATGACTTTATGACATGAGATTCCTTGCTTATATACAGGAATCTGATGTCATATGTATAAATATAATTTTATATGACTTTATGACATGAGATTCCTTGCTTATGTACAGGAATCTGATGTCGTATGTATATATGTAGGTGTATATAACTCTAATTCATCAGATCCCTTGCTTATATACAGGAATCTGATGTCATATGTATAAATATAATTGTATATGACTTTATAACATGAGATTCAGTGCTTATGTACAGGAATCTAATGTCATATGTATATATGTAGGTGTAAATAACTCTATAACATCAGATTCTTTGCTTATATACAGGAATCTGATGTCATATGTAAAATTATAATTGTATATGACTCTATGACTTAAGTAACCTTGTTTATGTACAGGAATCTGATGTCATATGTATAAATGTAGATGTATATAACTGTATGACATCAGATCCCTTGCTTATATACAGGAATATGATGTCATATGTATATATGTAGATGTATATAACTGTATAACATCAGATTCCATGCTTATATACAGGAATCTGATGCCATATGTATAAATAAAATTGTATATGACTTTATGACATGAGATATGTATATATGTAGGTGTATATGACTCTTTGACATCTTTTCCTTGATTATATACCGGAATCTGATGTCATATGTATATATGTAGGTGTATATAACTCTATGACATCATATCCCTTGCTTATATACCGGAATCTGATGTCATATGTTTATATGTAGATGTATATAACTGTATAACATCAGATTCTATGCTTATGTACAGGAATCTGATGTCATATGTATATATGTAGGTGTAAATGACTGTATAACCTCAGATTCCATGCTTATATACAGGAATCTGATTTCATATGTATAAATAAAATTTGTCTTTGACTCTATGACATGAGATGCTTTGCTTATGTATAGGAATCTGATGTCATAGGTATATATGTAGGTGTAAATAACTCTATAACATCAGATTATTTGCTCATATACAGGAATCTGATGTCATATGTAAGAATATAATTGTATATAACTCTATGACACGAGATTCATTGCTTATATACAGGAATCTGATGTCATATGTATAAATATAATTGTTTTTGACTCTATGACAAGAGATTCCTTGCTTATTTACAGGAATCTGATGTCATATGTATATAGGTAGGTGTATATAACTCTAATACATCAGATCCCTTGCTTATATACAGGAATCTGATGTCATATGTATAAATATAATTGTATATGACTTTATGACATGAGATTCCTTGCTTATAACAGGAATCTATTGTCATATGTAAAAATATAATTGTATATGACTTTATGACATGAGATTCCATGCTAATATACAGAAATCTGATGTCATATGTATAAATATAATTGTATATGACTTTATGACATGAGATTCCTTGCTTATATACAGGAATCTGATGTCATATGTATAAATATAATTGTTTATGACTTTATGACATGAGATTCCTTGCATATTACAGGAATCTGATGTCGTATGTATATATGTAGGTGTATATAACTCTAATTCATCAGATCCCTTGCTTATATACAGGAATCTGATGTCATATGTATAAATATAATTGTATATGACTTATAACATGAGATTCATTGCTTATTACAGGAATCTAATGTCATATTTATATATGTAGGTGTAAATAACTCTATAACATCAGATTCTTGCTTATATACAGGAATCTGATGTCATATGTAAAATATAATTGTATATGACTCTATGACTTAAGTAACCTTGTTTATGTTCAGGAATCTGATGTCATATGTATAAATGTAGATGTATATAACTGTATGACATCAGATCCCTTGCTTATATACAGGAATATGATGTCATATGTATATATGTAGATGTATATAACTGTATAACATCAGATTCATGCTTATATACAGGAATCTGATGTCATATGTATAAATAAAATTGTATATGACTTTATGACATGAGATATGTATATATGTAGGTGTATATGACTCTTTGACATCTTTTCCTTGCTTATATACCGGAATCTGATGTCATATGTATATATGTAGGTGTATATAACTCTATGACATCATATCCCTTGCTTATATACGGAATCTGATGTCATATGTTTATATGTAGATGTATATAACTGTATACATCAGATTCTATGCTTATGTACAGGAATCTGATGTCATATGTATATATGTAGGTGTAAATGACTGTATAACATCAGATGCCTTGCTTATATACAGGAATCTGATGTCATATGTCATATGTATGTATGTAGATGTATATAACTGTATAACATCATATCCCTTGCTTATATACCAGAATCTGATGTCATATGTAATATATGTAGGTTGTATATAACTGTATAACATCAGATTCCATGCTTATGTACAGGAATCTGATGTCATATGTATAAATATAATTGTTTATGACTATGACATGAGATTCCTTGCTTATGTACAGGCATCTGATGTCATATGTATATATGTAGGTGTATATGACTCTATGACATCATATCCCTTGCTTATATAAGAAATCTGATGTTATATGTATATATGTAAGTGTGTATAACTCTTATGACATGAGATTCCTTGCTTATATACAGGAATCTGATGTCATTATATATATATGTAGATGTATATCACTGTATAACATCAGATTCCATGCTTATATACAGGAATCTGATTTCATATGTATAAATATAATTGTTTTTTACTATATGACATGAGATGCTTTGCTTATGTATAGGAATCTGATGTCATATGTATATATGTAGGTGTAAATAACTCTATAACATCAGATTCTTTGCTCATATACAGGAATCTGATGTCATATGTAAGAATATAATTGTATATGACTCTATGACATGAAATTCATTGCTTATATACAGGAATCTGATGTCATATGTATAAAATATAATTGTTTTTGACTCTATGACAAGAGATTCCTTACTTATTTACAGGAATCTATGTCATATGTATATAGGTAGGTGTGCATAACTCTTATGACATGTGATTCCTTGCTTATATACCAGAATCTGATTACATATGTATATATGTAGATGTATATAACTGTATGACATCAGATCTCTTGCTTATATACCGGAATCTGATGTCATATGTTTATATGTAGAAGTATATAACTGTATAACATCAGATTCTATGCTTATGTACAGGAATCTGATGTCATATGTATATATTAAGGTGTATATAACTCTATGACATCAGATACCTTGCTTATATACCGGAATCTGATGTCATATGTTTATATGTAGATGTATATAACTGTATAACTTCAGATTCTATGCTTATGTACAGGAATCTGATGTCATATGTATATATGTAGGTGTAAATGACTGTATAACATCAGATGCCTTGCTTATATACCGGAATCTGATGTCATATGTATAAAATGTAGATGTATATAACTGTATGACATCAGATCCCTTGCTTATATACCGGAATCTGATGTCATATGTACATATGTAGGTGTATATAACTCTATGACATCATATCCCTTGCTTATATACCGGAATCTGATGTCATATGTTTATATGTAGATGTATATAACTGTATAACATCAGATTCTATGCTTATGTACAGGAATCTGTTGTCATATGTATATATGTAGGTGTAAATGACTGTATAACATCAGATTCCATGCTTATATACAGGAATCTGATTTCATATGTATAAATATAATTGTTTTTGACTCTATGACATGAGATGCTTGCTTATGTATAGGAATCTGATGTCATAGGTATATATGTAGGTGTAAATAACTCTATAACATCAGATTCTTTCCTCATATACAGGAATCTGATGTCATATGTAAGAATATAATTGTATATGACTCTATGACATGAGATTCATTGCTTATATACAGGATTCTGATGTCATATGTATAAATATAATTGTTTTTGACTCTATGACAAGAGATTCCTTGCTTATTTACAGGAATCTGATGTCATATGTATATAGGTAGGTGTATATAACTCTAATACATCAGATCCCTTGCTTATATACAGGAATCTGATGTCATATGTATAAATATAATTGTATATGACTTTATGACATGAGATTCCTTGCTTATATACAGGAATCTATTGTCATATGTAAAAATAAAATTGTATATGACTTTATGACATGAGATTCAATGCTAATATACAGAAATCTGATGTCATATGTATAAATATAATTGTATATGACTTTATGACATGAGATGCCTTGCTTATATACAGGAATCTGATGTCATATGTATAAATATAATTGTATATGACTTTATGACATGAGATTCCTTGCTAATGTACAGGAATCTGATGTTGTATGTATATATGTAGGTGTATATAACTCTAATTCATCAGATCCCTTGCTTATATACAGGAATCTGATGTCATATGTATAAATATAATTGTATATGACTTTATAACATGAGATTCATTGCTTATGTACAGGAATCTAATGTCATATGTATATATGTAGGTGTAAATAACTCTATAACATCAGATTCTTTGCTTATATACAGGAATCTGATGTCATATGTAAAATTATAATTGTAGATGACTCTATGACTTAAGTAACCTTGTTTATGTACAGGAATCTGATGTCATATGTATAAATGTAGATATATATAACTGTATGACATCAGATCCCTTGCTTATATACAGGAATATGATGTCATATGTATATATGTAGATGTATATAACTGTATAACATCAGATTCCATGCTTATATACAGGAATCTGATGTCATATGTATAAATAAAATTGTATATGACTTTATGACATGAGATATGTATATATGTAAGTGTATATGACTCTATGACATCATATCCCTTGCTTATATAAAGGAATCTGATGTTATATGTTTATATGTAGGTGTGCATAACTCTTATGACATGTGATTCCTTGCTTATATACCAGAATCTGATTACATATGTATATATGTAGATGTATATAACTGTATGACATCAGATCCCTTGCTTATATACCGGAATCTGATGTCATATGTTTATATGTAGATGTATATAACTGTATAACATCAGATTCTATGCTTATGTACAGGAATCTGATGTCATATGTATATATGTAGGTGTATATAACTCTATGACATCAGATACCTTGCTTATATACCGGAATCTGATGTCATATGTTTATATGTAGATGTATATAACTGTATAACTTCAGATTCTATGCTTATGTACAGGAATCTGATGTCATATGTATATACGTAGGTGTAAATGACTGTATATCATCAGATGCCTTGCTTATATACCGGAATCTGATGTCATATGTATAAATGTAGATGTATATAACTGTATGACATCAGATCCCTTGCTTATATACCGGAATCTGAGGTCATATGTATATATGTAGGTGTATATAACTCTATGACATCATATCCCTTGCTTATATACCGGAATCTGATGTCATATGTTTATATGTAGATGTATATAACTGTATATCATCAGATTCTATGCTTATGTACAGGAATCTGATGTCATATGTATATATGTAGGTTTAAATGACTGTATAACATCAGATCCCTTGCTTATATACAGGAATCTGATGTCATATGTATGTATGTAGATGTATATAACTGTATAACATCATATCCCTTGCTTATATACAGGAATCTGATGTCATATGTATATATGTAGATGTTTATTACCGTATAACATCAGATTCTATGCTTATATACAGGAATCTGATGTCATATGTATTAATATAATTGTATATGACTCTATGACATGAGATTCCTAGCTTATGTACAGGAATCTGATGTCATATGTATAAATATAATTGTATTTGACTATATGACATGAGATTCCTTGCTTATATACAGTAATTTGATCTCATATGTATATATGAAGATGTATATAACTGTATAACATCAGATCATTTGCTTATTTACAAGAATCTGATGTCATATGTATATATCAAGATGTAAATAACTGTCTAACATCAGATTCAATAATCATATACAGGAATCTGATTTCATATGTATGAATATAATTGTATATGCCTCTATGGCATGGGATTTCTTGCTTAAATACAGGAATCTGCTGTCAAATGTAAATAGTAAGATGTATATAACTCAATGATACCAGATCCCATGCTTATGTTTAAGAATCTGATGTCATATGTATATATGTAGGTGTATATAACTCCACGACATCATATCCCTTGCTTATATACAGGAATCTGATGTCATATGTATATATGTAGATGTATACAACTGTATAACATCAGATTCCATGCTTATATACAGGAATCTGATGTCATATGTATCTATGTAGATGTATATAACTGTATAACATCAGATTCCATGCTTATATACAGGAATGTATAAATAAAATTGTATCTGACTTTATGACACGAAATTCCTTGCTTATGTACAGGAATCTGATGGCATATGTATATATGTAGGTGTAAATAAGTCTATAACATCGGATTCTATGCTCACATACAGGAATCTGATGTCATATGTATAATATAATTGTATATGACTCTTTGACATTAGAAACCTTGCTTATATACAGGAATCTGATGTCATATGTATATATGTAGATGTATATAACTGTATGACATCAGATCCCTTGCTAATATACCGGAATCTGATGTCATATGTATATATGTAGGTTTATATAACTCTATGACATGAGATTCCTTGCTTATATACAGTAATCTGATGTCATATGTATAAATATAATTGTATATGACTTTATGACATGAGATTCATTGCTTATGTACAGGAATCTGATATCATATGTATATATGTAGGTGTAAATAATTCTATAACATCAGATTCTTTGCTCATATACAGGAATCTGATGTCATATGTAAGAATATAATTGTATATGACCTATGACATGAGATTCATTGCTTATGTACAGGAATCTGATGTCATATGTATATATGTAGGTGTAAATAGGTCTATAACATCAGATTCTTTGCTTATATACAGGAATCTGATGTCATATGTATAAATATAATTGTATGTGACTTTATGACATGAGATTCCTTGCTTATTTACAGGAATCTGATGTCATATGGATATATGTAGGTGCATATAACTTTATGACATCATATCCCTTGCTTATATAAAGGAATCTGATGTTATATGTATATATGTAGGTGTGTATATTCCTATGACATGATATCCCTTGCTTATGTATAGGAATCTGATGTCGTATGTATATATGTAGGTGTTTATAACTCTATTACATCATGTCTCTTGCTTATATACAGGAATCTGACGTCGTATGTATAGAGGTAGGTGTATATAACTCTAATACATCAGATCCCTTGCTCATATACAGGAATCTGATGTCATATGTATAAATATAATTGTATATGATTTTATGACATGAAATTCATTGCTTATGTACAGGAATCTGATGTCATATGTATATACTGGCTTCCGAAGCTGCACAAAAAACCTTACAAATATAGATTTATTTCATCTTCCAGCCATTGTTCAACTACTAAATTGTCTGTTTTACTTACTAGTACACTTGGTACAATTAAAAACCTGATAATAAATTGTTCAAATAAGGCCTTTGAAAATAGTGGAATTAATTACTTTTGGAGTGTAAAAAACTCGTTGGAAGTACTTGATAAATTGCATGCATATATTGGTGATTTTGAATCTGTTCAAAGTTTTGATTTTTCTACCCTATATACCACTTTGCCTCATATTCTTATTAAGAAAAAATTCACATCCCTAATTAACTGGGCATTTAAAAAGTCGGAATGCGAGTACATATGTTCAAACTCTTTTAGATCATTTTTTAGTAGCAATAAACAAAAGAACTATGTCAATTGGACATGCTTTTGTACTATTTATGCACTTGAATTTTTACTTGATAACATTTTTGTTCGTTTTGGAGATTCCGTATATCGTCAAGTTATTGGAATTCCAATGGGGACTAACTGTGCACCACTTATTGCGGACCTGTTTTTGTATTGTTATGAGTTACAATTTATGACTAAAATTAGCAAAGACCCATCAAAACAACATTTGATACAAAAATTTAACAATACTTTTAGATATTTGGATGATATATTGGCTCTAAATAATGACGACTTCAGTATGTATACTAAAGAAATTTATCCTGTAGAACTTACTTTAAATAAAGCTAATGATAACAATGACCACTGCCCTTTCCTCGATCTTGATATCTATATCATAAACGGGAAGCTTAATACAAAAATTTATGATAAAAGAGATGATTTTTCATTTCCTATTGTTAATTATCCATTTGTAGATGGTGACGTTCCCTTGTCACCATCTTATGGTGTTTATATATCTCAACTTGTACGATTCGCTCGTGTATGTAACAATGTATTAGATTTTAGCGAGAGAAATTTATGTATTACTGAAAAATTATTACACCAGGGTTTTCGATATCACAAACTGGTCAAAACATTTACTAAATTTTATCACCGGTATAAGGAAATAATTCGTAAATATAACTCAACATGCAGACATCTTATACGTTCAGGTATTTCACATCCAAAATTTTATGGAAATATTCTTTATAAAGCACAAAAATGTCAGTATTCTCCTCAGAAACTAACAAAACCTTTAAATAGACTTATTAAAAGGGGATATAGTTACGATACTGTTGTCAGGTCATTAAAGATTGCATATTTTGGCTTTAACATTGATTCACTGATAGGGTCTTTGCATCGGAACTAAACACATTTATTTCTAAAAAAACAGTTGTTGGCATGACACGGGTTATGTTCTTCTCATATATTTTATGATAGTATGATACTAAACCCTAACGGGAGGGATTGTACCTGATTTTCATATGATGAAGACATAATCTTTCAATCAGTTTAATTGAGGTCTGGAGCTGGCATGTCAGTTAACTGCTAGTAGTCTGTTGTTATTTATGTATTATTGTCATTTTATTTATTTTCTTTTGTTACATCTTTTGACATCAGACTCGGACTTCTCTTGAACTGAATTTTAATGTGCGTATTGTTATTCTTTTACTTTTCTACATTGGCTAGAGGTATAGGGGGAGGGTTGAGATCTCATAAACATGTTTAACCCCGCCGCAATTTTGCGCCTGTCCCAAGTCAGGAGCCTCTGGCCTTTGTTAGTCTTGTATGATTTTAAATTTTAGTTTCTTGTGTATAATTCGGAGTTTAGTATGACGTCCATTATCACTGTACTATTATGCATATTTTAGGGGCCAGCTGAAGGACACCTACGGGTGCGGGAATTCTCGCTACATTGAAGACCCATTGGTTGCCTTCGGCTGTTGTTTGCTTTATGGTCGGGTGGTTGTCGCTTTGACATATTCACCATTTCCTTTCTCAATTTTATCTACATATATACATATGAGATCAAATTACTGTATATAAGCAAGAAATCTCATGTCATATAGTCAAATACAATTATATTTATACATATGACATCAGATTCCTGTACATAAGCAAGGAATCTCATGTCATAGAGTCATATACAATTATATTAAGACATATGACATCAGATTCCTGTATATAAGCATAGAATCTGATGTAATACAGTTATAAACATCTACATATATACATATGACATCAGATTCTGGTATATAAGCAAGGGATATGATGTTATACAGTTATATAGATCTACATACATACATATGACATCAGATTCCTGTATATAAGCAAGGTATCTGATGTTATACAGTCATTCACACCTACATATATACATATGACATCAGATTCCTGTACATAAGCATGGAATCTGATGTTATACAGTTATATACATCTACATATAAACATATGACATCAGATTCCGGTATATAAGCAAGTTATCTGACGTCATAGAGTTATATACACCTACATATATACATATGACATCAGATTCCGGTATATAAGCAAGGGATCTGATGTCATACAGTTATATACATCTACATATATACATATGACATCAGATACCTGTACATAAGCAAGGTTTCTTAAGTCATAGAGTAATATACAATTATAATTTTACATATGACATCAGATTCCTGTATATAAGCAAAGAATCTGATGTTATAGAGTTATTTACACCTACATATATACATATGACATTAGATTCCTGTACAAAAGCAATGAATCTCATGTTATAAATCATATACAATTATATTTATACATATGACATCAGATTGCTGTATATAAGCAAGGGATCTGATGAATTAGAGTTATATACACCTACATATATACATACGACATCAGATTCCTGTACATAAGCAAGGAATCTCATGTCATAAAGTCATATACAATTATATTATACATATGACATCAGATTCTGTATTTAAGCAAGGAATCTCATGTCATAAGAGTTATTTACACCTACATATATACATATGACATCAGATTCCTATACCTTAGCAAGGAATCTCATGTCATAGAGTCAAAAACAATTATATTTATACATATGAAATCAGATTCCTGTATATAAGCATGGAATCTGATGTTATACAGTTATATACATCTACATATATACATATGACATCAGATTCTGGTATATAAGCAAGGAATCTCATGTCATAAGAGTTATACACACCTACATATATACATATAACATCAGATTTCTTATATAAGCAAGGGATACGATGTCATAGAGTCATATACACCTACATATATACATATGACATCAGATTCCTGTAAATAAGCAAGGAATCTCATGTCATAAAGTCATATACAATTATATTTATACATATGAAATCAGATTCCTGTATATAATCATATTTATACATATGACATCAGATTCCTGTATATAAGCAAGGAATCTGATGTTATATAGTTAAAAACATCTACTTATATACATATGACATCAGATTCTGGTATATAAGCAAGGGATATGATGGTATACAGTTGTATACATCTACATACATAAATATGACATCAGATTCCTGTATATAAGCAAAGAATCTAAAGTTATAGAGTTATTTACACCTACATATATACATATGACATCAGATTCCTGTACATAAGCAATGAATTTCATGTCATAAAATCATATACAATTATATTTATACATATGACATCAGATTCCTGTATATAAGCAAGGGATCTGATGTATTAGAGTTATATACACCTACCTATATACATACGACATCAGATTCCTGTATATAAGCAAGAGACATAATGTCATAGAGTTATAAACACCTACATATATACATATGACATCAGATTCCTGTACATAAGCAAGGGATATGATGTCATAGAAATATACACACCTACATATATACATATAACATCAGATTCCTTTATATAAGCAAGGGATAGGATGTCATAGAGTTATATGCACCTACATATATCCATATGACATCAGATTCCTGTAAATAAGCAAGGAATCTCATGTCATAAAGTCATATACAATTATATTTATACATATGAAATCAGATTCCTGTATATAAGTATGGAATCTGATGTTATACAGTTATATACATCTTAATATATACATATGACATCAGATTCTTGTAAATAAGCAAAAGATCTGATGTTATACACTTATATACATCTACATATATACATATGAGATCAAATTACTGTATATAAGCAAGGAATCTCATGTCATATAGTCAAATACAATTATATTTATACATATGACATCAGATTCCTGTATATAAGCAAGGAATCTCATGTCATAGAGTCATATACAATTATATTAATACATATGACATCAGATTCCTGTATATAAGCGTAGAATCTGATGTTATACAGTTATAAACATCTACATATATACATATGACATCAGATTCTGGTATATAAGCAAGGGATATGATGTTATACAGTTATATACATCTACATACATACATATGACATCAGATTCCTGTATATAAGCAAGGCATCTGATGTTATACAGTCATTTACACCTACATATATACATATGACATCAGATTCCTGTACATAAGCATGGAATCTGATGTTATACAGTTATATACATCTACATATAAACATATGACATCAGATTCCGGTATATAAGCAAGTTATCTGACGTCATAGAGTTATATACACCTTCATATATACATATGACATCAGATTCCGGTATATAAGCAAGGGATCTGATGTCATACAGTTATATACATCTACATATATACATATGACATCAGATACCTGTACATAAGTAAGGTTTCTTAAGTCATAGAGTCATATACAATTATAATTTTACATATGACATCAGATTCCTGTATATAAGCAAAGAATCTGATGTTATAGAGTTATTTACACCTACATATATACATATGACATTAGATTCATGTACAAAAGCAATGAATCTCATGTTATAAAATCATATACAATTATATTTATACATATGACATCAGATTGCTGTATATAAGCAAGGGATCTGATGAATTAGAGTTATATACTTCTACATATATACATACGACATCAGATTCCTGTACATAAGCAAGGAATCTCATGTCATAAAGTCATATACAATTATATTTATACATATGACATCAGATTCCTGTATATAAGCAAGGAATCTCATGTCATAAGAGTTATTTACACCTACATATATACATATGACATCAGATTCCTATACATAAGCAAGGAATCTCATGTCATAGAGTCAAAAACAATTATATTTATACATATGAAATCAGATTCCTGTATATAAGCATGGAATCTGATGTTATACAGTTATATACATCTACATATATACATATGACATCAGATTCTGGTATATAAGCAAGGAATCTCATGTCATAAGAGTTATACACACCTACATATATACATATAACATCAGATTCCTTTATATAAGCAAGGGATATGATGTCGTAGAGTCATATACACCTACATATATACATATGACATGAGATTCCTGTAAATAAGCAAGGAATCTCATGTCATAAAGTCATATACAATTATATTTATTCATACGAAATCAGATTCCTGTATATAATCATATTTATACATATGACATCAGATTCCTGTATATAAGCAAGGAATCTCATGTCATAGAGTCATATACAATTATATTCATACATATGACATCAGATTCCTGTATATAAGCATGGAATCTGATGTTATACAGTTAAAAACATCTACTTATATACATATGACATCAGATTCTGGTATATAAGCAAGGGATATGATGGTATACAGTTGTATACATCTACATACATAAATATGACATCAGATTCCTGTATATAAGCAAAGAATCTAAAGTTATAGAGTTATTTACACCTACATATATACATGACATCAGATTCCTGTACATAAGCAATGAATTTATGTCATAAAATCATATACAATTATATTTATACATATGACATCAGATTCCTGTATATAAGCAAGGGATCTGATGTATTAGAGTTATATACACCTACCTATATACAAACGGCATCAGATTCCTGTATATAAGCAAGAGACATACTGTCATAGAGTTATAAACACCTACAAATATACATATGACATCAGATTCCTGTACATAAGCAAGGGATATGATGTCATAGAAATATACACACCTACATATATACATATAACATCAGATTCCTTTATATAAGCAAGGGTTTATGATGTCATAGAGTTATATGCACCTACATATATCCATATGACATCAGATTCCTGTAAATAAGCAAGGAATCTCATGTCATAAAGTCATATACAATTATATTTATACATATGAAATCAGACTCCTGTATATAAGTATGGAATCTGATGTTATACAGTTATATACATCTTAATATATATACATATGACATCAGATTCTTGTAAATAAGCAAATGATCTGATGTTATACACTTATATACATCTACATATATACATATGAGATCAAATTACTGTATATAAGCAAGGAATCTCATGTCATATAGTCAAATACAATTATATTTATACATATGACATCAGATTCCTGTACATAAGCAAGGAATCTCATGTCATAGAGTCATATACAATTATATTAATACATATGACATCAGATTCCTGTATATAAGCGTAGAATCTGATGTTATACAGTTATAAACATCTACATATATACATATGACATCAGATTCTGGTATATAAGCAAGGGATAGGATGTTATACAGTTATATACATCTACATACATACATATGACATCAGATTCCTGTATATAAGCAAGGCATCTGATGTTATACAGTCATTTACACCTACATATATACATATGACATCAGATTCCTGTACATAAGCATGGAATCTGATGTTATACAGTTATATACATCTACAAAATAAACATATGACATCAGATTCCGGTATATAAGCAAGTTATCTGACGTCATAGAGTTATATACACCTACATATATACATATGACATCATATTCCGGTATATAAGCAGGGATCTGATGTCATACAGTTATATACATCTACATATAACATATGACATCAGATACTGTACATAAGTAAGGTTTCTTAAGTCATAGAGTCTATACTACATTATAATTTTACATATGACATCAGATTCCTGTATATAAGCAAGAATCTGATGTTATAGAGTTATTTACACTACATATATACATATGACATTAGATTCATGTACAAAAGCAATGAAAATCTCATGTTATAAAATCATATACAATTATATTTATACATATGACATCAGATTGCTGTATATAAGCAAGGGATCTGAGAATTAGAGTTATATACTTCTACATATATACATACGACATCAGATTCCTGTACATAAGCAAGGAATCTCATGTCATAAAGTCATATACAATTATATTTATACATATGACATCAGATTCCTGTATATAAGCAAGGAATCTCATGTCATAAGAGTTATTTACACCTACATATATACATATGACATCAGATTCCTATACATAAGCAAGGAATCTCATGTCATAGAGTCAAAACAATTATATTTATACATATGAAATCAGATTCCTGTATATAAGCATGGAATCTGATGTTATACAGTTATATACATCTACATATATACATATGACATCAGATTCTGGTATATAAGCAAGGAATCTCATGTCATAAGAGTTATACACACCTACATATATACATATAACATCAGATTCCTTTATATAAGCAAGGGATATGATGTCGTAGTCATATACACCTACATATATACATATGACATGAGATTCCTGTAAATAAGCAAGGAATCTCATGTCATAAAGTCATATACAATTATATTTATTCATATGAAATCAGATTCCTGTATATAATCATATTTATACATATGACATCAGATTCCTGTATATAAGCAAGGAATATCATGTCATAGAGTCATATACAATTATATTCATACATATGACATCAGATTCCTGTATATAAGCATGGAATCTGATGTTATACAGTTAAAAACATCTACTTATATACATATGACATCAGATTCTGGTATATAAGCAAGGGATATGATGGTATACAGTTGTATACATCTACATACATAAATATGACATCAGATTCCTGTATATAAGCAAAGAATCTAAAGTTATAGAGTTATTTACACCTACATATATACATATGACATCAGATTCCTGTACATAAGCAATGAATTTCATGTCATAAAATCATAAACAATTATATTTATACATATGACATCAGATTCCTGTATATAAGCAAGGGATCTGATGTATTAGAGTTATATACACCTACCTATATACATACGACATCAGATTCCTGTATATAAGCAAGAGACATAATGTCATAGAGTTATAAACACCTACATATATACATATGACATCAGATTCCTGTACATAAGCAAGGGATATGATGTCATAGAAATATACACACCTACATATATACATATAACATCAGATTCCTTTATATAAGCAAGGGATATGATGTCATAGAGTTATATGCACCTACATATATCCATATGACATCAGATTCCTATAAATAAGCAAGGAATCTCATGTCATAAAGTCATATACAATTATATTTATACATATGAAATCAGATTCCTGTATATAAGTATGGAATCTGATGTTATACAGTTATATTCATCTTAATATATACATATGACATCAGATTCTTGTGAATAAGCAAATGATCTGATGTTATACACTTATATACATCTACATATATACATATGAGATCAAATTACTGTATATAAGCAAGGAATCTCATGTCATATAGTCAAATACAATTATATTTATACATATGACATCAGATTCCTGTACATAAGCAAGGAATCTCATGTCATAGAGTCATATACAATTATATTAATACATATGACATCAGATTCCTGTATATAAGCATAGAATCTGATGTTATACAGTTATAAACATCTACATATATACATATGACATCAGATTCTGGTATATAAGCAAGGGATATGATGTTATACAGTTATATACATCTACATACATACATATGACATCAGACTCCTGTATATAAGCAAGGCATCTGATGTTATACAGTCATTTACACCTACATATATACATATGACATCAGATTCCTGTACATAAGCATGGAATCTGATGTTATACAGTTATATACATCTACATATAAACATATGACATCAGATTCCGGTATATAAGCAAGTTATCTGACGTCATAGAGTTATATACACCTACATATATACATATGACATCAGATTCCGGTATATAAGCAAGGGATCTGATGTCATACAGTTATATACATCTACATATATACATATGACATCAGATACCTGTACATAAGCAAGGTTTCTTAAGTCAGAGTCATATACAATTATAATTTTACATATGACATCAGATTCCTGTATATAAGCAAAGAATCTGATGTTATAGAGTTATTTACACCTACATATATACATATGACATTAGATTCCTGTACAAAAGCAATGAATCTCATGTCATAAAATCATATACAATTATATGTATACATATGACATCAGATTGCTGTATATAAGCAAGGGATCTGATGAATTAGAGTTATATACACCTACATATATACATACGACATCAGATTCCTGTACATAAGCAAGGAATCTCATGTCATAAAGTCATATACAATTATATTTATACATATGACATCAGATTCCTGTATATAAGCAAGGAATCTCATGGCATAAGAGTTATTTACACCTACATATATAAATATGACATCAGATTCCTATACATAAGCAAGGAATCTCATGTCATAGAGTCAAAAACAATTATATTTATACATATGACATCAGATTCCTGTATGTAAGCAAGGAATCTCATGGCATAAGAGTTATTTACACCTACATATATAAATATGACATCAGATTCCTATACATAAGCAAGGAATCTCATGTCATAGAGTCATAAACAATTATATTTATACATATGACATCAGATTCCTGTATATAAGCATGGAATCTGATATTATAAAGTCATATACATCTACATATATACATATGACATCAGATTCCGGTATATAAGCTGTATATACACTAAAACCTGCCGTCGGTTTAATACTATTTTTTTTAAACATTTGACTGTAAATTTGACAATTTAAATATTTTTAGAAATCGACCATATTTAATAGATATTTGTCTAGACTGTTCTCCAAACCTGCCATCAGTGCATTGCTAATTTTCCACGGTTAAATGTGATTTTGACATTTTTTTGGATAATTTTATTTGATGTTACCTTAAATCGGTCATTTGATCAAGATAACTTTCTGATTTGTACTTACAGTTATATCAGATATTAACAATAACTTTATATCATTTATTCTACATTTGACTGTATATTTTACAACTATTTTGATATTTTTAGAAATCAACCATATTTTATTGATATTTGTATAGACTATTCACCAAACCTGCCATCAGTGTATTGATAATATGTCACATTTTGCTGTAATTGTGACAACTTTTTGATAATTGTATTTGTTGCTACCTTAAATCCGTCATTTGATCAAGATAATTTTCTGATGTGTACTTACAGTTGGATCAGATATAAACAAAAACTTACCACAGCTTTAAATCATTTATTCTACATTTGACAACTATTTTGATCTCTTTAGAAATCAACCATATTGTATTGGTATTTGTATAGAATGTTCTCCAAACCGGCCATCAGTGCATTGATAATTTTCCACGGTTTTTGTCATTTTGACAATTTTTTGGATAATTTTATTTGATGTTACCTTAAATCGGTCATTTGATCAAGATAATTTTCTGATGTGTACTTACAGTTGTATCAGATATAAATAATTACAAACTACAGCTTGATTTAAATTTAAAATTTTTAGTTTATTTTACTTTTTTGGGATAATTTTTTTTAGTTAAACCTTAAATCCATTATGTTCTAAAAATAATTGTATAGACTAACACTAAAACCTGCCGTCGGTTTATTACTTTTTTTAAATTTGACTTTAAATTTGACAACTGTTTAGATTTTTTTTTAGAAATCGACCATACTAATAAATATTTGTATAAAATGTTCACCAAAACTGCCATCAGTGCATTGATAATTTTTCACTTTTTAATTTAATTTTGACACTTTTGTTGATAATTTTATTTGATGTTACCTTAAAGCGGTCATTTGATCAAGATAATTTTCTGGTGTGAACTTACAGTTCGATCAGATATAAACATTAACAAACTACTGCTTTATGTTTTATTCTACATTTGACAACTATTTTGATATTTTTAGAAATCAACCATATTTTATTGATATTTGTATAGAATGTTCACCAAACCTGCCATCAGTGTATTGATAATTTGTCACATTTTACTGTAATTTTGACAACTTTATTTTATTTGATGCTACCTTAAATCGGTCATTTGATCAAGATACTTTTCTAATGTGTACTTACAGTTGGATCAGATATAAACAATAACTAACCACAGCTTTATATCATTTATTCTACATTTGACTGTATATTTGACAACTATTTAGATATTCTTAGAAATCAACCATATTTTATTGATATTTGTATAGAATGTTCTCCAAACCGGCCATCAGTGCATTGATAATTTTCCACGGTTTAATGTCATTTTGACAATTTTTTGGATAATTGTATTTGATGTTACCTTAAATCGGTCCTTTGATCAAGTTAGTTTTCTAATGTGTACTTACAGTTGTATCAGATATAAATAATAACAAACTACAGCTTGATTTAAATTTTACATTTTTTAGTTTATTTATTTTTTTTGGAGCTAATATTAACGGGAAAATGCTGCAATTTCATTATATTGGTGTGGTTGGTTAAAATCTACTTCTAATGCAATTGTCCATACATATTAGTTAATAATCATAATTAAATGACCGATTTAAGGTAACATCAAATACAACTATCAAAAAAGTTGTCAAATTTACAGTAAAATGTGCAAGAATTACAAATACACCGATGGTAGGTTAGGTGTACATTCTTTTCAAATATCTATAAAATATGGTCAATTTAAGGTTTCATCTAATACAATTATCCAAAAAGTGGTAAGATTTACTGAAAAATGTTGCAATTTCATATAATGGTGTTGTTGGATCATCTCGATTGCATCATCACATTCTGTCTTAAATTTTTGTCTCTGATTATGAGCTTATATATACATATATTTCTAAAACTGTAATAAATAAAAGATGAATTAAATTTTTAAGTTATATAATTACTTTCAAACTACTGGTAAGCGGTATGCCAAAAACATGTGCTGTGTCAAATTTACCAGGGTCTATTAGTATTTCTATCTATGATATATAGTGTATATACATGTTCAGGGTTCAGTATTACAGCTTTGTTCCACAGATCATTTCATTTATTTTTCTTTAAGAATCTCACTAGAATATTAAGCAAAACATTGTGTCATATATGTATCAGCTTCATTATTCACTACGATATACGGGAAGGATTGGTGGATAGAGGAATCATGTAAATCTTCGATTTTTTATTTCGAAGTCCACAAAAGGCTTCGGAGCGCGACATTCTGTGAAATAATATTAGTCCGTATACAGATTATTACTATCGTAATATTACGGTGACCTAGGAGATCACGAGAGAAACAAAAGTAATCATAAAATATTATAAGTAATGCAGAATTATGTCCAAATGATAAAAAAAATAAAGATGACGATTTCTCACTTAGTATGCAACCAAAGACAATATTAAATAAATGCAACTTTATTAATTATATGTTTAGTACAAAATACATCAATTTTGGATACATAATAAAGGTTCTTTTTTCCAGTCTGTATCACCAATCCGGTCCCCGAGGGTATCACCCGCCCAGTAGTCAACACTTCGGTGTTGACATGAATATCAATAATGTGTTCATTTTTATAAATTTCCTGTTTACAAAACTTTGAAATTTTCGAAAAACTAAGGATTTTCTTATCCCAGGCATAGATTACCTTAGCCGTTTTTGGCACAACTTTTTGGAATTTTGGATCCTCAATGCTCTTCAACTTATTGGATTCGAGCGTCAATGATGAGTCTTTAGCAGACGAAACGCGCGTCTGGCGTATAAACTATATTTAGTCCTGGTATCTATGATGATTTTGTTTGGCTTTATAAATATTTTGATTTGAGCGTCACTGATGAGTCTTATGTAAACGAAACGCGCGTCTGGCGTACTAAATTATAATGCTGGTACCTTTGATAACTATTTTGAAACTTCTCACATGCAAATATCCGGCACTTATCGGATTTTATTGTCAGAAGCAGACGACAACAACTGTCAAAAAAGTGTTCAGGAGTCCTTATTCAATCAATTAGAGGATATAATCAATTATCGTGACAAAGGGAACCAACAAATGCCTTCTTGGCGGAGATGCGGAATGGAAACACAGTAAGACAGACAAAGTCCGACGTTGGAAAAGTCAAAAATTGGTTGAATCAACAGAATGAGGAGAGAGAGGTCGATTTTACCTATCAAGGTTATTTATGACCGCTGCCGAGGAAAATGAGCCTGACACCCTAAAAGCTATGCCGATCAGTATTAATCGTTTTGTGGCAGAAAAGGAATCGACAGTGAACTTAAAAAAGGACAAGGAATTCAAACACTCTAGGGATGTGCTGACTTCTAATAGGAAATATCTACGCAAACAAGGCAAAGGAAACCGACCAAACCAAGCAGGTCCATTTAGTGAAGAGGAAAATAGACATGTTGTAACAGATTATTGGGTGGGAACAAGTACATACATGTTTACATTTTTTCTCTCCATGTTATGAAATCCTATAATATATAAACAATTATGCTGGTACTGAAAAAAGATATATAAAAGATAAACAAAACTTACATTTGTACTTTTTATCAGGAATTGTTTTGTTTACTTAAAGATTTATGCTGAAATTGAAATGCAGAAAATTAAAATATCATTTATCAATCTCAACATTTACATTTTTTAATTCATACAAAGTATCTGTAAATATTTTGAATTAAAAGGGGAAACATTGATAGAATATAATAGGTCAAAAGTACTATGTTGTTTGAATACATTTGTTACTTTATCCCTTCTTGTGCATGAATTTGTGAAGTTAAAATTTTATAAAGCTTAAATTATTCATAAACCCTGTGAGATCATGAAAATTTACTAATTATTGCACTTGAATTTTCATTTTATTGCATTAAGGCAGATATTTGATTAATTGTTGTACATTTTTTTTAGACTGACACAACAAAGCAACCTGTTAAATCCTTACAAGTAAAGCAATCAAAGAAAACAGCTGTGACTAAGAGAGACAAACTAGAGGCTCTAAAGAGCCTGTGTCGCTCACCTTGGTCTATGTGAATATTAAACTAAGGACGTAGATGAATTCATCACAAAATTGTGTTTTGATGATGGTGATGTGTTTGTACATCTTACTTTACTGAACATTGTTGCTGCTTACAATTATCTCTATCTATAATGAACTTGGCCCAGTAGTTTCAATGGAAATTTGTTAACAATAACTCTTTAGGGGGTCAATTGACCATTTCGGTCATGTTTACTTATTTGTAAATCTGACTTTGCTGAACATTATTGCTATTTACAGTTTATCTCTATCTATAATAATATTAAAGATAATAACCAAAAAAGCAAAATTTCCTTAAAATTACCAATTCAGGGGCAGCAACCCAACAACGGGTTGTCTAATTCATCTGAAAATTTAAGGGCAGATAGATCTTGACCTAATAAACAATTTTACCCATTGTCAGATTTGCTCTCAATGCTTTGGTTTTTGAGTTATACGCCAAAAACTGCATTTTACACCTATGTTCTATTTTTAGCCATGGCGGCCATCTTGGTTGGTTGATCAGGTCACCGTACACATTTTTTAAACTAGATACCCCAATGATGATTGTGGCCAAGTTTGGTTAAAATTGGCCTTGTAGTTTCAGAGGAGAAGATTTTTGTAAAAGTTAACGACGGACGACGACGACGGACGCCAAGTGATTGGAAAATCTTTCTTGGCCCTTTGGGCCAGGTGAGCTAAAAAGTAATCTTGTTACATAGTTTCTATTTTGTAACCTGTTTAAATATTTACACCATCAAAATTTTCACAGAATAAAAAAAGTAAACAAGTTGGTAGTAAACTAGCTTATGATATATAAACCTCAAAATGTAATTACTTAATTCGTATTGTATTAGATTTAGATTCTTCAAACATATTTTTTCTTTTACCTTTCCACCAGTTTAAACATCTGTTTGATTCATTGTTGATTGCTTAATGTCCAGTGTCAAATATTTCATGTGAGCTCAGGACGAAACTTTTGTTTGATGATCGGGAATGGATTTTCCCATAAAATACCTTTATTGATCACACAACATTTGAATTACAAAAATTTCATAAAAATTTCTGACCGCTACAAAAAGTTATCAAATTTGTGGCGAGAGTTGTGACAATGAACCAGAGCAACATATACAAGTTTGATAACGGTATTTTAAATTTTCAATAAATTGATCAGAAAAGGCAGATACAATAGTGTTTTTTTATAGTGGGTGTTTGATTTCTATTAACCAGAGAAAGGTGTTATTAATTCATGTTTACCTACAGACATTGAAATTTTCGAATCTTGTCAGATTGATAGCTGTATTATATATCAAAGGTTGTTCATTTAAAGTTCAATATTCAATATCTTTTCAGATCACATATAATTGTCCTGTTTGTCCAGTAACATGCTCCAGAAATTTCTATGTGGTCCAAGAATAAGAAGATTCACATTTAAATTGGAATTGAATGTTTTTTATTTGAATTTCACTAATGGAAAACTAATCAGATGTGATTAATTGCTAATGAGACAACTATCCCAAAATACTCATTTGGAGTGGATAAATAGGCATTGTTTTGCTACATGAAAGCCTGTAAACATGAGAAAATCCCATAATGTATATACTATGATTGTTTTCAGATGTTTGTTATTTCATTTAAATTGAAATCCTTATTTTAATCTTAAATAATCAAAAGGAGGTTTATATAATTATATGATTCAACAAAAATAAAGAAATTATTTTAGACTTTTGATGTAAATAATTGATTTATTTTTAATGACTTTATATTATATGTCAAAGAAGGAGGTGGGGGATGTTGCAGGGGTCCTGATCCCAAAATCCCGGGCTAAAAACATGATCTTATGAGGTCCCAAATTAAAAAAAAAAAAAAACACGAAAGAAAATCCTGGATCCCAAAATCCTGAGCTTAAAAACACCCAATCCAGAAGTCCCAATAAAAGTTAATAATCATATACAGCAACACACATTTTCTATTTATTTATTCATTTACTTCAATACCTTAAATCCATCAACATAATAATATATAAATCTTTTTAATAGATATATTAAATAATGTTTAAATAAAGTATAAATTAATATGCAACATTAAATTATCTTACATGTATCTGTTATTTAAAATGTAACTTTTCATTCAATCATTCATATCTTTAATTCTTCATACCAGTAATTGATATTAAATGTATCCACCACCAATAAAACCTGGCCACAACACATAGCCAATACTGAATGTGGCAATAAAATTCAACAATAAATCACATAATTTGGGTTTTTTTTTGCCTGGAAGGAGGGGCAGAATTTATACTGTCCTACTGGTTAATATTTCATATACCTGAAATCTTTAAAAGATATTTTACATAGATATAGGAAGATGTGGTGTTCAGTGCCAATGAGACAACTCTCCATCCAAATAACAAATTATAAAAGTAAACCATTATAGGTCAATGTACAGCCTTCAACACCGAGCCTTGCCTCACACCGAACAACAAGCTAAAAAGGGCCCTAAAATTACTAGTGTAAAACCATTCAAATGGGAAATGCTTATATACACTATTCAGCAAAAATAATAGAACTGTTGTTCAGATAAACAAGGGTCTGGATGGGGTGTTTTCCATTATTTTATCTTTTATTCTTTTTTATATACTTTTTGTCCATCATTTCTCTTTTCTCAATATATAAATTAGCACATCAATATTTCAAATAATTATGACGTCTGGCTAGGATATTTCATAATTTTTTTCTGGGATGCGTAGGAAAGCATCTCAGATAAAAAATAAAATAGCCTTGTCAGACGTCATAATTATTTTGACTAGCATGTCATTGCTTTATTCCTTATTACAGTCAATTTTCTCTATTCTTTGATCCTTTAGTCATAGTTCTCCAATTTTTCATACTTTTAGCCATAGTTCCCAGTGGCGGATCCAGGGATAGGGTTCCGGGATTGGAATCTCCCCTTTTTATGGACAATCAATGCATTTGAAAAGGGACATTTAGTTGGAACCCCCCTTCATCCTGGGTGAGGGAACCCCCTTTTCAAAATGGCTGTATCCACCCCTGGTTCCCTATTTTATGAACCCTCACCCTGTACTATCTGTAAGAAATGATGGATAGAGGTATACGATAAAATTAAACTATACTTATGTAGTTGTTATATTTTTCCTATAATTTTATTTTGTTTTTTGTCACACACTTTTTGGGTTCAAAAATAATAATATAAAACCATTTAATTTACCTTTGTACTATTCGAGACAACCAAACAAATCAGCACAAATGCTTTACACAACCGTAATAATTTAATTAAAATTTAAATGCTAACATTGACATGCCAAAATTCAAGTTTTAATCAAAATTGAAGTCTCGGGCTGAGAAAGGGGCGTTTATTTCGTGTGGTCTGTGGGAATTTAATGGATTTCAGCATCGAAAAAGAGGCAAACATATAGCCATAACCCGATCTGATCAATACATTATATTAAGGATAATGTTCATATCTTTCTACTAACCATTAAAAGTAATAATAGTAGGATTTCGTGAGCTCAGAAACCTTAATCTGTTGAAAAATGGCGTCGATTTATGTGCTTTCTTTTCGCAGCCTCAGTTACAATTTGACAAGGAGTGATGGGTATTTATGCAAATATTAAGGGACTCCTATCATCATAGATACTATTTTTGGTCATTTTATATTTAAATAGCCAATAGGATGCGAATGTGTCAGTTATTTTCAGAAGCGGAAAACACCCGCCATATTTTTATCTTCCAAAATAACAACGTCTCTTGCTATTTTCAGATGTTTGTTTCTTGTAAAATAAAATCTCCTAAGAAGAAAATAAAGCATAGTCACCTGTAAAACTTACCTATATAACTAATTAATGATGAAATGACACAAGTTTAATTGTCTTTAATAGTAAATTTCTTGAAAAATCACACGTACACGATGTAAACACATTACCGATATGGCGCGATACTGTCGCCGTCTATGTAAAAATCGCGATTGTCGCCCTTGATTTTTTGGCCTTTACGTCATATGGAAGGAGGCGCAGAACTGATCCGTGGCTTTCCCACTGATAAAGATCTTAAAATATTTCTTTTTTATATATCCCTTTTAAGTTCAGAAACTTTTTCATAAACCTTGATAAAAGAATGAAAAAAATAAAATTTGTCATATATAGGATATTTAATTTTGTTTCAAGACTTTCATTATTAATATATACTTGGGCGACTCTAGATGGTGTCAAAGAACGAAACAAAAAAGTATATACACCACATTCTCACAGCCCTTGTCGAATTAGTACGGTATTTTGAATTGTATAACCGTTACAAAATATATATAAACACTTTTCAAGATTAGTTTTTGATCATTCTGTCTGAGTTTTGAACTCTGAAGATATTGATATTGCCTGAATTATTTCTTTAGACTTTGAGACACGAGCTGTTGATGTATGTCTACAGTATTATCTATTCCTTGTTGTTGACATAATCCACTGCTTGCCATTTTCGTACCAATATAGTTCGTTAATTTTATACGACCGCAAAAATTGATGTATAACAGCACTTGCAAAACATCCTAAATTTCTCTTTAAAGTGTCTTAGTTAAATGTTTTGCCAATGAGACTTTTCTTTAAATTATCCAATTTGTGTAGAAACAGAACTGTTAACTTTAAAAAATAAGATTCAATTTGCAGTCTCATATAATCATGATAAAATATGGGAAAAAAAAGAAGGAACAGCATAACCATAAATCTGCTTTTTAGTCTGAGACATGTGTGAAAACATAAATACATAAATAAAACAAAATTTGTTAAAAGATGTTTATTTGCATTGGAAAAACAATGATGAATTGCCATGGTTTAAAGAATTGCAATAATTATCAATATGATTTACATTTTCAGATACAACCAACAGTGGAGTGAGGGAGGAGAAGTAGAGGATGATGTAAATAGTGGTAGTGAAGATGACAATGTACATGTAGATATAGATTTAGATAAAAGTGAGAAAAATAAACCTAATTATGCCAAACCGAAACCAGAACAATTAAAAGCAGGCAAATTAATAGCAGCACAGATTTTGAACAATAGAGTTCAGGCTATAAGAATGGTCAAAAGCAGAATAATGAATAAATTGAAATTTTTTAAAAACAAACAGTTAACAGAGCAGCCTTATGAGCCTGTTGAGGTTCTCTACGTAGAGTACGAGCGGACTATTAAAAAATTAAGTACGATGGTTCAGATTTTTTATTGAATCGTTTTGAAAACTGCAGACCTGTATCATCTGGCATCCCCTTGTTACTGAACGACAGGGGGAGGCCAGCAGCTACACATTAACAAGGACAAAGGGGTACACCCAAGACAGTACATGTATCTGTAATTGCCCAGTAGTTCTAGGGGGTTTCCTCTGTCTGGTGTGATCTACTGGTAAAGAGCAGAGAGACCCGAATGGTGACGTGCATGGCCTGGTAGAAGACTGGAGAGCCCCGAATGGAGACATGACACAAGGGTCACGCTTGACCGGATACAGCCTCTTCTTGACCTGGATGATCACGATACAAAGCCTATCGAGAACTAGACAAGATAAATCCCTGTAGGAAACCAAACCTGAAGGTAAATATCTACACATATTTACACCTGTTACACACATAATTCTAGGGTATACGGAGAGCCTAGCTAAACAGGCCAAGTAACACTTTACTTGTAGTTGCGGGTGGTTTAAATTTTGGTCCTGCAGAGGATTTGGTCGCCAATGGCATCTCCAAAATTTGGAGTGCAGACAGTCAACCCTGAGAATTGTAGTTTTATCTTGGGGGGTATTGTTAGGTCCTATATTTAACTTTTTGGGATAAAGGCTAGATAGTTACATCGTTTTTGAGTACTTTTTGGGCCGGGAAAAACTTTTTGAAAAGAAGTTTCTAAGTTCATAGCGAGGTCACGCGAGGTGTTTTGCCGCGAGATTTGGACGCCATCTTGTACCAAACGGATGTAAACAAACGGATGTAAACAACATAAGAGCGAGTGATTTTACATTGTTCCGTTGTGTATTTCATTGCTGACTTGACTTTTTATTGAATAAAAATTATTATTGTTTTGTATATATATATATTTGTTGTGTAATTGCCCAGTAGTTCTAGGGGGTTTCCTCTGTCTGGTGTGATCTACTGGTAAAGAGCAGAGAGACCCGAATGGTGACGTGCATGGCCTGGTAGAAGACTGGAGAGCCCCGAATGGAGACATGACACAAGGGTCACGCTTGACCGGATACAGCCTCTTCTTGACCTGGATGATCACGATACAAAGCCTATCGAGAACTAGACAAGATAAATCCCTGTAGGAAACCAAACCTGAAGGTAAATATCTACACATATTTACACCTGTTACACACATAATTCTAGGGGTATACGGAGAGCCCAGCTAGACAGGCCAAGTAACACTTTATATCCTTTTGCTCCTTCAGCTGGAAAGTCCCTGGCGAAAAAGCAGAAGGCAGAAATAGACGGGCTTAACATCCAAGTAGAGGACAGTGAAGTCATCATATTGAAAAAACACAAGGTACATGTAATGCAAGAAATTAAAACCTTAAATCATGTAAATTATATCATTATACACAGCAACATGAAAACAGTGACCAAATTATGTCCGTCTACTAAATGATAGAGACTAGCTACATACAATACTAGATAAGACGACATGGGAAAGAGTTAATGATAAATGCCTTTGGCCATATAGCTTTGACTAATCACATGAGACTGAAGTTTAAATTTAATTTGCTACCCTGAATTTATCATTCTTCAGCATAAAATAATAGAAAATTGTTGCTTTTATACTTTTTCTTTTATTTTTGCACAAGCATAATATCACGGGTGTAAATAAGATGACACCAAAGGCCTAACTAGAAGAAAACATTTACAATTAACTCATTTTTGTGACCAAATAATCATCCTTTGAATATTTTGGTTTTAATGTTGTTGTATTGCGCGTTTAGTGCCCGACTTGTCTTCTTTGTTAAACATAAAATGCACATGTCTCTTTGACACATTCCCCATTTCCATTCTCAATTTTAATTTTACATATTTATGATAGTTGTAAATTAAAAGTACAACTTGTACAAGGAAATAAAATAGATTAATTCAGTGAATTTTTTCTTCAGTACCACAAAGTCTACAAACTCGAACATGTCTAAAGAACAAAAAAAAAAAAAAAAAAAAACCAGCTAAAGAACAAAAAAAATGTAAGATGTATATATAAAGACTTTATTATAAAAACTTACTACGTACTTCATTTGACCTTAATATTTATTTATGCGAGCTTCATTGGCGAGCCTTGTGTGTACGCACGTAACGCACATCTATTATACAAAGTTGTAATCAAGGTACTACTATCCTCTTAAGTTAATTATGTAAATATTGTAAATATTGCAAAAAAGAATTTTAGTTTCAATTTTTAGAAATCTCTGGGTTTGAAAAGGCTACCGGCACTGAACAGAAACAAATTACCTATACTTACGTATATGATTTAGTTTCGAATTGGACAATTGGTCGCCAAATACTCGTATACACAGAACTGCCCATCCCTTTCAGCCGTGAAATATCGTTTTGACAATAAATATAATTTGATTTTTTTAAACTTGAGTTTTTGAATATATAAATCAGATATAACCAAAAAAAATCTATGAATTATTGATATCTATTTATTGTTTGCACCATTTAAAGTAATAATGACTATGTGAAGTTGATCTTGCGTTTATATATCTTTTATTTTTAAATCAAATTCCAGATTATGGAAATAGCCCCATTCGCTTATTGCGCCAACCCCCATATATTTGGGGGATGTTGGCAAGATTGGTTTATTGGTCCAAGACCAACTAGTTGCCATCTCGGGCTCATTGGTTAAAGTAAGTATCGAAATAAATTTGATATATCTGTAGTTTATAAACCACCAATTTTAAAATAATTCGTTTTTTAACTCGCTGATATTTTATCTTAACTCATGCTATTTTAATAAGTAGTTGATTTCTTTGACGGTTTAGTAACCGCGACTTCACCTTAGATCTGTACTTAGTGAATAAATACCCTACCATATTCGTTAATTTTTTTTTTAGTTTCCTTTGTATCGATCTGATGAATTAAATATTTTTCGATTGTTTCAAAAGCACTTTTGTTGTCCTGTTTATCACTGTAGCGTGCGTCAGGATTTGGGAGGTTGAGCGCACGCAAACATGTTTAGCCCCACCATATTCATGTACTTCGATGGTTGTCGTTGGTTGATTGGTTTCTCATTGTTGATGGTCATAAAATTGAGAAGGGAAATGGGGAATGTGTCAAAGCGACAACAACCTGACCATACAACAGACAACAGTCTAAGGCCACCAATGGGTCTTCAATGTAACGAGAATACTCTCGCACCCGTAGGCGTCCGTCAAGTAGCTCCTTACAAATTATATGTACTAGTACAGTGATAATGGACGTCATGCTAAACTTCGAATTATACACAAGAAACTAAAATCATAAGTCATACAAGACTTACAAAGGGCAGAGGCTCATGACTTGGGACAGGCGCAAAATTGCGGCGGGGTTTAACATGTTTATGAAATCTCGACCCTTTCCTTATATGTCTAGCCAATGTAGAAAAGTAATCGCATAACAATATTTGATACAATCTGGTTTAGGGTCAACCTGGCCAGAATCGTACTTTCAAGTTATTTAACATAAAATAATCTAATGTCGGATGTTGATATACTTTCAGACTGCTCCGAGAACAACCACTGATAAAACCTCGTTGCAAATTGCAACAATGACTGATGAAAAAAGGGTTACCGGCCAGAATTTTAAAGTCAAATTCTGGGCCGGTAACCAGGAAGATGTGGTCACCGCCTTGGAACGGTATACATTTTCCACTGAAACTATTGGGCCAAGTTCATTATAGATAAAGATAATTTTAAGCAGCAAGAATGATCAGTAAAGTAAGATGTACATACACATCACCATCACCAAAACACAATTTTGTCATGAATCCATCCTCTTCCTGTGTTTAATATTCACAAAGACCAAGGTGAGCGACACAGGCTCTTTAGAGCCTCTAGTTTATAGATAGTTGTAGTAGTAGCTTGTCTACTTTTTTTCAAAAAGTTTATCACTTTAAATAATTATATTAGATGCTACAAAAAATGGAACTGTCTCAATTTGATTCTCTATCCCCGTTTAGTTGGAAAAAAGAAATGAGAATTTCCAAGTAAAATCATTCTTTTTTAAACCCCAAAAGGAAACTTAAGCAGGGGTCTGAAAGGGCAGTCCGAAAGCAGCTGAACGATTAAAGTAAAAAAAAATTGAGCACTTCCTTACAATGTTACACTAACGGTACACCATTGGAACCTTTATGTTTTGATAGATTTTAAATAATATTGTTGTCTCTCGAACAAAAATACGGATGTTAAACGTCACTACTCCGAATTATTGGGGACTGGAAAATGGCAGTTGATCAACATAAATTTGTTGGATCAATACTAATGGATCTCAAATAACCTTTCAATTAATTATGTCTGAATATTTTTGTTCGTTTGCAGAGTTCCAGGACTCAACAATTCTTTGTCACTGTTGTGGCAACACTGTCTTATGTTACAGAGATAGATGATCAAACCAACTGAAAACCCGCTTGTTACAAAAAACTTAATCCCTAGATTAAGGGATCTCTTTACACGAGGCATCGGATTAAACGTCCCTATTGAGACCTGGCGTGACTGCGAACTTGATACATTTTGAACCACCCACTTAGGCGCCTGTAAGAAGAAGACCCGTGTGGGTTCAAACAGTCGATGAGGCAAATACAACACGACTGGTTACTCAAGTTTGACTGGAGAGTACAAACGGTAGAATACAACAGTGGAAATTCTTGGATAAAAGTGTTGCTAACCACTACATAACACATATTGTGAACTTTGTTGGAAAAACATGTGCACTTGTGAACTGTTTTAGACTGTTTCGGGTTTAGTAATTTGAGAAATGATGATATATGGAAACAATTAATTGAAAAAGGCACAATTAGACA
The DNA here is from genome assembly GCA_019925275.1 of Mytilus edulis. Lineage (NCBI taxonomy): Eukaryota > Metazoa > Mollusca > Bivalvia > Mytilida > Mytilidae > Mytilus > Mytilus edulis. Next base: position 4,761,309 of record JAHUZM010000015.1, on the reverse strand, counting down.
AACATGTTAAACATTTGTCGAGGAGCACAATCTTTTAGAAAAGTTGATGGTGCGACTAAGCTTGATATGGTTTTTTTCAGAACATCTCTAGACCATCTTAGACAAATTACAATGATTATATTACAGAAAAAGCTGACAAATCCGATAATGTTTGTATTCAGAGCAGTGAGTGTCGTACATCAAACTCGCACTTTTTTATGGCAGATATGGAAATCTCACCAAGACGTCGACATGCAATTGAGCACGCCATTATAGACACTTATGGTTCAAATTCAGCACTAACCCAAGCAGACAGATATTAACACTGGTATTAGGAATAAACACTATTAACATTTTCAGACACAACTATCTATTGAAACAGGAAATGACTAATAGGACTTTAATGTGTTCATATCAAACCATATCATTTTGAATGGACAGCCTTAAAAAATGAGACATTATTAACATGTATAGTAATGTTCTTACCTATCACCATGTAAGCTATCATGTCAAACTTTAGATAAATCTATACATATTATTGAACATTCTGGCACTTACATTTTTTAGAGATGTGATTCTCTGTTTTACCTCAAAGTCTAAGGGGAAAATATAATTTGTAATCCAAATTTAAAGCAAAGGGCTTAAGATATCACAAAGTTACTTAACATATATGTATAATATTATCAGGAGATTTAAAAAAACCGATCTAAATTCAAGTTTAAGGTAGATCCCGTCACTAAGGGAAATAACCTAATTAAGACTGGTTCCCAGTATTTCCGCGCGAATAAGACGCTTAGAAATCGGAGATTTGGGAACAGTTATAAAGTGTCGTCTGTTTAGGAGTAAACAACCGCGATGGCTCGATTCCGGAAGAAACAGAAATTATACTTCGTTTGTCCTCAAAGATATAATACATTAACAAGATATGACCATCCATATGGGAAATTTACTGACAATTAACAAGATGATCATGACATTATAATTAATTGTGAACTTGGCGTAGGAACATCTGTAACTGTATCAAACGATCCATCACACGACGACAGTTGGTGAGAAGGAAGAAGAGTAGTTGAATTGCTTCACCTTGCTCAAAACTTCTTGTGTAAGATGTGCAACTGTCCCCTCTAATTACTGGATACTGAAGGGGAACGGAAATACGGCCGTGGAAGCGTTTTGTACATTTCTTGCAGTAGTTGCAACAGTGTTGAGACAGGAAAAGGAATGGGAAGGGAGCATTTCTCGTCAATTCAAAAGCTTCAATTTGTGAGATTCATTTTCTTTCCACACATAAATTCAATGAGAAGGTGAAAGCTCATGTCTGATTATAAATGAGTATCACAAAAGTACTTATATAAAAGCATCATTACAATTATGAATTGTAGAAAGAAAAGTTGTATCATCTTTGGAATGATTTTTCTTAAAATTACACAAGTAACTGTTTTTAGACACTGTAATGTCTTTTTTTTTGGGGCTTTCAATATATTTGATTTTCATTGGACTGCAGGATAACAAGTTATTTTCAATTTATTTCTTTTCTGGAGATATTGGTTCCTGCAATAGCTCTTCCACCTGTGGAGTAAACAAAGTGAGTTCTTTGAATTATTTATCTTTGTTGATCAGAACACTGCAGACTACATATGTATTATTATTTTGATCATCGTTTGCTTGAGTGCATGTGGGACATATGTAGTTTACCAAATATTTGTGTAGCATCTTTTGTTACAGGAGTTGTAAGTCTATAGAGATGCAATCCCGATAATCTCTGATGTTTCTGAAAACAAATATTCGTGTGTCACTGAGACATCATAAGATATCACTTCGGTGGTGACATGAATATCAATCATGTTAAATCTTTTAAAATTTCCTGTTTATAAAGTTTAAATTTTTCGAAAATTTCTTATCCCAGGCTTTGATTTCCTTAGCCGTATTTGGCACCACTTTTTGGATCCTCAATGCTCTTCAACTTTGTACTTGTTTGGCTTTTTAACTGTTTTGATCTGAGCGTCACTGATGAGTCTTATGTAGACGAAACGTGCGTCTGGCGTATTAAATTATATTTTATTTTATCCTGTTACCTTTGATAACTGTTTACACCACTGGGTCGATGCCACTGCTGGTGGACGTTTCGTCCCCGAGGGTATCACCAGCCCAGTAGTCAGCACTTTGGTGTTGACATGAATATCAATTATATGGTCATTTTTATAAATTTTCTGTTTACAAAACTTTGAGTTATTAAAAAATCTAAGGATTTTCTTACCCCCAGGAGTAGATTACCTTAGCCGTAATTGGCACAACTTTTTGGAAATTTGGGTTTTCAATGCTTTCTAACTTTGTATTTGTTTGGCTTTTTAACTGTTTTGATCTGAGCGTCACTGATGAGTCTTATGTAGACGAAACGCGTGTCTGGCGTATTAAATTATAATCCTGGTACCTTTGATAACTATTTACACCACTGGGTCGATGCCACTGCTGGGGCACGTTTCGTCCCCGAGGGTATCACCTGCCCAGTAGTCAGCACTTTGGTGTTGACATGAATATCAATTATATGGTCATTTTTATAAATTTTCTGTTTATATCAAATCATTCAAAAACTAAAAATGCAATTTAAAAATGACCATCGACTAGAATTGACAAGTACAGTCCAGTCTTTATCTTACCAAAGTGAAAGAAATATTCAATTGAAAAATCTATTACAGAACTTAACTCATGACATACTGGTAGGTGAAGGTCGTCATTAAAAAAATGAAGTTGACCACAATTTTGTCATTAGTATAAAATTACATCCATTTATATTTTACATACCTTAATATCTTCAGTTTGTTATCTCTTACAACAGGTTGACAATTATAAAGATCAAACAGTTATCCTTAAATCTGAAAGCACAATTTATTGATGATTTGAATATCGAGAAGCAGCTGCAATTTCACTTGTTACTGCCGGACAGAAATGGACACCAAAATCATTTATTTGATGAGGTATCATATTTAAATTTGATGCCTTTCTTCATTTTAAATCTTCTGTCGACCATGTTATTGTAATGGAATCTATAATTGGACATCGAAATTAAAAATTAAATATCATAGTGAACATGAGCAATATGTTTCAATCTGATAGGAATTCAACTTTTTCAAAAAGTAATTCTATTAAAAACTTAACTTAAAAAAAATCAAGACTGACCGACGAATTTGCAAGCAAGTGTAGAGAACCAAAAATATGATACCCATAAATGTGGCATACAAGGATTATTTGTAGGAGCAAAAACAACTAATTCAAAGATGTAGATGCTAAGCACAAAAATAAAAAAAAATATACCTTTTAATGAACAAAGTTTTGTCACAGCTTGCTGGATTCTGTCAGACTGTTGACAGTAAAATCATCTTAAAAATAAAACAGCTGACAATTGAAGAAGAAGTAAGGACGGTCCAAGAAATGATAAGACACATCATTATGTTTGTCAGCAGATAGACCAATGCAACAGAAGATATAACCCTCATGACAGGGACAATATGAATAACATCATGATAGGAAATGCAAGCACGGGAATATCGTATCAATTGGGAGATATATACCCTGTATGCAGGTACATCTGCTGATGCCACGGGAAAGGCAAAGTTTTGTCATACAGGTATGCATGATAACACGTACGAAAGGGAACGGCTTGAAATAACCACCATCACTATGGACAGATTTTTTAATCCATCAACTCTTCGTGGGGAAGATGTGAATGTTCGTATTGAAGACGGGGATATGGAATGGTGTCGTTCAGTTTTTTGTTTATATAAATAAGGCCGTTAGTTTTCTCGTTTAAATTGTTTTACATCGACATATCGGGACCTTTTACAGCTGTTTATTGTTAAATTATTTACATGAAGCTTTTAAAGTATTCAGTATGTTTAATTTCGTGTTCTTTTTGTTAATATTTCTTTGTTTTACAGAATGGCTGACGAATTTTTGATGGATATAGAGGAAAATGAAAAAGATATAATGAAGTTTGAAAATACAAAATTACAACCTATATGGGACCCATTGATCGACAAAGAATGCAATGTACCTTATTGTAATGTTCAAATAAGTAACTTCGCTAAATATGTGAAACATTGCGACTAATACATGTACATAAATGTACAGTCGATGTCTCTACTGTTCGACGCCAATAATTAGATAATACAGTAGAGGATGATGCTATTGTTTTCTATATTCTTCAAATGTTTCAATATATTTGCAATGCTACATTATTGTACATGAATTTCTTCTCTCGTTTCAGGAGTGTCAGTTGGTAAATTCATTATTATTCGTCTATCGATCGGTTCTGTGAGTGGCCTGGATACTAAATTATAATCCTGGTACCTTTGATAACTATTACTAATTATCAAAGGTACCAGGAATATTATTTAGTACGCCAGACGCGCGTTTCGTCTACATAAGACTCATCAGTGACGCTCATATCAAAATAGTTATAAACCAAACAAATACAAAGTTGAAGAGCATTGAGGATCCAAAATTCCAAAAAGTTGTGCCAATTACGGCTAAGGTAATCTATGCCTGGGATAAGAAAATCCTTAGTTTTTCGAAAAATTCAAAGTTTTATTAACAGGATTGTACCGGTATACAGACAAACCTGTGCACATTGCTTTTAAGGTAACACGATACCGAATGGCATATCTCCCGATTTCCAAAATTTTTGGCATATGTGTACTTTGAATCGAGTTACATAGGAATATGTAATAAAAAATGGGGGTCACCATTTTTTTTTTTTTTTTGTAATTTTCATAGGAAAACGTCAATTTTGGCGACAAATTTACTTAGGTATATAGGGGAAATGCCCTTTTTTCGGCTTACCTTTTTAGATTTTCGAATGGATGGCTATTTTCTTGTATACGGAGAAAAACAAAAAACTAACATAATATCCAGGATTGCATAGTGAATCCATACACGTATAGAAACTCATATGTCACCATCCTTGTTTTTGAAATAAATGGCTTCAAAGTTGATCGATAGGCCTAGAATTTGACCAAAAACGTGTGACGTTATGGTGTACGGAATATAACGTTATTCCTTCTCAGAGAAATGGAGACAAAACTATGTGTCGGGATCTGAATGAGTATATTTTATTTTCATTTCCCCTTTCGACTGTCGTTCTTAGTAATGCAATATAAAATTCTACTGAATCAGATATAATTTTATTTCGTCCTGCACATGGAATTTCACTCATATGAATTAATATCTATATCGTCCGATTTTCACATCAAACGAGCATATCATGACTTGAAACTTGCGTGAACAGGTTCCATGTGAATTTTATAATAGTTCATGCATAAATCACCGGAATTTTGTACACGTTAAAGTCACGTAAATATCTGAAATAAAATTATTTAAATAATATCTTTGTTCTAAAATTTGATTAAAACCATAAAAAATACCTTCAGATTTTTGTTAAGTTTACGTGAAAATTAAATGAAACATTTCACGTGAGATTCGTCCGAATTATTGATTTTTAACTCCATCATATTAGACTATGGTGGTATCATCACTGCATCCCGTGATGCAGAAATATAGTATTTTAAAAAAAATTGATTCATTTAACAGTTTTTTAATTGCTCGGTTTGATGGTTGTTTAACGTTCAGTGGCAAATAGTTCATGCATGTTCTGGACGATACAATACAATTTTGAAAACAGTTGTTTATAAAAGACACATTTGATGCACCAGTCAAAAAAGATTTTGTGAAAATTATGAAGAAAAATAATGATCATGATAAAATACACATTCCAACAAATAAAATAACAAAACTCCAAGAAAAAATCAAAACGAAAAAATCCGTTATCAAATGACGAAATCAAAAGCTGAAAAACATCAAAAGAATGACAAACATCTGTCATATTCTTGACTTGGTACATACAATACATATAGTATAGTGTACTCTGCGTTGTGTAAATGTGTTACTTGTTTGCTCAGCAAGTCGGCCAAACCTTGCGAACTGTTAACCCGAATAATTCAGTCGTAATATTCCGCTTACTACATTAAGTAAGTAGGAGAGATCGATTACGGGGAGGGACTGAATTATTCGGGTTAGCAAACTGTATGCAAAATTTCACAAATTTCAACATTCTGTCATTTGTGAAAAATTATTTACATAACAAATCTTGAGATCATATATGCGTTCTTTATATAAGTAAAACAACTGCGAAATTTAAAGGTTCCAGCTTGAAATTCAACCTGTATCAGATGTAAATTTTAACAACTAAAGTTCCAAGTGACGGGGGTAAATTGTAGGATTGATTGGTTTGATTATTGGTTGGTAAACGTCCAGTGGGAAATAGTTCATGCATGTTCAGGACGAGAACAAGTTAACAATAAATACAATAGGTAGGTTTTGCAATAGAGGCTGGGCATCCGCGATGATGGTCGGGAAAATTTAAACTGACGCTATACATGTATATATATACTTGTATACTTGTTCTAAAAACTAATTTTAAGTAAGAAACTTTCCGGGCCTTTTCCGACGCCTATTATGCGAGCAATATGGCCCTCAGAGCCGTAAAAGGTAACTTTGTTAATTTTTTTTCAGTCGTTTTGTCTCCCAACTTGTACATGTACATTATTTCCAACTCAAAACTAAAAAAAAACACCGAATACCCATGCAAGCGTAAATTAACACGAATATAAAATCTAAATGATTTCAAGATCTAGCTTTTTTACAGTCTCTTGCCGTTTGAATAATAAAAAGTCAGCCGTTTGCATGTAAATTTCGAGAAAAAAAAATTTATAACGGAATCAGGGAACACGGAACCGGTCTGACTACAGCCAGCCCAAACTATCAACTTTGTAGACGCAAGTGGATACTCGGGCTGGCTTTATTCAGACTGTAACGGAACCAGAATTTTGTTATTTTATTTCTGCCGAATCAAGTGCCCATGTGTTTCTCAGCCTTCGTTAACTTTCTAATGCTTCATTTCGATGTTGCTGTCCGTCCTGAGTAGACGTGGTTCATACGATTACAAAGCTGGCACTGTATTTTAAAATATTTCCAAAACTATTTCGAATTTTCTCTGTAAAGACCAATGAATTTCAGAGACTGTTTACACATGGAACACAGGAAAAGTTATTCGGCTAAATAACCACTTTTTTACATTCCATACAAACAAACTATTGTCTGTATGATTTTCAACGTCTGCTTGTATTGTGCTTTTCCCCCTAATTATATCCGTATTCTCATCCAAATAAATTTCAATTTTGTCCGAGCGGTGTTTTTGATGACCATTTTAAAACGAATTAATAGTTGTAAAATTCCCCGTTTTTTTCACACATTATCCTAAGCTTCTATGAATTTGATTTCTACTTTCAAAACAAAATTTCATGGGGATACGGCGTGAATCATGAATAAGTACTTATTGCAAAAATAAACCAAGGTTTACTTTTATAAATTGTTATTTGGATGGAGAGTTGTCTCATTGGCACTCACACCACATCTTCCTATATCTATACCAAGAATAAAAATAAAGTGACAAAACTGTGCCTGTTATGCATAAGAACATATATAGATAAAGCGTGCAGATGCTTAAATATCAAAGAAATAGAATATTTAAAAAGTAAAGTAATGCTTTTTAAAGATTAACAATGAGCAGAATGATTGCCGGAAAACGATAAAACAATCTATGTCAAATAACCGCTACGTATTGCATCAAAACTCTCGGCACTCTGCATCTACCGTTAAAAATGCTACACAATACCCGCTGCGATGGCTTATATGTGTGAACGTTATTCGATAACGTCAGGAACGATAACTCATGGCGTAACGTCATTCGGTATCGTGTTACCTTAAGAGCGTTAGAAGATCATCAACAAAAAAGGTCAGTCTTGTTTGAAAAACTGTTGTAACACACTAAAATTTACATTTATCGTGTTTGCTAATGGTGCCAATACATCTTTCCTCACAAAGATGTTTCAAAGTGTTTTGAAAAAGAATATTGTTGTAAAATGTGTTTTTTGATCACGCTAAAATGCTTTCAGGAAAAAAGACAATCACTTTACGTAAAAGAATGAATCAACACCGGTCTGGTAATAAAGATCCACAATCAGGGTTTTTGATAACCATTTTAATCAACCGGACCATGATCCTTCGTTATCTATGAAAGTACGCAGCATCGAGAAAACTTATCACACAAATAGTCTAGTACTTAGTTCTCCTTTCCGAAATTTCTGGATATGGGAACTAGGTACTGCAATGCCTTAAGTTTGCAATGATAGTGTCAAAGGAGTAGGAAATTTGTCAAGTCCAGCCTGCAGTGATGTTAATGTAAAGAGTTTATTAAATACTACCTTACGAAACCAACGTGGTCATGGACAAAAACGTTACCATCGGCCTAAAGTAAAAAAGTTTTCCAAATCGAGATCGGCCTCTGGAAGCTTCTTTCTCCTCTACGTCATCCGTTAGGGTTACCTTACATTAGAACTAATTTTTTTTTACTGCCGGTTAATTTTCTAAAATGTTTGAGAGATTATGCACTTGACAAAGGAGGCACCAATACATTTTCTTTAATATACAGACTTGTCAGTATAATTTGTGCTGTAGCTCTTTTCCGTCTCTTCAAACCAGTAAGATCGGAACCTTTACATGAGGAAAAGAGGAAATTCCTTTCTGTTCACTTTACCAATAGAGGAATTGATGCAATCAACATCAGCAAAGTTCTACATCACAAGGAGGTGATGTACATTTAAATGAATAATTTACCAGAAATTTTTCTTTTTCACACTGGGTTGCAGCACCATGTTGTTTTAACTGTAGATTCATTTATTTTCGTGGGTACTAATTTTCGCGGACTAGGGAAAACTTATATGTTCGTTGATATTTGATTCGTGGTTTTGATGAAGTCTTCATATAAGCCTATTAAAAATTTATCATTCGTTGGACATTTGATTTCGTGGTTCACTTGCAACCACGAAATCCACAAAAATTGGTATCCAACGAAATTTAATGAATCCATTAATGAATCCAAAGTAGGTTCTCATTTTATTTTATTTCTAATAAAATACATTAATACATTCTTATAGTAATAAAATGTATCCAAAATCTAACTCATCAAGTTAAACTAATAAGTTTATTTCTAATCTAAGGTTTTAATTCAGTTTCTAAACATTTCACAAGACATTAAATTAAAATCTATCACTGAAAGTAAAATTATGTTGGTTAATACATTTTTAATTGTTACTTCCTACTTTCAAACAAACATTACATAGCACCACAGGTGTTCTGTTTTATAATTTTTATTAAGTACTTAACCATGTGAAATCTTTATAGGCCAAAGGTCAGATTTCATCCTAAAATTTAAGAGAAAGCAGATGGTAACACTTTATTAATATTACAATGTACTTACCCCCTTATCAGCCACCCTGCTGATTGAGTTAGAGCTTCAAGGACTACATGCAATTTATTGACACAGAGCTGACCTAAAGCATTGTTCGATTTTTTTTTCAATAAATGCTGTAAGCAACCTGAAAGGATCTACTTGTAAAAGAGCATTAAGACGGGCAAGAGATGAGGTTCCTGTAAAAATAAAAATAAATTAAGTATCTTAAAAGAGACTTGTCAGTCAGAAATTATATGACAAACCATCAACAGCATTGTTTCTACCATAGACGCATATCAAAAATGAAAGCCAAAGCTTTTAAACGCAGAGCGAAAGGTGCTGGTAGAACAGAAATTGCAGATCAATTTCCCCAATTGGCCGAGGTTTTGGAATTGGCATTTGGTGAAGGCTCCAAGATCCACCCTAGACTTGAGAATGACACAAGATACAATAATTCTAACCTTTCCTTAACCATGTCTCAAGCTAGAGAAATTTTACTGACAGCAGCATCTGAAAAACTCCAAACATAGCTTTGTCGACCTGTTATACTTACACAAATGTTTCGGAAAAATACATACCAAGCAAAACGCCACCATTTCGGACAAGATGTAAATGCAAAAATTTCCGTGAAGAAACTATCTCGTGTTGGAATGATGGAAGAATGAGCCAAAACCCATTACTGTAGGGCTCATGTAAATTTTGAATTGGAAAAAGCAGCCTCTAAAGAAACAGATACATTGGTAGGTGCAAAAGATTCAAAGGGGATAGTGTGTTCAGATATAGACCCAGTACAAAATATTGGTAAAAGTTGGCTGGAAGATCATAAGTTTGACCAATCCAGGACAAATACTTGTACGCCAATGACACACCTTTTTCTCAAGACCATTTCATCAGATGCAATCATTCAATCTTCCAATTTAACTGTTATGAATGTGGTCAGAACAGGACAACCTGTAACACTAGTCAATATTGCATTTTTTGAACCTGAAACTGTTTACAGATGTTTTAATGAACTTTTCCATCTCCTGTCTGTACCTGCACTAGATATCTTTTTTCGAAATCAAGAAACAGAAAATATACGAAAAAAATGGATTTTTGTTGTGGACAATGGACCATCTGAAGCACCAGCAAGTACTGTGGTTAGAATGCTCCTGGTACGTTTGGTGAACTTTTTAAAGTTGGAAAAAGCTACACAAATCTCATTTGAAAAGTTAAATTCCAAAGACAACCCTGCAGAAAGACCACATGCTTCTGAAAACCTTGCACTAAGCAAACATGGTCCATTCAAAAGTGCTGAAATCTTTCCACACAAAAATGCTAAACCAGGTACACCAAAACATCTTGAAAATATGGAATTAATGGCTGAACAAGTTATATCTTGTCTGAGATCAGCTAAATTTGGCCAAAATCAATTTTATTGTTTTAGAGGTGTGAAAGATAACTTTATATTTGATGATGAAGATGATTTGCGAAATTTTATAAAGCTGTCAGAGCATGGAAAAAATGAGTGTGCTAAAGAGTTTAAAGTTGTAGAATGTCCTCTCCTTGCAGATATATCCATAGTTTCGGGAGTGAATAGAGATTTCAGTGGTTCGTATCTAGAAGACTATAACCACTTAAGCAATTCACTGGTTGACAATATTAGGACCGCATGGGTAACAGAATATTGTGCAACAGTCTATACTAAAAATCCTGAAATTACAAACAGATATGTGAAAGAACCACTACCAGACTTTGTGAGGTGGATAGAAAGCAATGGGGAACTCCATTATCTTTGCTTTGAAGCACGTGATGTAATTCCATATGGTGATTGGGATTCAGAAGAATTATTTCTCCCATCAAATGTAATATCATTGTTGTGTCAACTTTGTACAGACATCCCAGATTCAGTAATTGATTCTGCTGCCCTACTTGCTTGGCTCACACCTGTTCAACTCACAGATGAAATGAAGAAACAACATGACAAAATGGAACAAGGTCTTGATAATGACAAGAGTAGAGAAAGGTGGAAAAATCATGATTTGTTCAAAAAGACTGTAGCTGATCTTCAAACGGAGGCAAAAAATGCTCATATCATCTATTCAGCAAAGCATACAAAAACAGATCTTATACAGCTTATAGCAGAAAAAAAGAACTTAAAATTTCCAAATGACACTGATAATTACCAAGGAAATCTTTCTGATATTCCTTCAGATATATCAAATTTGACAAATTTGAGCATTTGTGAACTTCGCCAAATTCTTCGCTACCACAATTTAAACTTCAGTGGTATTAAAGATGAACTTGTTATGAGAGTATTTTTACTACGACATAAAAGGTCATACATGATAATTGAGTCTATTGTAAGCAAATTATCAAAAATTGCAGAAATTTCTGTTTCGCTAATAATATGGCAGAAAAGATATTACAATAATATTCAACATATCCATAGAAAAAGAAAATTTACTAATATCAAAAGTGCAACTTCTTCTATAGTTAAAGTGCCCGAATACATATCTCTCAATAATGTGACTGAATTATTTGACCCTCTTTTTGACTGGCTTGATGTGCTGTTAAAGTCAATATGGGAAATTGAAAAAGAAAGAAGACTTGACAGGACAAACAGTGAAAATGATAAGGCTGATCCATATGAACAATCCAAAGAAACTGGAGCCAAAATAAAAGTTTACTGGAGCAGGGAGGAAATAGGAACATTTGAATGGGATGTAGGATGGTATTCTGCTCATGTCATTTCATACGATGGAAATTTTGACAGTCTAGATATTGAATATGTGAAAGAACCTGGGTGTATTTATACCTTGGATTATACGCCTTGTTTTATTAATGGGAAGTTGAAATTTGTTTCATCTCCATTCTTTTCATGAACTGGTGCTAGTAGAAATGTTGGCAATTGCTTGTAAAAAAGTGTTTTTTATATCTTAGGTTGTATCTGTATGTAACTAAAACAGAGTTGTTTTTTTGTTTGAGTGTGTGTGTCTTTTCATAATTTTGATAGTTATTTTAATACAAAGAACTTGATCATTACTATATATTTATTCCAATTTTATTATAAAAATAACAATGTAGATATCGAGGAAATCATAGATTTTAATAATAAAGTACTTAATGGTTTTTCAGTCCTTTCGCAAATTATGATAAAACTCATTTTCATTTTAATGGTATCAAATTAAAGAATAATTGAAATGAAATAGAATGAGTAGCATTGCTTAAGTTTTACAAGTTTACAAATTTTCAAGGAAAACAAAATCAATTGGATACATGTAAATTAACTTAAATTTTGTTTTTTATTTAGAAATTTATGTAATCATAAGTAATATATATTATTACATATTATCTGAATATAGTTGATGTCTTTGTTAACATTTTTTAACATTCAAACTTGATGTTGTCCAACCATGGGTGATTACAACTAAATATATAATAGAATTTAGAAACATGTACTTCAAATTTAGATTGCCTGATTTATTGATGGTAATTAATCCATTCAATATGTCACTACAACCTCTTGTAGGCATCCCTGCTGTTTAAGATAATAAAATCTGATGACTTAGTAATGGCATAGAACCTTAATTTATAACCATGGTAATCAGACCACTGACCACAACAGAAATTATAACAGGTTATATTTAGAAATTGTAGAACTATATTTTCTCAGGATATAATGAGTCCATTAATAATATTGTACTGTCTAGGTTTGGTAATATTACAATAGATTGATTGATTGATTGTTGGTTGCTTAACGTCCAGTGGCAAATATTTCATGCATATTCAGGACGAGAACAAGTTCACAATAAATACAATAGGTAGGTTGTTGTAATACAGGCCATCTAGGATGATGGTCTGGGAAATTTGGACTGCCACTGGAAAATGAGGGTATATTGGATAGGGGCAGAAATTTTGCCTTGCAACAGGCCACCTACGGACCCCTCAAAGAGTTGTTGCAAGGGTTCTTAACGTGCAAAGAGCGTGGCACTCTCTTTACACGAGGCATCGGATTTAACGTCCCCTTCTGACGGACGTGACTGCGAACTTGATACATCCCGCACAGCCAAACGGACGCCCCACTTCAGCAAGCGTTTTACTGCTGGTCGGGAGAAGACCAAGTGACCATATTTCTATACCCCAGTCACCCTTGGGGTGAATATTACAATAGAGTTTAATAAAAAGGTAAAAACTTCAAATAATAAACTACCCTGATTATATTCTTTTGATGAATTAATTAAGTTTTCATAAAATAAAATTTCTGCTTAAATATTTAACATGATGGCAACAGTCAATCAGTTTTAAAAAGTAATGCTCTCAGACAGGAACTTAATTTCTGCATCAGTAAAATATGATTAAAAGTAATCTAAATTTTGCCCTTGATTCTGCCTCCAAACTGTTAGAGGCCCCAGTTTAAGTAAAGGAAATCTTTTTTAGCTGACTACAAATACAAAATTCCAGACTATCAAGACTGTAACAAGCTATAAACTGCAAACTGTCAATTTATCAATTGTCAGATGGGACCCATCCCCTTCCCAATAATGGAGCAAACTTTATGATCAAAACATAATTCTACAAGTCCACTCAGTTCTTTGTTGGTGTAAACACCATTTATATACATGTATATATTTATTTTAAATGGTAAATGGACAGAAAGTCACAGGACAAAGAGTCAGAAATATTTTTTTGACAATAGTTTGAATATACATGTATTGAAGAAAGATCTAAAAATATTTACTTTTTAATACATGTATTAAAATTTAACTAATATATACATTTTGTGTATCCAATCCATGTTTAAGGGCAAGTTTGCACATCAATTTACAGATGTTAGTTATTATTGTCAATTTATTTATCTGTAATAACTATAGCTACAATTTGCTATGTAATTGATGTTAATCACACAGCTGGTCATTCTTATCTCATTCATCTATAATATTTCTGGTCACAGACAACCTTCTGCTGTGTTAATAAATAAACAAGTGTTTAAATAAATCATTTACCAATAAGCAGTTCATTGGATAAATAGCTATGCTCTAATATTTAAGTGATGTCTGTCACAAGAAAGTAAATTACCAAGTGCAAGGGCTGTATAGCCAGTCAAGGTCGTTAAAAACTTTCATTTGTTGAAAGTTAAATTATATGTTGTAATGTATTTATTATTTTAAGGTTCCAGAATTTAATTTCTAAAATGTTGATTACTTTTAGTTTTATGTAAAATGTATATACATATAAAATACATGATTTGTTTTTTTCATTTAAAGTCTTAGCAAACAAAATTTGAATGGAATATATAAACAAATTTTTCAAACCCTAATAGCTAGTTCTTTTTTTAATATCTGTTTGTTGGCATGACTAAGGGTCATGATAATGATGGTCAGTCACTGAATTTTCAAAATGATGCTCTCGACTTGCTTAAAGTAGCATATATTCAATGATGTCTTAAGGTAACCATATGGTCTTCAATGAATATTTAATTTATAAATTAAGCATCTAAACCAGGAATATAAGATACAAGTATAATCAAAATGTAGAGTATAGAAGGATGCAGAATATAAATGAGGAGATGTGGTATGATTGCTAATGAGACAACAGTTTTATCCACCAAAGTTCAGATGAACTGTATGTAAGCAATTATAAAGGCAACATAATTGTACGTCCTTCAACAATGACAAATATACATGTATTGAAACAATTCAATTCAGAAAACTTACGACCTTTTTTACAACAAAAACAATTTACACAAAAAACAAAAACAAAAAACATCCAGCCCTCTACCCAGGAACTTTTGAATCACCTGCTAGTTGGAGATTGCAATACTGGTATATCAAATATTGTGCACAAATATACTGGTATAAAAGTTTTGTACCAGTATTGTATTTTTTTTTAGAATGGAATATACATATAAGGACTGATTGGACCTTTTTGAATCTGCTCTTATGCATTTGCAAACTTACATTCAATAAAAAAAATAAACAGATATTCAGAGACAGCAACCCCGAAACAAAAATAATTAAAATAAAACAGACCAAGATCACCAATGAGGCCTCATCATGCTCATAGCAGTTATACTTACATGAACACATACTAGATAAGTGAAATGGACACCATACTACACTCTAATACGACCAAAAATTGAAAAACATACAAGACTTTAAAAGGGCTAGAGGTTCCCGAGATGGAACCGGTCCACAAATCAGCTCTGTAATCCCAACCATGTTTTTGTATACATAACCTGATTAAAAGCAAGATTATACATTGTCTCTGCACATTTGTTCCAATATGTTAAAATATTAATTCCCTTTTATACTGCAAAATATAGACGTCTTCCATATTAGGCATATATGATTTTAATAAAATTTCCAAAATTTTTGTAACATTAACACCAACATTTCCAAATTTTGTGATATTAATCCCCAAATTTCCATGGATTTTTTTTTATTTGCTGTGAATCTTCCATATGCTGTTGATGGAATTTCCAGGATTTTTTTATAAGGTTAACGAAAATTTCCATGGAAAATATTTCTAAGATAAAGTGTCTTCCATAAGGGGGGGATCAACTATTTCTGGAATAGCCCATTTTATAATAACTTAAAAATAACAACTTTATTTTATAACAACTTAAAAAAGGACGAAAGATACCAAATTGACACTCAAACTTAAAAATCGAAAACAAACTGATAAAGCCATGGCTAAAAAAGACGATTTCGCTAATGAGGGAGACGTTATCCTAGACGATGAACTGTTTATCCACCCGATAAAATTCCAGATTTCACCAAAATGTCTGATGAGGAAAAATTTGCATTTATGTTTACTTTTCATGAGTATGACGTAACTAAAATTATTGTCAAGAGAGTAAATGATTTATATGTATTAAGAAACAGCCTAGCTGATAAGAAAAACTAGTGTACGTATAATTTCTTATAGTATTTGTAATGATATATTTTATAACAATTGCATTAATATGAATGTTTGTACTTGGACTTTTAATTTGCAAAGGTATCACCTCCTCCAAAACATTTAAATATATAGTCATATAAGAATATGAATGTTGTTTAAATTTATATATTGTATGTTTGTAATGATTGTCATGTTTGTCCTGGTAACAATCCAATATTTGGATTTTACACCAATAAAATGATTTAAATTGATTTGATTTGTACCTGACATGACAATTTTATTTTTTACGTCACGCAGGTAAAATAATAGATTTGTCGTTTAAAGTACTGACAAACAAATATTTTATCAAAGGGATAATAACACACTATTATTTTTTGGCTCTGTGAATAAATCTCGATCCAATACCATTTGTTTGAACATGAACCTTCAAGTGATGTTATTTCCCATGAAATCTGAATAAGAGTCGTACTCAATAGTTCATTCTTGACACATTCATTGCGTAGCTCGGCGGACAAATTCATGACACATGGTAAGAAGAATCGTCACTAGACTTTGTCTACGGTACTGACAGTATGACATTAGCATATTCAAAATTTCTTATCTGAAGTTAAGGATATTAATATATAGAACAGAAATGGAAGGTAATTTAAATTTCACAACACATGTAAGTGTAAACACCAGGTGATGATATTGAATTAGGCAAACTTAAGAACGTACAAGAGAAGTTCAATATGTTTTCCATTTGTATGGGGGCATACATAACTTTAGAACGATAAAAGTGACACCACCTAAATTCGAACTTTATTTCAATTCAATTCAAAATATTTTATTGTTCAAATATCAAATGTACATTTCAACAAAGGGATTGGACAAAAGGCAGTGCCTATACAAATCCTTTCCCATACAAGATGGATTGAATAACATGCATGATAGTATATAATTAAGTTAATAGATCATACGTTGTTGCAGTGAGTCAGGGAGGCAGTTCCTCCACTTCTTGAAGTATTTTTTGTGTATACATATATAAATAACTATGTTAACAAAGTTAAAGCAAGACCTACTGAAGGTGATGTCGAATTTTATACCAAAATAATAAGTGTTGGTTAGGAATCAAGTAGATCATAAAGTGATTTTTACTCAAATTCACAAGCTCACTGCAACAAAGTTGTTCTATTTATATGAATAAAAATAGTTGATTGGCCCTTTTTTGCAATACATAAATAATTTAGTGTACCATCTTATTACATGACTATAAATTTCTTGATTTTTGAAAATATAATTACTAATACAAAAAATAAAATAAAATATATATAAATTTATTTGCAAAAAGATGCTAAACACAATTGGTTGTTTTTTTTATGTTAAAAGTTGGGTTTGTCTTTAATTAAGACTAAAGAGTGGTACACTGGTTATAGGCTGGTTTCTAAACAGTATAATATCACATGAATTATTATAAAAATCTTCCAGTTTCATGAATATATTGTTGTACATATGTAAATATCTCTGTGTTTTCATCAATATTTAAGTTTGAGCAACCCTGTAGTAGGACATCAAGATTGACATTTTTAAAGTTACTTATTTTTCGAAAGATCTCATATCTCTGATAAGGCAAAAAAAAAAATAGGTGTGTTTCCTGTTGCATGCCCCAAAAAATTAGGGTCGGTAGGTAGGTATTTTATTTTTTTTTTTTTTTACTGGTCTGCTTCGGTTGTTTTTTGTGTATTTTTATAATCAGTTTGTTATTCTTTCAGATTAATTTCATCAGTTCATTGTATAAAGTATACAAGATATGAATAGTCCATGTTCAAAAGTTGCAGAAGACTTGGCCAGGACTTCCAGCTTATAAAATTTTCAAACATTTCAGAACTGATACGTCATCTGTACGGGTCAGGCTATAGTCTTACACAGAAAGCCCATCAAAGTCTGTCTCAGCAAAAACCTGTTTTATGGAAAGGGGGGGGGGGGGGGGGGGTAGGGGGTAGATAATGATGAAGGTAGAATTCTGGGACAGACAACATTTATAGAGTATGATGTCATGAATTCTACCCTGAAAGATATTGGACTAAAGTTATAGATTTCAATTGGTATACTCTACCTTCTTGATTTTAATGCTGGGAAGGATCTTCCCCCAGCCATCAACAGTTGAAAAGCGTTCACTGCATGTTTGGTTGCTTTCTCTGCAGCATCCTTGACACTATTTGATAAAAGTTCTGACACTATTTGATAAAAGTTCAAAAGTGTCAGATTCTGGAACAACACGCTTGAATTTAAAGTCCCTCACATTAAAAAGCTGCACAACTTCCCCAACTGTCAATGTGGGAGATATTTCATGTTTTTTTCCAGTCACAGTAAATTCATTGTTCTTTAATCCAAAGTCATGATACTGATTGAATATATCAATAAAGGTGGTAGAATTAGAAAATGGGGCTATTATACTTTTTTTCTCGTTCCTGTGTGGACACTCATCGATTGTTATTGATAACACACTTTGACTGATGGCCATAGCAGAAGCCATGCCGTTGTTTGACTTCAATCTGTATCACACAAATGCTTACTGTATTAAAATTTTATTTGAAATCAAACGTTTAAAAAATGCCATTCAAAGGATATACTAAACAAAAACCGTTTCCGGAAAAAAAACTTTTTTTTTTTCCGGGAAAAAAAAGTTAAGGTCGGCGCCAAAAAAATTAGGGTCGGTCGGGCGACCGGAAACACACCTATTTTTTTTTTGGCTTAAATGTAAAATGGACAAACATAAAAGAAATAAAATTATCTTCTACTGGATCTCCACATGCACACATAGAGCTGTCCGACAAATGATCACAGAAGAGATGATCTTTTAGATCACTAGCCTCATTTCTTAATTGGCAGTGGACTATATTAACTTTACGTGAACCAGTGGAAAAGAAAACAGGACAATGACTTATGTCCTCATTCAGTTTTCTTTTAAATCCTGTGAAGCTTACAATATTTTTAACTTCTCCATCAAGTGAATTCCACTTTTCAAGAGTATGTGGAATAAAACTGTTTTTATAGGCTGTGGTTCGACACTGAGGAGTTTTAAATTCCCTTTTTTTTCTCAGACCATACTGGTCATTAGTGTTTGTACATGACAAGTTATCAGCAGCAATATAATTAGGAATATCTCCAGAAATAGTTTTATGAAGAAACAATAATTTGTTTTTCTGACGTCTATTCTGGAGGGAATCCCAACCTAATTCCTTATATAATTTCCATCTAGGAGTTCCCGTTCGAAGCCCAGTTACAATTCTGGCAGCAGCTTGTTGTACAGACTCAATTAGATCTGATTCTTCTTGTGTGCAGTTGTCCCAAATTATGTTCCCATATTCTAAAATAGGCCTTATAAATGCAATATAAAGTCTTTCAAGAGACTGTCTATCAATCTTATGTTTTAAATATCTCATAATATTAAGACGTTTACAAGCTTTTGAATAAATATCCTGTATGTGACTAGACCATTTGGCATTAGAAGATAAGGTTATACCAAGATGTTTATGTTCTGAGACATTTTCTAGAGGTGCATCATTCATGCATGGTGATGTGACATCAATATTTATTTTTCTCTTAAAATACATAGATTTGGTTTTGTCTGCATTGAAGGTTACATCCCATTCCCCTGCCCATTGATCTAATGATTCTAGATCTTGACCCAAGGATTCAGCTGCTGATCTCTCATCATGTACAACACAATATAGACAAGTATCATCTGCAAACAGTTTAATTTTGTTTGTAACCGCATCTACTATGTCATTCACAAACAATAAAAACAGAAAAGGGCCCAAGATGGATCCTTGAGGGACTCCTGCCTTGACAGTATTCCAGTTAGAAAAAAACCAATTTACTCCAACCCTTTGTTGTCTATCAGAAAGATAACTTTTGAACCAGTTAAGCAAATTACCCTTTATTCCATATTTTCTTAACTTATATAGACGTCCCATGTGCCATACACGATCAAATGCCTTTGACACATCACAAAAAATAAATCTGACATCTTTCCCTTTGTCAAGATTTTTTACAATCTCATCATATAATAAAAGTAACTGATTTATAGTAGAGTCCTTGTTTCGGAACCCGGACTGTTGATCAGTTAATATTGCATGATCATGTATATAATTATGTAAATACTTAAAAATAATTTTCTCCAATATTTTGCTAAAACAATTAGTAACAGAGATAGGTCTGTAGTTTGAAACATTGTCCTGATCTCCTTTACCCTTGTAGATAGCTGATACATTTGCCAATTTCCAATCACTGGGAACTGTTCCTGATTGTAAGCTTTTATTAAATATGAATGTTAGAGGTGTAACCAGTGATGGGAAAATTGCCTTAAGAAATTTTGGAGGTAGCTTGTCAGGTCCAGCTGGTTTCTTAATATTTAAAATTTGGAAATAGTCCATTACATCCTGCTCTGTAATCACCATGTCAGACAGCTCATATGGTGCCAAAGGTGGGACATTAGGCAATTGAGGTTCTGTGTCAAATCTAGATATTGAGCAAAAATAATCATTTATGGCTGTTGCTTTCTCAATGGGGTGAATCCATTTACCTTAATGGGAGAATTTTGACTCTCTTTATTTTTAAATTTGCAAACACTCTTAGCTATTCTCCACCACTTCCCTGGTGGGATTGATTTATCGACTAGGGAATTATGCAAGTTAATCAGGTACTGACGTTTAGCTTCTCTTACTAGATCAATCACTTCATTTCTAAGTTCTTTAAATTTTTTCCAGTCTGAAATTAAATTTCTTGATTTAGCTTTTTTGTAAGCACGGTTACGCTTTCGCATTTTAACTTTAATACTGGTTGTGATCCAAGGTTTGTCCCTGGGTCTCACCAATACTTTTTTTGGGGAATATATGTGTCCATGACATGATGAACTTCTTGGTTAATTAGACCATTTATCTTATTAATGTCATGAACATTTTTAAAGCATTCACAACAGTTAATTCTTTGTAAATACATGTTTGCTGATGCATAGTCACCACTCTCATAGTCATAAACTACTTTTGAATAAGCTTTTTGTCAAGCAGAGGAAAAATAATCTCAATAAGTGTTGGAGAGTGGTCGCTACAAAAACTTGGTAGTACCATACTATTTCTTAGTAAACTAAGATTATTCATATATATAGGGTCTAAGAGTGTTGCAGTTGAGGAGGTTATTCGAGTAGGTTCCTTAACAACATTTTCTATGCCATATCTTTCACAGATTCTTGATATCCTACTAGTCGGACTTGCTTTTAGTAAGTCAATGTTTAAATCACCAAGCAATATTACATTTTTATCAGTATCTATTACATTATCTAATAAATTTTCAAAATGGTCAAGTGATGTGACTGGTGCATTTGGAGGTCTATAAAAACATACAACTAAGAATCTACCAGTTTTTGTTGTAATTTCAACACAAACTGATTCTAATTCAGCTATTTCTAAATCACTACGGCGTTAACAATGGAGACTGTCTCTTACATAGATCAAAATTCCTCCTCCCCCGTCAGTTAACCTGTCTTTTCTGAATAAGTCAGGATTATGAAAATTTGGCATTACCAAATCAGTGCTTCCAACATTTGCTTTCAGTTTTGTTTCAGATACACAAATCACATCACATTCACCTAGTTCTGAATGAATTAAATCAGTTTTATAACGTAAGGAATTAACATTAATACCAGCTATTTGAATATTTTGATAGCTATATCTTGATGAGTTTGGTCCAGGATTTTGTTCAATGTCATTACTTTGTAGTAAGATTAATACAATAATAAGACTAAAAAATAAGTTGGAGTTATATACAGTTCTGATACTAGGTTTATCATCAATATGGACATTATAAAGTGGTAATAAAGTATTATCCATGATCACTAATAAATGAGTTAGTAAGCATACTACAAATTATTTGGATAATGCCCATAAAGTTTGTCACATTAATATTATACATACTGTTTGACAGCATAAGTCTACAACCATAACCACTCTGTGCTGGTATTTGAATGGATAAAATCCAGCATTTATTAGTTCTCAATAAAATAAAAAATGATTGAAAGAGAAAAGGAGAAGGGGGAGCACTCACTGCATACATGTAACACACCAAAAACCAGACATGTTGGAGTTTTATAAACTGGGTCATGTCTAGAGGTACATGCAGCTAGGGATAAATAGGAAAAGGATTGAACATTAAGTTATTGCATGTGTGTTATGATGTTCGATGATAAAAAAGAGGAAAGTATGCCAATGGAATTGTTTTGATTTCAGTCGAGAATAAATTTTAGATCCAAATGACGGTATGAAAAGACTCATCGAACCGGAAATTTGATATTTTGCCGAAACTAGTACAAAGAGGAATAACTCAATTTGTAAAAATGGAATAAAGGGAAAAAAAAAAGAATTTCAATTTAATTGTGAAGTTTGCCTTGATTAACATATGTATAGAATTTATGTAGTTAGATTAGCGTTAGATATAATATAATTCAGATTGTCTTTGAAATATTATGTACAGATTGTTTTTAATAACTTGTAATAGAGTTAGCTGATGATGAGCGGGCTCTCAATGGGACCTCGTTGGTTACAGGTGTTGACGTTAGTCCTGCTAACGGTTGAAATATGTTTGCGCTGACACTTAAGGACTTAGAACTTTTTGCATAGGCTGGACTTGGTGTTCTAGCTTGGTGATCAGTCTCGGGGACGTCGGAAGAAATCTTTAGTTTAAGGAACTGAGTAAGATCTTTCTCAGTTTTAATTTGAAATGTCTGGTCTTCGGTTAAGTTCCGTACTAGAATTTCCCATCACGAGTCCAGCAGCTGTTTATGAGCTTGTCGTGTTTCAGTTGTCTTGCTTTTCGAAATAGAGTCGCACGCTTTAATGTTAGAGCCTCGTTGACATATATTCTTTTTTTAACATTATCTTGCTCATCATTGACCATCTTCAAGTTCTTTTTGGTACTGTACACCAATGCTCTATCTCGGTATGATATAAAGCGAATTATGATATCTCGAGTTTTCCCCTTTTTTCTTTCGCCAATACGGCGATATCAGGTTTAAAATTCAATACGCCAAAAACGCGCCTTGTCATCAGGTTCAAAATTCAATACGCCAAAAACGCGCCTTGTCCACACATAAAATAACCAGTGACGCCCAGATATAAAAGATTAAAAGTGAAAAAAGTGAGAAAAAAAATAAGCGCTCATCCATTAAGGATTGAGATTGATAGATATGCCAAACTTTATGTGAATAGGACACTGGGGAAATGTTTATACTGTACTTTTAATAAAGTTAAAGATGAGATACACTTTGAAACTGAATGTCCACTATAAATTGATAACAGAAATGAGTTTTTTACTGAAATTTCTCTAAATTGTAATAGTTTTCAATCTTTTAATAGTATTAAACAATGTTGAATTTCTTGTATGTCTCTAATTTATGTCTAATCTTACGTACTTGTATGTAATGTCATGAAAGCTGTACATGATAATTTAATTGGAAATACAATATTCTTATTCTATAACAACTCAATTATTAAAATTTTGAAGCACCAATGCATTTTATATTGGACAAAATGTCATTTTTGTAAATCACCAAAGTCTTGAACTGTCTTTCTTAATTATATATGAATGGTGTTAAAAATCTTTTTAGAGTTCATTGTTGTAATGTTCGTCTTGATTGACAATTTACAAATCATTTAACACGTCGGAACAAAGAACAAAATCCACCGACATATACAAGATCTTTAAAAAAGATGTGTAAAAGTTCCATAACTAAAAGTAATATTAAGAAATGATTTTTTTTTATCGATTGTGAATTTTTAAAAGATTTGTGGAATAAAATAACAAAAAAAATGAATATCATAAACTTCTGTAAGAAAATAAACTTAATAGATATAGTCTTTGGATATAAAGTAGGAGACCGACATTGGTTTACCAAACGTGGTGTGATCTGGCTTGTCAGTGTAATAACATTTCAAGAAAAAGAAGGAAAACATAGTTTGACAGTTCTTCATATCTTTCATACTGCTACGCAAGATGCTGTCACTACCAAGGCTAGATTGAAAAACCTACTACACCATGTCAATTCCACTAGCAACAATGTTGACTCTGTTTTTAAGATTCGACAATGTTGGATGTTACCATTCATCATATGGCATATTGTTAGTCACTGCTTTGAATGACAATCCATACAATATAACAGTAAATAGGATGGACTTTTCTGATCCACAAGGTGGAAAGTCAATGTATGACAGAAAGGCTGCCAATGTCAAAGCATGCATTAGAAGATATGTAAATGAAGGCAATAACAGCTATAGAATTCAAGTCAGCTGTAGAAAAAAAGAATAAAAAAATGTAAGTTCGAAAGTGTCCAAGATTGGAAAAATATGATTTAATGAACATTTTTTTCTTCTCAAACAATGAAATTACAGCTTGGAAGCAATTTAAAATTGGCATTGGCAAAGTTTTCTCTTCCGAATCTTTGAATGAAATTCCATCTCTTGTTAAAAAATGTGAAAGTACAGTAATATATATAACCATTGCTCAATCATCAATGCATACAAGCATTCCAATTATTGTTGATTGATTGCTGGTTGCTTAACGTCCAGTGGCAAATATTTCATGCATATTCAGGACGAGAACAAATAACAATAAATACAATAGGTGAAAAGAAAAACACATACCAACAATTATAAGGTAATAAAAAAGCAAATTTAAAAAAAAAAAATTGAACAAAGCAAAGGGGTATAAAATATGTTGGGTTGTAACTAATGTTTTCATAAAATTAATACCAAATGCATCAAAAACATGTTATTCTTTAAGGAACAAAAAAGCTTTACAGTGCAGGAGTGCACCATAGAAAAGTTGGGAAGATTGATGGAGGAAAATAATGGAAAAAAGGTTTGATTCTTAGATGAGGGGGATATATATTTTTCAACAGATTGGTATGTACAGTAAGGAAAGACAGATAACACGAGAAGAAGCTGTGCTACTAGATAATTACAATGGATCAGGCTGGAAGCATGAAACTGGTAAATATTTTATTAGATTTTAATTTAAGTGAAAAACAAAACCAAGAAGATAACATCAAATACCATGTATTAAACCTGAATAACATATAGTGTACTTCTTTACATACCTTTCCATTAAATAAAAAATGTTTGATAATATTTCAGTGATAGTTAATAACAGCAAACAAAAATATGAAGTTTAATTTTTTTTATATATTTAAACCCTTTTGAAATCATATTCCTAAAACAGTAACAAAGATGACCTTCAGGTGAAATCACAATCCATCTTTGTGTAATATAAAATACAATACAATTTCATATTTAATAAATTGCAAATTTAATACATTAATATAAAAATATATTACGGATAACAAATGTGTCAAGTTTTGTGATTGGATATAGATCCCAAGCCATGACTGTCACATTGTATATCCTGTCTGAATCTTGAAAAACATATAATATCTTTGTTATAATTATTTCAGTAACCAGTACCAGCTTCAGCTTAAGAAGAACCAGCCTTATTGTAGGTGGACAATCAAAAAAGGCCACAAAAATACTCCAAGAAGATAAAATAGACTCCGGTCTTCTTCCTAGATTCCTATTTTTAAGGAACTAGATTCTATGAAACCAGTAAATAACAACTACAGGTTGGGAATTCGTAAGATAAAAAGTTCTTAAATATTTAAAATAGAAATGATCAATAAACAATGCTTTTAATCATGTTCTTCATCTGACACTCAATGCAGTTTGTTCAATTATGGTTAATCCAGAAAATTAAACAGGTGGAAAATTTTCAAAAGTTTGGAATACTTGGAATAAATTGTTTAAATGATTCCACAAAACTTGTACACTTCGTTCTTATTTTTCTGGAAAATGATTCAAGTTCCACAGTACGTAAAACTGGGGAAAAAATCTTTAAATGATTCCAAAATAACAGGTGCACATCTTCAATACATATAACAGCTTCCTGTAAAGTTTCAGGGATCTGCGGTGAAAACTGTAGGAGGTGTTGATTACACAAAACTTGTATACTCTTTTCTTTTTTTTTTCCCGAAAAATGACTAAGTTCCAAAATCTGGACAACTGGAATAAAAATCTTTATTTGATTCTAAACTATAAGGTGCACATCTTCAATATATATAAAAGCTTCCTGTAAATTTCAGGGATCTTGGGAGAAAATTGTAGGAGGAGTTGCTTACACAAAATTGTACCGTCTTTTCTTATTTTTCTGGAAAAATGACCAAGTTCTTAAGTACGAAAAACTAGGGGGGAATTTCTTTAATTGATTACAAAATAACAGGTACACATCTTCAATATACATAATTTTTTCCTGTAAAGTTTCAAGGATCTGTAGTGAAAACTACAGGACTTGATTACACAAAGAATTTACCCATCCCCCCCCCCCCCCCCCCCAAACATCCCGCCCACCCACTTTAAACAAAATTTTACTTTTAAATAATAAATTTGATATCACTTTAAAATTGAACTTGATCAAGCTATATACAAAATATAAATTAATTCCCTTAAAGATAAGCCAATAAAGCATATACAAAAGTGTATTCAATATATAATTTTTTTTTTAAT
This sequence comes from Mytilus edulis, assembly GCA_019925275.1. Classification (NCBI taxonomy): domain Eukaryota; kingdom Metazoa; phylum Mollusca; class Bivalvia; order Mytilida; family Mytilidae; genus Mytilus; species Mytilus edulis. The sequence goes on along the minus strand of JAHUZM010000015.1, from coordinate 4,734,516 downwards.
GTAATTAATTACAGACGCAAGTTAAGCTGTTACTAGACATGGCAACAACACTAGTGATGCTGCTAAAAAAGTATATAAGATTTTTTTTTTCAGATGACATGAGAAGTCAGGCCTTCAGCTGGAAAGTCCCTGGCGGAAAAGCAGAAGGCAGAAATAGACGGGCTTAACATCCAAGTAGAGGACAGTGAAGTCATCATATCGAAAAAAAAAAAACAAGGTACATGTAATGCAAGAAATTAAAACCTTAAATCATGTAAACTATATCATTATAAACAGCAACATGAAAACAGTGACCAAATTATGTCCATCTACTAAATGATAGAGACTAGCTAAATACAATACTAGATAAGACGACATGGGAAAGAGTTAATGATAAATGCCTTTGGCCATATAGCTTTGATTAATCACATGAGACTGAAGTATAATATCACGGGTGTAAATAAGATGACACCAAAGGCCTAACTAGAAGAAAACATTTACAATTAACTCATTTTTGTGACCAAATAATCATCCTTTGAATATTTTGGTTTTAATGTTGTCGTTTTGCACGTTTAGTGCCCGACTTGTTCCGGTTTTCTTCTCAAAGCATTTGAAAATAGGAAGCCTCTATCTTTATGTCCCTTAATAACTTTACATGATTTTAATAGCACTATCTGTAATTTCTGTGTTTCATGAACTCATTCCCCATGTATTTATCCAAAAATATATTAATTTGGACAGAAAAAATGAAAATAGCACAATGATCAACTATATGCTAATTTAAGATGTATTAGTGTGGCTGAATTATCATTACTTCCTTCTAGAAGTAATTATCTTACAGTGGTTTTTTGTTTTGTTTTGGCAGGGTAGCAAGAGTCGTTTAGTGAAAGTATTATATCAAGGAGCTGGAGAGTATAGTCAGACAAGAGCCTTTCCACAGAGAAAGCCATGTTTAAGGGAGGCCTTCGCAAGACCAAGCAGATATTGTCATCAATCAAGTCCAGTATTATGAGAAAGGTTGACAAACAAACTGAGACTGATTCTGTCATCATCTTATCAGACTAGAAAGATTTGCAGAATATACTTACTGGTAATAAGTCAACTCCAAAGATCACATCAGTGTCAACACAGACAGATCCTCCTTAAATTCAAGATATACCAAGCCAGATATTGGAAATTCTCAGGGTAGTAACACACATCCGTGGACACATCCTATCAGTTATGGCTCCTGCTGGCTACGCTACCGCTTCTTCCTTAGTTAATTATAATCCTCCTATAAGTTCTTTACAATCCAACCCTTAATGTGCACAACATACGAAACCAGCAACCGCGTCAAAACCAAACAAATCAAGCTTCTCATATAGCGAGGAAAATATTGCAAACTTTTTTTTCCCCTCAGATTTCAAACCGATGAAATGTGCTAAAATTAAGAACATTTATATTTATTTATTTATGGATTGATTGTATTGGGAAATATCAAACAACTGATTAAATCAGGTAAATATATGTTTGATGATGGTAACAAAGTGGTATTACGTCCAATACAAACAAGCATGACGTGACCTTCTGCTGATGGTCTTTTCTATGGTTGGGTTCTTGTCTCTTTGACACATTCCCCATTTCCATTTTATGTATGCGTCGTTTGCTTTCTCCTATTTTTGAGTGTAAATCGACATTGTAATAAGACGTGTCACGGTACTTGTCGATCCCAAATTCATGTATTTGGGTTTTATGTTGTGTTATTCTCGTGGGATTTTGTCTCGTGCTTGGTCCGTTTCTGTGTGTGTCACATTTTAGTGTTGTGTCGTTGTACTCCTCTTATATTTAAAGCGTTTCCCTCGGTTTTAGTTTGTTACCCCGATTTTGTTTTTAGTCCATGGATTTATGAGTTTTTAACAGCGGTATACTACTGTTGGCTTTATTTATGAAACTTGCCGATGGTAAACCATTTAAAGTTGGAGGAATAGGCAAATTTAACGTTGAAATTGAGAGAATCACAGCATTACAAAACTGTAACTCTATCATATTTCCTAATGTGCACCAAATTTTGAAAATTTGTGGAATATTTCCAGTTACCTCATGTGAGTGTGAGAGATGTATCAGTAGACTGAGACTTGTAAAGACATACTTACGATCAACAATGTCAACAAGTTGGTTATCTTCCCTCATCATAATGTATGCCCATAGGAACATGACTGTAAATCCAAAGGAGGTGGTGATGCAGTATGCAAGGAGAAATCCAAGGAGAATAGTGCTTCCAGACATTATTGTTGATTAACTTTATTGAACATACTTTATACAGGCATAGATTACCTTAGCCGTATTTGGCACAACTTTTTGGAATTTTGGATCCTCAATGCTCTTCAACTTTGTACTTGTTTGGCTTTAAGAATATTTTGATATGAGCGTCACTGATGAGTCTTATGTAGACGAAACGCGCGTCTGGCGTACTAAATTATAATCCTGGTACCTTTTGATAACTATTATTGTACACATGCTTATTATTCCTCTTGTTTGAATTAACATATATAAATATCATAACAACTCTTTCAAAATATTTTCATGGTGCCCCCCAGTCATCAAGGTTCTGGATCCGCCCCTGAAGAGAGTGCCAAGCTCTTTGCACGTTAACAACTCTTTGAGGGGTCCGTAGGTGGCCTGTTACAAGGCAAAATTTCTGTCCCTATCCAATATACCCTCATTTTCCAGTGGCAGTCTAAATTTCCCTGACCATCATCCCAGATGGCCTCTATTGTACCAACCTACCTATTGTATTTATTGTGAACTTGTTCTCGTCCTGAATATGCATGAAATATTTGCCACTGGACGTTAAGTAACCAACAATCAATCAATTAATTAATTTCTATTTGACTGTTTTCGAATATAGTTATCAAATGTAAAAATGACTCGTACCTGGATTTATTCAAACTATAAATGACAAGTTTATTTTCCGTTACCGTTGAAAATTATCGATTACGAAATCGTTCAGAAATCAACTGTCAAAACCTCACTTTCACATGCGCCGGATGTTAGTCTTCATGATGTTGATGCGGGTTAGTTTTTTTTTAAGAAAACTAGTTGATATGAGTCAATGCGGCAAAGATAGCTACTTATTAAACTTATAGATCGTCTAAATTGTAGATCGTGGATAATACCTGTACGACAGCAAGTTAGAAAACATGAAGTGACAATTATTTTTTACGTCACACAGGTAATAGGAAATAAATTTGTCGTTTACAGTGTAAAATAAATCAACAAAGTAGTGTCGCAAGTGTATACTTGAAGTTTTACACAGTACAATATCCTTGCCAACAGAAACAAACATTGTTCAGGAAATAATACAGAAGAACCAGGCTGCATTTGGAGATGACCTCCAGTTCACCAACTACATTGATTTTTTTGATTTGCCAGAATCTCCATTGGTATCAAAACAAGACCTGGCCTTTCCAGTGAGGAACATCATAACGAGAGACTGAGAAATCGAGGAAGAGGACAATTTCTTGCCCCATCTGTTAGGTGCCAGCAATCCTCCTGTATCACCCTCAACAAACCATCCAGCCACGGAATGGAATGGTGTTCCTTTAAGCCAGGTCCATCACCTAATTCATCGTCATCCTCATCTTCATCTGGATGTTCTGCTCTAGGAGAGGTTAAACAGTCCATATCTACTTTGCAAGAGAACACTGCTGCAGAGCACTCGAGGACAAGAGAGAGTGTTGGCCAGTTGCAAACAGTAAACGAAAGTCTGGTATCGCAAGTACAGGATTTAAGATATGTGGTGAGAGAACAGGGAGACGAAATCTTGAGATTGAAGAATGATCGACCTAACATAACTACAATAGTTAACAGATCGAGAATACAGCAAAGGCGCCGGACGCCGACACCCAGCAGACAAAGATTTGGCCATCCGCTTCCACTAGGAAAGAGAAGAAGATAAACTTTTTATGTATGTAGTATTACAATTTTTGGGTAAATATTTAGGGTAAAATGTGGAATAATATCATGAAATAAATTTGAAATTATATATGGGAGAGTAAAGCATTTTTTTTTTTAAATGTTATCCAGTTAAATAATGGTTTTATTCAAGAGATTTTAAGTATTGGAAATCAAGTTCATTATTGCATAATTCAAATTGTTTCACTTAAATTAAACATACCTTTCTGTTCAATCATTTTCTTTTAAATTCATCAGATCAATAGCAATTCATGTCATTCAACTGAAAAAATTATAATGTTAGATTTGCAGAACGATTGCATGCACACTATTTCTAATGTCCTTAGCAACATACTAGACTTGATAAGTGGCAAGACGGACACCATTAAAGTTCGAAACTGTGAAAAAAAAACAATACCAACTATTTGAAGAGACATGGTCAAATGTGAAGAGAAAGGCACCAGATGCACCTTGTGTCAATCCACCAAAGCAGCGCAAGAATAATCGACCGTCAAATACTAATTCTACTCTCACTACAATACCAGAGGCACCATGGTCACTGTTCAAAGTTAAAATTAAGACTGCAGACAAAAGTGCTAGTTCAATAGAATACCCAAAAGGTTTTGACTACACCCCAGCTGATCAGTTCACCCGACAATGGAATTCTCAGTGAAATTAGTCTTGAATAAAGTTCAGTTTTTTGGGTTGGGGATGATTGATATTAGTCACTCCTACATATAGTTAATACAATAAGAATGAAACTGGAGATTATGTCAAAAGCTTAGATTTCGGGTTTTTCCTGTAAAAATATGAATTTTGCGATTCATCTTCTTGTCTGTCAAATTTGTGTATCTGCAACTCCTAAATGATTGCATGAAATTGCCACCCACAGTTTATAACATGTTGCCATTGTGCACCTCTTTTTTTCGGAATGACATAGTGTTACATTGACTTTACAATATTAACAATGGGGGAAGGGGTAAAGTGCTTTATAAGTTTGTTAAATGCTATTATTACGCTTTTGAATTCGTTGACACTGGAATTTAACTTACAAAAAAATGATAACTTGTACAATATACCAGTCTAGTACTGTCTTATGTTTTATCTGAAATTTGTACAAATTATCTTTGATGTGTAATTTTGAGTCGGTTTGCAATAATTAAATAAACATCTTTATAACATGAATTTTTCTTCTTTCCTTTGATCTTTTATGGAATTAAACAGAGACAAGCATGTAACAAAATGATATTGCAGGGTAGTTCACATATTACTTGGTGTTGTTATAACTCTATGAGAAAACAGCCATGATACAAAAAAACTACACAAAAACCAATAATGCATGGAATGCACCTTCTCAGGAAGAGATTGCGCCTTAAAATATGTGATAATCCATGCAGACCAATCCACATTGATATGTCTTCTTTACTTAAATCTATAGACAAAGACTCCCGTCAAATTTTGGAAACTTGCCAGACAGCTACAGATCATTTAATTCATACTGTGTCGCAAACATCAATGATCCAAGAGAAAGGAGTCAAAACTGTTAAGTCTTTCATCAACATCGTCTAACCCATAATAGAAGAGAAAGTCAATATCAAATTCAACTGTAAATTAGCTGACTTACTATCTCCTACAGCAATCACCGCAGCAGAACATCGCCAGGAAATTAAGAAAGCCGTCACCTTATTAAAAAGAAATCTGAGGAAGTAATGAAGGATGATGGAAATGATGTCACCAACTTTCTTTCTTCTGGAAATTCATTCCACCAATACCATCGGGACAGAATGACTGGATTATTTTAATCTAAAGTAAGAGCAGAAGAGAGGACAGAGAAGTTAATTCGTCAAGAGTCAGCAGGTAAGAAGAAATCGAAACAGCACCATGGACATTTTGAAAACTACTCCTTCGACCGAACTGGTTTACTCAATGAAATGACATCTAAACCATCAGGATCTGATATTAACTGGACTCTTATGACCAAAACTTACAATTTGCAAATCAACGGTAAGTTTCCTGCCAATGCTGGTCAAGTAATTTAAGAATACGCAAAGAAGCAGGGCATCAACACAAAGACTCACAATAAAGAAAAAAAGGTAAGCTCGCGAGACTATCTACGAAGGATAAGAACGTGATATATATGAGAAATAAACAGCACAGGCTACCAACAATAAGGAAAGGTAAAGTCATAAAAGAGGATTTTAAAAGAAAGTTACGTTCTGGAGAACTATTCATCGGTGTCAAGATAGATAAAGGCAACAGTAGTATACCGCTGTTCAAAACTCATAAATTCATGGACAAAAAACTAAATCGGGGTAACAAACTAAAACCGAGGGAAACATTGAAATGACAACATAATATTACAGGACTACAATACAAATAAATAGGAGAACATATTAGACAAAGAAAAACATTATCTGGGTGAAATCGATAAGTGTATACTTCTCACTTACACCCAGTCCCCAATCATGTATATCAAATAACATGAAATACCAAAAAAACAATTAATTACATGTTCAATGTTCTTTTCCTCGCAGTGATGTTAAGGTTGATCGCCAGACAAAATGAGCCAAAAAAATGCCGTTTTTTCAGTGTCTGGCTTAATAAGAGGAAAATGGCATCGGTTCAACATCATATTTGCATTTATGTATTCTAGATGTGTTTTTCTTTAAAAAAAATATACAAACTATATTTAGACCATAAATGTTGATCACGTGATGTCTCTAAATTGAAAGTAGACACACTGCTAAAAAAACGGGACAGAACAAGGGCATACTGTTGATAAAATTTTATAAACAAGGTATCTATGACTTGGAAATCATCTAAGTTTTATTAAAAATACATGGCAAAGTTTTATATTACAGTATTTTTAAGTGAAAAGATGAGCCGAAATGGCAACAAGCTAAAAAAGGATGGATTTTCTCCCTTTCGTTTCAGTTTCTAGACTAAACCCGTATCGATGCATTCTTTGCCACTATGCAAGAAATTGTTAAAAACTATACTCTTTCAGACAGAAACAGAATTTCTAAAATAAAATGTTAGTGTGCCCTTGTTCTAGTCCGTTTTCATTAATTAATTGACAATATAAAAGGTGAACATGAACTTCAAAACGTTTGGATGACGTGACGATATGTAAACGTTGTCCGTCAACGGGTTCATTATCCGGTTTGCCAAGTCTCCACAAGACGTGATTTTTATTGATAAAAACTTACAAGGTTACAAATCTCAGTAGAACCAAGGGCTCTTTAAGGGGTTACAATACCCTACTGTATGGTGTGTTATTGATATATTTTTATTACTGCATTACTCATTTGTATTTTATACTATTTTAACTTACCTTATTGGATTTCTTTTACCATGCATTAAAACTATTGAATACTCATGAATAAGCGGACGATACCAAATCAATATTCAAACTCATTAGTCGATATATACAAACGATCAATAATCTTTTATAGAGAGACTAAAGATACCAAATGAATATTCAAATGATTTCAAATGAATAATCAACGGATTTAAAAAAAATATTCAAACAATCTCAAATAAAATACTCAAACAATATCAAATGAATACTCAAACGATATCAGATGAATTTTAAACTCATTAGTCGATATATACAAACCTTCGATAATCCTCTATAGAGAGGCGGACGATACCAAATGAATTTCAAACTCATTAGTCGATATATACAAACGATCGATAATCCTTGATAGAGAGACGGACACTACCAAATGGATGTTTAAACGAATCGATAATCCTCTTTAGAGAGTCGGACGATACCAAATGGATGTTCAAACGAATCGATATTCTTCTATAGAGACACGGACGATATCAGATGAATATTTAAACGATATCAAATGAATATTCAAACGATATCAAATGGATACTCAATCGATATCAAACAAATTTTCAAACAATATCAAATGAATACTTAAGCGATATCAAATGAATATTCAAACTCATTAGTCGATATTTACAAATGATCGATAATCGTTTATAGAGAGGCGGACAATACCAAATCAATATTCAAATTCATCAGTCGATATATACAAACAATCGATAATCTTCTAAAGGGAGGCTTGAGATACCAAAATATTATCCAAACGATACAAATGATTATTCAAACGATATCAAATGAATATCGAACAATACCAAATGAATAATCAAACGATGTCAAAAAAATATATTCAAACGATATCAAATGAATATTCAAACTCATTAGTCGATATATACAAATGATCGATAATCGTTTATAGAGAGGCGGACAATGCCAAATTATGTTGCAGTCAACAGAAGGAGCAGACAATTCATTAACAGTTTGATACTGTTCAGTGGTATTGGCAACAATATGCCCAGTTAAATCATAAACAGTGTGATTGCAATCAGTTTTATTGACAACAGAAGGAACAGTCAATTCATACACAGTGTGATCATGGCGAATCTGTTCAGTGGTATTGACAACAGTATGTCCAGTTAAATCATTAACAGTGTGAATTCTTTCAATTTTATTGACAACAGAGTTAACAGTCAATTCATTATCAGTGTGATTACTATAAGTTTTATTGACAACAGAGTTAACAGTCAATTCATTATCAGTGTGATATCTTTAATTGACAACAGAGTTAACAGTCAATTCATTATCAGTGTGATTTCTTTTATTGACAACAGAGTTCACAGTCAATTCATTATCAGTGTGATTACTATCAGTTTTATTGACATCAGAGTTAACAGTCAATTCATTATCACTGTGATTTCTTTTATTGACAACAGAGTTAACAGTCAATTCATTATCACTGTGATTTCTTTCAGTTTTATTGACAACAGAGTTAACAGTCAATTCATTATCAGTGTGATTACTATCAGTGGTATTGACAACAGAGTTAACAGTCAATTCATTATCAGTGTGATTTCTTTTATTGACAACAGAGTTAACAGTCAATTCATTATCAGTGTGATTACTATCAGCTTTATTGACAACAGAGTTAACAGTCAATTCATTATCAGTGTGAAAACTATCAGTTTTATTGACAACAGAGTTAACAGTCAATTCATTATCAGTGTGATTACTATCAGTTTTATTGACAACAGAGTTAACAGTCAATTCATTATCAGTGTGATTACTATCAGTTTTATTGACAACAGAGTTAACAGTCAATTCATTATCAGTGTGATACTGTTCAGTGTTATTGGCATCAGTTTCCCCAGTTAAATCATTAACAGTGTCATTTCTTTCAGTTTTATTGACAGTAAATTCATTAACAGTGTTTTCTCTTTCAATGTAATCAATATCAGTAGACTGTTGCAAAGCCTCCTCTGCCAACCTTCTTTCTCTCATTCTTAGTTTTTGTTCTTTGGCTATGGAGGCTTTGCTCTTTTTTGATTTACGTGGCATCGCCTGAAATAAAAAAAAATGTATAAAAATATAGTTATGACAATTGTTTTTACACCGAAGAATCAGCTAATCGCTTACTATTATCAGTACCAAACTTATGTCCAACTTTGTTTTTAAAGCTTGAAATGCCCAAAAAAATAATATAATTAAAAATTTTAATCAAATAAATAGTACACTGATTGATAAACCTGTTTGTTTCAAGGATGTAACCTTAAAAACACACATATATTTTGTTTACACTTTGTGAAAAAATGCATAAACATAAATGTATCCATATTCATAAAAAATATAAGTGCTTGAAACCATTGAAGGGTAAAGAATGCTATGTTAACTTAAAATAAACATTGTGCATTTATCAAATATTTTAAATTTGAGTTATCATATAAATTGCACATTTATATACCATGCTTAACTTTTTTTTTATATATGATGAAATGTTTTTTTTACAAGTCTGGTTATTTAAATACACATAATTTAGTGAACTATCACCTCTATTTTTTGGTGAGGTTTGTGTTGTTTATTCTTAGGTTTTTCGATGTTGTGTCATGTGTACTTATATCACTCTACTGAGATGAGTCAGTAAGATCAAAGGAAAATTTGGTAAATAGCCATAATAAAGATTCTCCAAATTTTATATAATTATTTATGAGATTGACTGACTGACTGACTGACACACAGGTATACTTCAACTTTTTCTAAAGCATGGATATAATCATCACGGTCAAAGTATATTTGTTCCATCTAACAGGTGTTCCACCAAAAACTTTGTTATAAACAATGTCATAATATCTGTCCGTGTTGGAAGAAATATTTTACATCATTCATTCCGTTAGGAACGTTCCAGAAAATAATTAAAATAGCCTTGCCAGACGTTATAATTATTTGGACTAGTTAGGAACATATATAAGAGAATATCATATGGCATTTTCAATATCACATTTTTATCAACCCAAGACACCAATATAATCCCAAGAGCTCTGCTCTTATTTAAGGTGTTTGATGCGAGGACTTGTGTTTCGTTGTGTATACGAGTTGTATATATATATACAAGTACGTCTGAGGTCATGTGGTCTAGCAGGACGGCTGCAGTGAAGATATCACAGAAGCATGGGTTCGAATTCCGGCAAGGGAAGAACAAAAAATTTGCGAAAGCAAATTTACAGATCTAACATTATATTTATATATATATATATATTCTTACTGCCTGATCCTGATTGATCTTTGACATCAAGAAGCAATTCATCAAGTTAATAATTTATAAAAACTTAGTGATAAGTTGCACTGGCGATCTCGTAACCAATTCAATAAGCTTCACGTCAAGCAGATGAACAAATTGAAACGTGATGGTTTGAAAGTTACCTACCCTTTAAACAGTCCTTCAAACAAATCTAGTAAAAAGCCTCGCAACCGTAGATTTCGAAGAAAAATTCGTATTACGGCCAATCCCAAAAACACAGTTGTCAATTTGTCAACAGTCTCTTTAACTGAGGATAAAACTAAAGTATTAAATAAGGGTTTGAATTATTGCCCTACTCCAAGTAACAAATATAATATGAAACTGGAGGATGACCTCAATAACTTTGCCAGAACCCTCAGAATTAAAGAATACTTTGGTAAGGAGGATAATGAGGAAGACACAGACACGTCGAACTCGGAGGACGAAATCATAATTCCGCATTTCAAAAAGAAGAGTTCATTGATCCCAAAGCCCAACAAATCTGCTACACTGGAAGATGTTATTAACAAAATCAAATCGGAGGTTGTACATCTAGCCAGCAACAAGTACTCGTCGTTTTATAACACCTCCTCTGACGAGAAAAAAGCAATACAATCGCTGAGAAACCGAGATGATATTGTTAAAAAAACCAGCAGACCAGGGAAGTGCCGTTGTGATAATGGACAAAGCCAACTACATCGCGGAAGCTGAGCGTCAGCTCTCTGACGAGAGATTGTATAAGAAACTTGACTATGACCCTACTTCCGATTTAAGTTCCAAAATTAGTACTGCGTTACAAACCATGCACAATGACGGGCACATAGATAAGGATACAATTGGATATTAAAACCAGAGAACGCCAAGCCTGATCGATTGTATCATCTTCCTAAAATACACAAGGTTAACAACCCCGGTAGACCCATTGTATCCGATAACGGCCACCCGACTGAGAAAATCTCGGAATTTGTAGACTTTCATTTAAGATCTTATGCAGAAAATCTTACTTCTCACATTCAAGACATTACAGATTATCTTCGCAAAATGGAATCCATGAATCCTCTTCATCTGGAAACTCTCCTTGTCACTTTAGATGTCACCTCATTGTATACCAAGATACCTCATGATGACGGAATACATTCGTGTAGGGAAATATGGGCTCGCGCAACACTTTAGAACACCTACCAAATGTCGAGGCCAGCTGCTTACTCTGGTCCTCAACTGCAACAATTTTACCTTTAATGGTGAAAATTATCTTCAAATAAACGGGACAGCGATTGGAACGAAAACGGCACCGTTTTACGCAAATATTTTCATGGGCAAATTTGAGAAACAAAATATTTCAACATCTTTATCCAAACCTGTCTTGGTTCCGTTTCATTGATGATGTTGACATGAAATGGATTGATGCATTTATCAGACATGCAAACAACGCCCACCAGTCAATTAAATTTACATATGAAATATCCGACTCTAAGATATCTTTCTTAGACACAACTACATCTATAAAGGACGGTGTGATATCAACAGACCTCTACTGTAATCAGTACCTTTCTCCCCAAAGCTGTCTCCTCAAACACTGTACAAAAAGTATCACGTACAGTCAAGCTCTCAGCGTAAAGGGGATTTGCTCCTGAGAGGCTGTCACTCAGCCGTTACAGGAACTTCGCGGATTTTTAATCAAACGAGTTTATAAGCTGTATGCAAAGCCCGAGCTTTTAAGGTGTAAGAAGAATGCGAGGTTTAGATGCTTGCATAACGGCCTATCCAATTGATGCAATCTTCAGTTTTGAGTCTTTTTCAACAAAAATTGTTTTCATAAGGAGTCTTAAACTATCTGGGACATATTGGAAGTTCTGATCAATTGATGCTATGTCTAAGGGAAATGGGTAATACTCCTTTGAAGTTTCTACTGATCGAATGTCACTTTTGATTAGCTTTGCAGCTGCTAAAATAATAGCTTGTTTCTCATCTTCAGACTATTGATGCTTTGGTCGATGGTAAAAATTTGTAGAATGGTTGTTGCATTATCTTTAAGTGTAACAATACTACTTTTCCCGGATATATCTGTGATAAGAATATCATCTTAAAAATAGTTCAAATAAACAGAACTGTAGACTTGCTCTCCACATGAATCATTCATCTTATCAACAAGTTCCTTAATTGTGATTTGTTCATCACCATGATTTTTTAGGTATTCAACCATGTTTAAGAAATAATCCTCATAAGCTGCTGGCCTACCCCTACTGCTGTTTTCTTTTTTCAAATTACTGTAAAGGAATGGTAAGCCTTGTTAATACGACGGGTGCCGCATGTGGAGCAGGATCTGCTTACCCTTCCGGAGCACCTGAGATCACCCCTAGTTTTTGGTGGGGTTCGTTTTGTTTATTCTTTAATGTTCTATGTTGTGTCATGTGTACTATTGTTTTTCTGTTTGTCTTTTTCATTTTTAGCCATGGCGTTGTCAGTTTGTTATAGATTTACGAGTTTGACTGTCCCTTTGGTATCTTTCGTCCCTCTTTTAATACGTATAATTTATGTTGTAAACGTGCTGCATAATGCGGCAATGTAATAAATAGAATATTAATAAAATTGAGAATGGAAATGGGGAATGTATCAAAGAGACAACAACCTGACCATAGAACAAACAACGGCAGAAGGTCACCAACAGGTCTTAAATGTAACGAGAAAACCCGCACCCGAATGCGTCCTTCAGCTATTAAGTAAATCAATATATATTTTCTTTCAGGAGTCTTACCAGTGTGTAAATAGTGTATATGTCGTGTACATTTTATTACTTTGTACAGGTTATTATTTGAACAAAAACTTTGTACAAGTAATTACTTGTATGATGCCATCATACAGGTTATTACTTGTATAAATATAATTGTACAAGTAATAACCTGTACAAATTTTGTGGAGAAAAAGATAATAACTTGTACAACTCACTATCTTTCGTATTCTTATAAATGTATATTGTGTTTGTTTTTCTGTTCTTATTTTCAAGTGTTTATCTGTATTATTTTGAAATGTTAGAAGTTTACAGTTGAACGAAGGACGCAAAGTAATAACATAAGCTAACCTGACACCTTGTGCAAATTAAGCAAAACAGCTAGATCCCACGTAAATACGGACTTCTGGTGCAAAGTGACTTTGTCGTTAAAATCATGTTGTGTCCTTTTCAGTGTTTGTGTCAAGATCGGTTTCCGTCTTATATTTGTTCTGACATTGTCGTCACTGCAATTAAATCTTCTTCAATTTCTAGAGTGTCAAGACTTTTTAGTAATTATTTTTGAATGGCTGACAATGAATGACAAGCCAACTTTAGGGTCACTTCCGAATAAAGCTTTATACGGCGAATGATCAATTATTCTATGGTGTGACCTGTATATTAAATGTTCTCACATATTGATAGTTTATACCTTAAGGCAAAGTAATGAATTATATGTTGAAAGGAAATCAATTTGTTGTGAACTTCAAATAGGCCAAGGTAAAATAATGAGCTGTACAAGTTATTATCTTTTTCTTCACAAAATTTGTACAGGTTATAATTTGTACAAATATATTTATACAAGTGATAACCTGTATGATGGCATCATACAAGTTATTACTTGTATGTTTACTTGTATGAAAATTTTGAACAAGTAATAACCTGTTCAAAATAATAACATGTACGCGACATATATAATGATTCCATGGTTGATTATGGTGATGATTTTTAATCTGGAGAAGAAATTCTTATTTGTGACGGTCCTGGTTTGAAACGATGTCATCGGTCATCAGATGCAATTGGTAAGTGAAAATACATCATAAAATCTTTCTTTTATTCATTTTATTTTATTCGTACTAAAGCGAGATCCATTGCAAACATATAGAAATATGGTCACTTGGTCTTCTCCCGGCCGGCAGTAAAACGCTTCCCGAAGTGGGGCGTCCGTTTGGCAGTTTGGGATGTATCAAGTTCGCAGTCACGTCCGGTCAGAAGGGGGACGTTAAATCCGATGCCTCGAGTAGAGAGAGTGCCAAGCTCTTTGCACGTTAAGAACCCTTGCAACAACTCTTTCAGGGGTCCGTAGGTGGCCTGTTGCAAGGCTAAATTTCTGTCCCAATCCAATGGCAGTCGAAATTTCCCCGACCATCATCCCAGATGGCCTCTACTACAACAACCTACCTATTGTATTTATTGTTAACTTGTTCTCGTCCTGAATATGCATGAAATATTTGCCACTGGACGTTAAGCAACCAAAAATCAATCAATCCATTGCAAACAGTTAAATAAACTTTACCGTTATGAGAGGGTAGGGGACAGAAACACGATATAGCCTAACTGTTTGTGATATGTCCATCCGTGACACATGTTTTGCCGAAAATAAACCTCACCAGCTCCTCACTACGCCAATTGAAGTTCTGTATACAAGGCGGCGTCATTCAGTGAATGTGTAGAATTTGCATTGCAATATAGTGGTTTAGGGGATGGTAAATTAAAATTGAAAGACAAACAGCTGCATACATTAAAATCTGAGGTATACAATTCAACTAAAGGCATTAATGTTTAGGGAAACAATGCGACTAAGCAACCAAATTTTGTATTATTAAGACTAAATTTTCTCACAGTGTAGATACTACTATGTACGCTATCCGGAAGTCGCGATTTTCGAAGCGAGAACTTTTTTCATCACATTTTAGATTTGTTGGATATACTGAATTAAACGGTAAGTTGGTCATCTGTACATTGCTTAATGATTAAATTAGCTGACATCAATATTCTCAAATGGTTAAGAATTATTTTCAACACATTCATTATTCGTCTCTTTGTCTTAATCAAGAGATTTTCAACTGCATCACAAAGGAAAATCAGTCGGTGAACCCACAAACAATCTGTTCACCCTTTTAGTGTACAAGTTAATGTATGAACCATACCTAATTAACTAAATAAAGTATATTTCAAGTGGTGGTTAAAAAGTTTCAACCAGATCTTTGAAGCCAGAATTAAGAAAATTATAATTGTTTGAATTTCTCACTGTACGATCAGTCTCGCTTGTATATTTTGAAACTGTATGATCAGTCTTTATTTCACTGAATTCTAGTGGTGATTTCAAAGTTATATACGATACCTTAGAAGGTGGCATTTTTCTAAATAACACAAATATATTTCAATAAATTCACAACCTGAAAACTTATGAAACATGTTTAAGCTTGTAAGGGTGAAATTGACTTACTACATTAAGTATGAGGATGTTTAAATGTTGCTGAAATGAGAGGAAGGTTTGCTGTATATATAAATTTCAGAAATTCTGTTATACTTAAAACTGAACAAACACAGATTTAATTGTTATATAAATAATGCATGTATTTACACACATTCGAACTGGAGCCTATAATTGATCACGGTTCCTTCCCTTTGTTTTGGTTGTAGACCTGTCTCTTTGACACTCAATTGTACTTCTGTTCCACATTTCTTTTTAACAGGTGACAACAGTTCCGAAAAAAATATTTCTGTTATATATCAGTATGTATGGTCAGATTATGTTTCTGTATGTGAGAGACAGTTGTTCCCCTTTTGTCAGTACTTTGTATCAATGTTTGTGACGTCATCTTTGTCTCATTAAAATGTAGAAAATGGAGAAGATGTGTTTTTATGTGTCCGTTTATAATCGCCTCCATCCATGCTACCAGAGCTATTCCCCTAGTCTGTAATATGGTGGAGTGACCTTAACGATCGGTGGATAATGATTTAAACATATTTTGGATTTAATTTTCATTGGATTTTGGATATTTTTACATATAAAGTTGACCGACTGTTCCTGATGGATCTGCCATGCCGCCATGATGCTGAACACTTTTCGTTGTTTTTAAAACTTTATACCTGAACTTTTATTATAAGACCAACATTTAAATTGATTTTTTTGGAAAGAAGAATTAACAGACCATGTCTCGTCTTGTATACGTACTGTCTTTGTGATTTGTGATGAATGTCAACTTTACCATTATCCCGTTTAAACCTGAAGCACGTGAGATTTATCTCATTGCATCATGATCATGCATTTTATTTCTGTAACATTTGGATCCTGTTTATACATTTATTACATGCTTTTTTCATTTGACATTATTCTATTTGTATCGGTGATAACTGTATCACCATGCATACGAAACTTCCGATTTCACCAAAAGAGCCATTTTAACTGTTTATTGATGTTGACCCAGTTTATCCGTTGGACTACACGTGTGATGTGTATTGCGTAATTTTGACTGTATTGCTGTTGTGTTTCATTCCGCCGTAACCTTTATTTGACTCCGTCTTTTAAAAACGTAATTATATTAACTGTATAGTTTGGTGATAACTGTATCGCCATGGTTTTGCAGATTTCCGAGAAGACCTATTTTAAAGAAAGCTGATGAATGTATTTTCTGTACAAGAACATTTTACTTAGAACTTTGTTAATTTTATGAATCCAGATACTTTTCATGTTAATATTTTGATCTACCGTACGTTATTTGTTTACTTTGTTTAAGCCAATGTGAAAGTGTTAATCATTTAGCGGTGTGATATTTATCATAAATAAAACCTTATTAAATTTAAGAGTTTAAGGTCTCTGATGATATTATCAAATTTGTATTCAGCTATTTATAATGATATGTTTGTCTAGTAGGAAATGCCATTAATGTGTGTGTATCACTGTAACTGTTGTGGGGAAGTAATGCGTGCATAAGGTCATCCAAGGGAGGAGTCCGAGATGCCAGACTTTCGGTTTTGCAGCGTTGATACGTTTGTTTTACAATGGTTACTAGAGTGTGAGAGATTAACTTTATTCATGTAAACTTTTAATTTTGAAATGATTAGAAATTGTATTTTTTTAACACATAAACATATTGACCATTGTAAAAATTTAGTAAATCTTTGTTTTGGGGGGCGGATGTTATATATCAGTATGTATGGTCAGATTATGTTTCTGTATGTGAGAGATAGTTGTTCCCCTTTTGTCAGTACTTTGTATATATGTTTGTGACGTCATCTTTGTCTGATTAAAATGTAAAAAATGGAGAAGATGTGTTTTTATGTGTCAGTATATAATCGCCTCCATCCATGCTACTAGAGCTATTCCCCTAGTCTGTAATATTACATACATTAAGTGTGAGTGATTCACTTTGTTGAATTATGATTATATTGCCCTTCTTAATTTCAGCAGTAATCAGTTTGAAGTTTTTTTTAGGAAATTTGTAATAGATGGAGAAACACATGTTCCAGTTTGTTTTAGATTTATGAGTTTGACTGTCCCTTTGGTATCTTTCGTCTCTCTTTTCCAACTTTCAAATTTAATTATTTCGAATCATGAAAACTTGACGTTTGATTATCCTGAAATCTTTCGTTTACTTGAATGCATTACAGTATTTATATTGATTTGAATTGAACATGTACATTTCGTTAACAATTTTAAATAACAAATTCAGTGGACTAGATATTAATGAGGTGCCTCTCTTTCACCCATCCTAAAGTTTTCCTCTTGGTCGACTTATACAAAAATTAGCCTGAATGTTTCTATAATGGGGCAGATGTAAATGAAAAATGAAGATAAAAAACATAGCCGACTCCCAAGGAAATTAAAACAAGAACCTTTCAGAAGACAGCAATCCAGATTTTTTTTTAATTTATTTATATTTTGCATTTTTCAATCTTTCAAGAACCATCTCTCTTGAACGTTGAATGTGAAAATCGTCAATATCATATTAACCTCCTTGTAAACATCAGTAAGAACATATTAAAGTTTGAGAAGTTGTATGATTGGACGATTCATGAGTTTACGCACGAACAAAACTGGAATCAACATTTTTAAATCTCATCATCAGAAACAGTAAAAATCGTCGATATCAAACTTGACCTCCATTTAGGCATCAGTAACGACAAATTAAAATTTAAAAAGCTTTGATTAAACTGTTCATGCGTAAAAGGCATGGTCCATGTTTGTCAGCATTCTAACATCGCCAAAATAATATAAATAAGAAGATGTGGTATGAGTGCCCATGAGACAACTCTAAATCCAAGTCCCAATTTATTTTAAAACTTTAGTACAGCGGGTTTCATGAACCGTTTTAATGGTCGCACACACCTTCAACATACCAACCGATTTTTCTGTTGTGTTATTATTTTCACAAGTTGCTACGCGAATATCAAAAGCAATCAGTACAATCGTTTTAAGTAAACTGATAAAATCCTTTTCAATTTAAATTCATTCGTTATTGATAGATGTTATGATTCCTGTATACTTGCCCAAATTAAATCACATGAATTCTCCCCTCAATGACGGACGGTGTAAATCGTCTTTTACTATTAATTGGTTTTGGCTTTTAACTAGCTGTCAGTAACTGCGAGTACTCTCAAATCGTATTTTCTTGTTAATTCGACCTGTTGATACTGTTTATAATGCTGTTTTGTTATTATTTATTTATATGGATCTTGTCTGTACACCAGCTTTGATTATTTGTAATATCTTCAATTTTTCACTTATTCTTACAACATTTGTATAAACTTCAAGATTATAAAAAAAAACGGTTTTTTATAAAGTGAACATTGATTGGTTAAATATTTCTCAGTGTGTTTGAATTTGTTTGTTAGCTTTTGGGTCATGAATGTTTGTCTCTAATATTTAATTTGCTGTGCATTTGTATTCAGATATCGCAGATCAAATTTATTCGTTCATTGTGTAATCATACGTTTTTTGATTGAGTTAAGTGTGTCAATTGATATTTTATTGTATGTTTTTCTATGTTGTGATGTTATGCTATTGTTTCAGAAAAAGGGAGAAGGTTTGGATCCATTCAAACGTTTAATCCCGCTGCAAATGTTTCCACCTGTCCTAAGTCATGTACAGTAGTTGTCGTTTGTTTATGTAATATATACATGTTTCTCGTTTAGTTTATATAGATTAGACCGTTGGTTTTCCCGTTTGAATGGTTTTACACTAGTAATTTTGGGGCCCTTTGTAGCTTGTTGTTCGGTGAGCCAAGGCTCCGTGTTGAAGGCCGTACTTTAACCTATAATGGTTTACTTTTTAAATTGTTATTTGGATGGAGAGTTGTCTCATTGGCACTCACACCACATCTTCCTTTATCTATTTAAAAATGTAATAGCCAACTGCAACGATACACTATTAAAATGCTCTTGCAATATAGCTGCTCGATCTGAATTAGGCAGCTACCCTATTGATTGCTTTATAAAAAGACAAACTCTTCTTTTTCATGATAGACTATTAAGGGAAGAAACTAGTCCCTTACTAAAAGAGACACTAAATTTGGCAAAAACTTTACATAATGCAGGTATTTATTCTTGGTACTCCTATGTAAATCATGTCAGAAGTCAAAATGATTTAGAAATTGTTAACCAAAATAAGGATAAAAATAATAGGCTAATATACAAACCAAATCTAGAAAACTCCTATGAAAATTTATATAATGATAAAATTTTAAATTTACAAGAGAATAGCAAACTCCAAATTTTTTAAAAAAAATAAAGAAAAGCTATAACTTTGAACCATACTACTTTCTCAAAACTTTGAATATAGACAACTAATTTCTAAATTTCGAATAAGTGACCACTGCTTATTAATAGAAACTGGAAGATACAGGAAAATTCCCAGAGATTTAAGACTATGTACACATTGTGATGTACTAGATGATGAGTTTCATTTCTTTTTTAAATGTAAAATAAATGAACAATTAAGAAAAGAATTTTTAAATGAAAATAAATATAATAACTTAAATGATATAGATAAATTAAAACATATTCTCAATCCTGAAACAAAACAGGACACTTGCAAATTAGGCTTCTTTTTAAAAAAAGTCACTAAGACTGAGGGCAGGGAGTCCTTGATATAATTTGAATCTCTTATATATATATATATATATATATATATATTGATTTAAAAAAAAAGACAAATTATAGTTCAAAGTGTGTCCATTGTTTATTTTCATTGTTTTATGTAAACTGTATATTATGTATAATGTTTTAAGCCATTGGTCCATATGGGCGTAAAGTGCTTTTCAATAAAGAATACTATTACAAAGCCCCTAAGCAAATCGTGTGCTGTTTACGCATTTGATTTTAAATAAGACCCATCTGACGGAACATAAATACAATTAGTTTGCCGTCTACAAAAATCATCAAAAACAAATTTGTATTTAAGGAATGACCGTAATATTATTTGAATAATTTAATTCTAATTTCCATTTTAAACTGTAGAAAACCATTTAAAAACGTTGATGACGTCACGGTTACATGACTAAATCATGTATATGGGCTCATAACTTAAACGTCAGCCAATCAGAAAACGCGTTACATCCAAAATTAAATTATTGTCTGATGAAAGAAAATACACGTTTAAGTTCCCTGGACAGTTCATAATATCACATAGACACGTACATACCTTCAAATTGCCGTTGGTTTTTTTTCCAAATCATGACTGATCATACAATCAAAACATCTGAAATCGCTTCTAGAGTACAGTCAGTTCTAGACTGATCGTTCAGTAATATATTTTAGGATCCTCATGAAAAACATTTTTTTGGGTGGAAATAAAAATATTCTTCTCAAAGACGAAAAGAATATTGAAACATTACATATTTAACTGTACACTGATGCAAATATTTGCAATGAAGATTATTTGCTTTGTACTACGAGAGCAAAATTGTCCATCGATTTCACTTTTTTCTATCAAGTTGGTGTGATGCACACGCATATTTTATATTCTAATGCATGTTTTTGTTACAGTTACCCATATTTATGATGCTATACATACCTTGAAGATGTTCAAAGCACTTTATAGATAGGAGTAAACAAATGTTGAGAAAAGTCACCGTAGGCAAAACCGTCCTGTTGGCCAGTTGGAAATCATCGCTTCGAAATCGCGACTTCCGGATAGCGTACAGAATAGTATCCACACTGTGCTTGTGGTGTCAGAGAGCCACACTATCAACCAAAATGTGTACCCCTGAAATAGAAGTACTTTCACATATTAAAACAAAAGATAAAGAAGTACACAACTTATTTCTAAGAAAAAAATGTTTTTAACGTTTACAAGCATTTGTATGCACATGTACTTAGAAGAAAAAAGCGTATTGTCAAATTGTTTAATCCCTGTTAATATGTGATATGTTGTAGCTAGCAAAGACAGGTATAATAAGAAGGAGATATCTTATAACTGTCAACAGCAATGGATTAACAATTAATTAGATTATGAAAACATGTATAAGCTCTTATACAATCTTTAAACTTGAAACTGTTATAAGAAATACCTTTGGGTGTTTAGCTTTAAGTCTCTTCTCAATTCGATTGCATTTTGTGGCGTATCTTCTATCGATTTGTCTTTATTGCAGCTACAAGATGCCGGTGTTCTTTTTTTATAATAATCCTGGTACCTTTGAACACGACTTGCAGAGACTGGGTCTTGAAAATGACAATTTTGTTATCTGATCGGACATTCTTCTTTTCAAAATGCCCATCTTTGTAGAGAGCCTGGCATTTTTCGGACAATCTGTATATGACCTGCTTCACTTCTGTGTAATCAGACAGATTTGCCATATCGAATAGAGGAAATAAGGAATAAATTTGTTAACTTGAAAAAAAAGTTTATGTGTAATGTTGTTGCACGTAAACTAATACTTTAAAAGGTATCAGACATTCCATACGATAACATAAATATGAAAGCGGCATTAGTTTAAACATAATATGAATCTGCCCGATAATGTTGCTATCTCTCTTAAATAAGACTATCTATTCCTAAGATTACAGAATGATTATGAGTGGTATTTGTAAAAACGAATGACATTTGAGGACGATTGTTGCTTACTTTATTTTGGCATATGATAACAAGTTTTCGTACATAAGTGTCATTGAATTCTATCCATCAATCATTATTAATCTCTTATTAAAGTGATAAAAATGGAAATATTTTAATATTATTCTTTCTGACTTTATGATGTTAGATAATAATTCAATTTTGTGACTGAGAAAACTTTAGGTTGCCTACATCAACAGTGGTAATTTTTAGAACAATAATAATTTTATGCCTAGAATTCAGGATTTTGAGTCTTAATTTTTTTTTGAAATCTAGGGGGGGGGGAGGTGGGGAGTGGTAGAAAATATTTAACTTGTATAACAGTTCAATAAATTCACCAGCATCATATTTCTTTAAGATAAATTTTCAAAAATCGACCAAATTATTGCCTTTTTAACCAAATAACGTACTTTCAAGTAAATTCTTGCCCACACATCGTGTAATCACCAACATCTAGTCATTTACATCCTTAATAAAATTATATACAAACATATAACAATTACTTTTATATTCTAAATTTTTTTAAGTTATAAAACTTACTTGCTAGTTTGCATAGGAGATTCAATGCTTCCAGTTTTAGCTTCCAATTTTAAAATTGGAATCTTCAACTGTCAAAATTTTACAGCCGACTTTTGACGAACATTTTTTTCGGGTCAGCTTTTGATCAGCATCGAATATCAAAACTGTGCCACAACAATTATCATCACAATGATGATCTAAAAATCAAAATAAATAAAATAAAAAAGCATGCACTATTGTAATAACTTTCCCAATGTATCCGAGAATAAAACATTTTGTCAACTATAGACGACATAAATAACAAAACTATCGATTTAAATTTACTCTCTCGGATAAAAGCAATAAAAAGTACAAGGATGCCTCACTCGCACTATCAATTTCCATTTTACTTTTATGAGTGTTCTTAACTGCTACTTCAGCATCACATGTATTAACATCTGCTTCTTTAC
This sequence comes from Mytilus edulis, assembly GCA_019925275.1. Classification (NCBI taxonomy): domain Eukaryota; kingdom Metazoa; phylum Mollusca; class Bivalvia; order Mytilida; family Mytilidae; genus Mytilus; species Mytilus edulis. Next base: position 4,711,206 of record JAHUZM010000015.1, on the reverse strand, counting down.
TTTAATGAGTGTTCTTAACTGCTACTTCAGCATTACAAGTGTTCACATCTGCTTCTTTACTTTTACGAGTGTTCTTAACTGTTACTTCAGCATCACATGTGTTCATATCTGCTCCATTTGTATCCAGTTTCTGTTTTCTTGATAGTGGTCTACAAAAAAAATTGATTTAATTTTCATTGCACTATTAAATACAGCATGACACATTTGATAAAACATTTGGTGACTTGAACTATGAATAATAGTATATATGTGGTGTTTTTAATCTATCACAGTTAGTATCAAAATGTACCTGTGATATGAAAGTCTTTGAACAGTCACTTGCTGATTTTATGCTCACAAACAAAAAGAACTTGTGTTTTAATATCTATTATTTGTCAACAATACATAAGTGACTGTCATAATCTTATGCCAGATACAATTACGGTTAAAATCAGAGTCTGAAAAATCCCATATAGAAGTTATAAAAAAAACATGAATAGACAAATTCAACATAGATAATGATCTTATTAAAATGCAATATGCAGAAAATGCCACTTCTAGAGATTAGTTAAATAATGCTTGCAATGAATATCAAAATATGCTCATAATCATTTCAGGACTAGATATAGGTTTTTTCTCAGTTTACAAGTAAGACCTCCATGGAGTCTTGGTATGGTTCAGAAAAAGCTTATATTCTGCAGATCATCTTGTTCATGTGCAGGTAAGCAATGCTTATTTTATTTAATTACTATTTAGCTTTTGCATGTTTTTGCTTTCGACTTATTTAAGTGGCGCTTTGCAGTAATTTTCATAAGGTATTATTCTTACAAAAAGTTACAAGTCCAATATTAATTGACAATTAAAATATTTTACTGTATTGTATTGTTCATAATTGTCAAAAATGTCCCTATCCAATATACCCCCTCTTTCCAGTGGGAGTTATCGCAGATGGCCTCTATTGTATCAACCTAACGTTTGAATTTATTGTGAACTTGTTTTCGTCATGAATATGCATGACATATTTGCCACTGGACGTTAAGCAATCAACAATCAATCAACTTACACGGAAAATTGGTCAGAGGGTTCGAATTCGCTAAGTGATTGAGTTTTTGGACGTTTCTTTACCACGTTACATATGACTCTACGTAAAGCTAAGTCATCAGCCTCTGCCTATTTCTTGGGACTTAAACGACGTACTTTTTTCTGTTCCTCACTGTCTGACAAAGCATCAATGAGATACTAAATTCTGAGCCCGAGTCTATACTGAGATATGCTTACTAACCTAAATACAGCAGATGAAAGCTGTAATAAGCTCTTATATAAACTCTGAGTCATACTATATAATTGACTTATTAAACTCCGGGATCCTGAATAGGATCTAATTATAGAATAAGAAATTTAAATAGTTTCCCTTTTCTATCATAGTTATATCATTATATAACTGCAAAGCTTGAGTTTTCAAAAATGTCTGCAATATTTTTACACACTGATCATCACTCCACAAATTAATGGTACGACAATTTTCAAATTGACTTAACCAATCTTTTATCTCCATTTGTTTACCATCAAAGCAAACAGGAGTTACAATCGGCTTATTTGGTAACTTGCCGGAGTGTGTGACCTTGTCAGCGGTTTTTAACGCGCGGAAGTTGTCTCGGTGTTGACGATAAGCGTGTTTGTGAACTCCCTTTATTTGTATCCCGGACTGTCACAAAAGCATCTCAAGCTCCTCGTACCTCTGTTGTGTCATACTGATCTTTCAGATAGGTACTCTCGTACCTAGGACTAGGGGCCTTCTTAATTTGACTACTAGTATGTGGTGATGGAAAACGCTTCGAAGTAGAGTTATATTTCTCAATCCGACAAGGTAACTCTCTTGTACTCATCCATATCTGAAATAAGCCTTCTCCGGGGTATTGCACCTGCATTGTCCCATCTTGTGATCAGGAAAACTAGGTGTGCCTGTACCCAAGTCATGAAATTTAGCCCTAAGCTCAACCTCAGCGAGATACATTCTCTTCAATCTTTTGTTTCATTTCCCGCAACTCCTTTTTAATCTCTAAGCAGGGCAATCCCCAAGGGTGACTGGGGTATAGAAATATGGTCACTTGGTCTTCTCCCGACCGGCAGTAAAACGCTTGCCGAAGTGAGGCGTCCGTTTGGCTGTGCGGGATGTATCAAGTTCGCAGTCACGTCCGGTCAGGTAGGGGGACGTTAAATCCGCTGCCTCGTGTGAAGAGAGTGCCACGCTCTTTGCACGTTAAGAACCCTTGCAACAACTCTCTGAGGGGTCCGTAGGTGGCCTGTTGCAAGGCAAAATTTCTGTCCCTATCCAATATACCCTCCTTTTCCGGTGGCAGTCCAAATTTCTCCGACCCAGATGGCCTCTATTGTATCAGCCTACCTATTGTATTGTGAACTTGTTCTCGTCCTGAATATGCATGAAATATTTGCCACTGGACGTTAAGCAAACAACCATCAATCAATCTAAGCAGGGCATACATGAGATTTTTTTAATATTTACCTGTAGATGCATCTTCTTAAGTGTACATATAATAATCATACCATCTTGCTATATGTGGCATTTATACGGGCATCTTTTGATTATGTATCCCTTCCTGCTTCTTATCAAGTCCTCGTTGTGTGCAATCGGAACGTTATGTACTTTTTCATATGTCTCCATATGTTGATGACTGATTTTCTACGTAGCTGACAACTTTGCGGTTCCCGCACTCGTTTTGGTAGTTTGTCTGTCGTCGAATTCTTCGCAAGGGGTGTGCTGGTGTTGGTCTTTTTCTTCTTAATTGGAATTACATCCTCCCCGTCTGTATCTGTTTCTCTAACCATTTTTCTCTTTTTCTGTCCTCATATGTTATGGCGTTGCCGTAAACCTTAGCCAGAAAATATGGTTGGTTTACACTCTTCGCCCAAATCTGTTCCACTTTATTCTTAGCTGAAAATATAAATGCATTCCAGATTATCTAAAATATAATAATATTTTTTTTCAAAGCCATAGGTATTGTTATTCTATTAGCAAATTTATCTATCATTATCAATATAATACACAGCAATAACACTTAATATGATTGATCTTTACATGATTAAGGCACTTTGTTTTTATATCTTAATTGTGTTATATTATGACAATTCAGATCTTTTTAGCTTACTTTGTTCATTGCTGAAAAGTCATATTTCAACACATAATTGCTTATATCTACATCATTTGGTCTTTGGTTGAAAGTGTTTTCATTGGCAATCATTTTTTTATATATAGATTAAATTGTTGGTTTTCCCCCTTGAATGGTTTTTAACTAGTATTTTTTTAGGCCCTTTATAGCTTGCTGTTTGGTGAACAAAGGCTCACTGTTGAAGCCATACATTGATCAATAATAGTTTTTTTCTTTTACAAAGCATGACTTGGATAGAGAGTTATCTCATTGGCAATAATACCACATCTTCTTATATCTATCAACATATTTTTATATTCTATTTTCTTTCTTAGGGACCGGTCAAAATTTATTGATGCATGGGACCGGTGCAAACTGTAATGGGACAAGCACTTTTTGCAGTGTTTACAGGAATGGGACTCAATGTTTTTTCATTATTGGCAAGCATGGGACATGAACTTTTTGAAACAATGTCTGTATATGAAAAACAATTTATTTGATAAATCTATAACAAACAAAAATAACATCATGAACATCTAACAATGTGAATTTAACAGTTACAACGTAGCAAATTCATTTTCAAGATTTAAAGAACAGTGAAGGCAACAAAAATATATTTTGAAACAGAATAAACATGAAAAAATACTTTGATATAAAATTTAAAAAATATGTAAAAATTTGATTAGATATTTTACATGTATAACTGTTTAACAAATGTAAAAAACACGAATTCATGGATAGTGTTTCTGCACAAAAAAGCATGATTGTCAAATATAAATCTGTCCTCCCATAAAGCAGAGTTGTCTCCCATTTACCAGAGTTGTCTTTCCTGACAGATGGTATTTTTCTATTAAATATCACTTTTATTTTTTACTAATTAATTAATTGGGCAACCTAATGATCCCATCAGAACAACAAATCTTATGCCATGTCACAGAAAAATGGTTTTTTTTTTTATCTGAGACCAGAATCATGATGATATTTGTGTGTTTAATATGAAAAAATATTTGCAGAAAAGCCAAAATTTTTGTACATGTATAAATATATATTAAAATTCCTTCTCTAAAGAGTAGATAACTGTGAAAATGAGAGATAACTCCGTTTTATGGGAAGACAGAATAGTGAGAACAATGTATGACATAAAATAAAATCAACAAAATATGATAAATCTATTGGCACAATCTGAAATCCTACAAGCACTTATGTGTAAAATTTATTAGGTAAAAGAACAGAGAAAAAAATAAAAATAACAAAAAGCTTAACCATCAAATAAATAATAATAACAAAAGGCTTAACCATCAATAAAATATGAAAATGAGGTAAAAATAATTTGAAAGTAGACTGACTAGACACATGTATAAAGTAAACTCATATAAACAATAACAATTCTCACTAAACTGTGTCACATTATAATATTGGACTATTGGTATAAATACTGTTCAATGAATTCAAGGGCCAGCTCTCGGAAACAACCCTCTTTCACCATGTGGGCCAAACAACACTTGTCAAATTCACTAAGGGTATCTGAAAAAATGTTTTCGATAAATGTACATGTATCTTCTATTTCGGTAATCTGATACGCCCCCATTTCAGGAGTGAAACATTCTGACATGAGATGACCACCAAATAATTCATAGATCTCTTTGCATCTATTTAACTTCCTGCACTTTGTTCTTGCTTCAACTTTCCACTTGTTCTCTCGTTTTCTTTGTTTATCAGTTCTTTTTTTCCCTCTCTTGTTCCATCTCTTGTTCCAACTAGTTACTTTACACTTTTGTTTTAGTTCAACAAGTGTCTTATTAAACGGCTTTATCTCATCTGCAATGAAAATGTTCATCTTGTGTATTGTGTCTTCGTTGAAATTGTGTTGACTTTGCCTTCCTGATTTTAGTCTTCCATTCTGACAAAACAATGAATCATCATCTTTACTTATTTTTTCTATTTCAGTTACAACTTTTTGTTCTAGTTTTGAGGCATTGTCGATTAATCTTTCTAAATTATCTACATCATGTGGTAAGGGAAAGTAATCCTCCTTTAAGTATTTTCCTGCACATGCTTCATTTTCACTTTTGAAATATGCCAACTTTGACTGAAAATTTCCAGAGTTTGAACTGTATTTTAATTGTCGGTTCCTTTCAACAATAAATGTGTTGTGAAAAATGGTGATATTACCACAATATGGCCAAAAAGATTCGTACAACGACTTCAAAACGGTATTGTAAAATTGTCCAGTTTTTCTTTTCGGATCAGAGATATAGCCAAATTTTTTGTTCATCCATGGCTCGATAGTTGTACTTAACTTTGTTGCTCCACCAGACTGTTTAGCCTCAACTAAAAATAGTAAATATCAAAATATACATTTGTTATTCAAGCCAATGTATTAAAACACATCAAATTATTATTAAAATGCACATTTACATACATGTACTATAGATTAAAAAATGAACTTTCAAATCAACCTGGTTATCATACTGAATTTATTAAATCGGCGTTCAGTAAAGATATTGGCTATTATGTGTGTTGCGGGACAGCCTACATGATTTGTATTAAGTAGTTGATATATAGCCATTTCAAATCGACAGGATAACGGAGTACTTTTTTTGCTCACTCGGTAGCTAGTCACCAAGAAGTCCCAGGTTTGAGACTTAGCAGTGACAGGGAATTTTGTAGTGAGTTTAATGCTCTACCATGTGTATTTGAAATTTGAATATGTAGTGCATAGAATCCAATCAGTAGCTTAATGTTGTGTATATCATGTATATATTTCACTTCTATCAGTCACAGCAAATTTAAAAAGTTATCGTATGACTGAGGAATCTCTGATGGACAGATGAACTGATTATTATAGGGCGCTGTCGTTGCCAATTTAATTGTGAGAACATATTAAATAATACACGCGTTTAACAGTTTAAAATTATGAAAGGGGGTGGAGCACAAGTACGTGTATATATATTGTCTGTTATTTAATAAAAGCTCTTGGTTGAAATTTTGAATGATACTAGGGCTTATATGGAAAAGTTCCAGGTAATTGTATAGACATGTAAAATTACTAAAGTTACATGTACATTTTTGTACTTACCGATATTAGAGCTGAGAGTGACATTTTGGGTAGAGCTACTGGCAGTACTGCTAGATACGTGTTGTTGTAAGTTTTGGTGTTTTGCTGGTGGATCACCACAGTATCCGCAACTCATGGCATCTGATGCCACAAATTCTGTGCAGTCGCATTCTTCGACTCGGCAATTTCCTCTGTCGATGCCCCGGTCGTCCAGGCCCATCGTATTTACCGGAAGCTATGTATGAATGACTAAAACTTAACCAATCCGGTAAAGTCCGAATATCCGTATTAAAATGAAATCAGATAAAATCATTCAGTATATAAAATATCGGCTTGAAATATCTGTAATAGTTTGTATTTCTAATTCAGTTGCGTTATAATATTTACAGTACACTATATATTTAAGTATATAGAATTAAATGTTACCCGATTTTCATTCGGAATTCGGACTTCCCCCGAGATGGACTTTGCATTTTGTAATGTTCTCGACATTTCCGCTAGAGGAGAACCCGAACTTTTATAGAATATAACCATGATGTTTATTATATACACATGAATGATGCAAAGTTCTAGATATGTAAACACAAAACACGATTAGTGGGGATGGAGGTTTCCACCTTGAAAATGGCCTCAACCGATCACTGGAAAGAAAGCAATACACACGAACAGATCCCTCTTTAACACCACACTCCATTTCATTTTCTGAGAAAAGAGCAGTTCAAAGGAAGTTAACAAAAGTCACTTCAGATAGTACAATTCACACATTTAACAGGTCATTACAGACTATACCCGTTAATGATAATTTATCAAAACTCAAAAGGTTGAGGGATTCAACCAAGTCTATTGTACTTCATAACAAAATCGATGGCTTGTCTTGTGTTTTGGAGGACCTTTTATATCAACATACTGATTTAGAAAGTATTGGACCAACAATTTATGAAAGATATACCAGCAAAAGGGCAAATGGAATCATAGATTTTCAAGTTGGTCTAGACATATATGCTGACTTTATGGGAGCTCCATTATATGTTAGGAAGGATGATTTATCGACTAGATTCAAAGACGATCTTTTGGATCCTGTTCATGGTGTAAGATGTATTGTATATAATCCACCTAACTATGATAAAAAGTATATTATATTGGATAGCGATGGAGTGGACATTTTGGGTATATTGCAGAGAATAACTGATGATTTTGAAGATGCAGAAAATATCAGGGTACGTGTACGTGAAAATATTGACTATGGTTATATAAACACAGCTTTATTAACGTTGGATACTGAGCATGATCGAAGTATTGTCAAATGTATTCTTGCGAAATTGATTGGACGAAGTGATTTGATTGCTGTAGGAATAAATCCAGATATTGCTTTAAAAAAACTTGAAAAGTCCCGACAACTTTTTGCAGAAATGTCCAATGCAAAAATAGCAGCTCAAGACATGATTAACTTAAGGTTGGAAACAAAAATTAACAAATGCAAAGATAATCTCAATGAAATTGACAAAAAAATTGAATCAAAATCATTATCGTTGATGCGTGAGAAAGATTTCTGTGCCAGAAAAGAAATACTTGAAGAACAGCTGGATGCAAATCAAAAGTTGTTAAGCAAAGAGACAAGTTATGACCAAAAAAAATATGGCTATTGCGTCAAAAGATTAACTGAGAAGCTTATAAAAGAAAACAGAATTAAAGCAAAAAGACTTGGTGCTGGAGCAAGACCAATGCTTGACTCTGATGATGAAGACTTTATAGCCAATGCCATCGAGAGCAAAAGTTCAGCACATGGACGCAGACATGACACAGTCCTCTATTTAAATCACAGAGTAAAACTTGAAGATTTATTGTCTATTGCCAATTATAATTTGATTAGACGAGGAAAGAAGTTGTTGAAGTCAAAAACAGTACACCTTAGGGCAAGGCCTAGAAAAATCAACACAATTGAAGGCAAGAGACATAAAGGTATTTACTCTATAATAGTACAGTGTATGAACACACATAAAATCTGTGTTTCTTCATCATGTTCTTGTTTGTGTAACTAAAAACATGCACAATAAGGAAAAAACAAGAAATCGAAAATCAATTAGCATAGACAAATTACATGGACATTTTGTACAATGACACAAAGACAGAAACAACACAAATAGCAAGAACTTAATAAAATATGAGCAACACAGACCCCAACAACACAAGGCACAATGTACACCCAGGTGCTCTTAATGAGAAAGTGATGTCTGCCACTAAATAGCAACTTGAAATGTTGATCATGGTAAAATCTGGAAAATACAACATGCCGTACAACACATACAAGTAAATATATGGAAGTGTGACTATAAAATTTGGAACATGATCAAAGTGGATAAGGCAACTCCAAGATCACCCCATATAAATAAATCATTTGTTTTAATTAGTTGTGATTTAATCTCTTTTATTTATATTTATCATGTTTATGTAATCTTGACTGATCCCAAAATGAAATGTAAATACTATATTGTTAGAATGCAGATCATATAATGTCCATAATTATGATACAATGTACATTACAGGTAACTGGCTCTTTTGTACCAAAAAACCCCCAAAGACTAAGGACCACAGTACTGAGCTCACCCATCATCAAAGGGCGCATGTAAAACTAAACAGAGAAGACATGTTCAGCACCAATAGCTTGTTCAGATATTCAAGTCTGGACATCTCATTTGATGATAAAGCTTATATCAGACCAGGCACAGATGGTAAGTCAACTATTCTTTATAGCACTTGTGAGCCAAGGCAGGTTCAGGCGGGGGCTTGGCAGGTGTGCACCTCCTTGGGCACTAAAAATATATTTTTTTCCTGGAAAATCATAATTCTTCGTCAAACGAAATGAATTCCAAACAATATTATAACACACTTTCCCTGTCCTAAGCATATTTTCTTACCATTTTCAGTCGGATTGAGAGATACAAAGGCTGGTAAAATACTCACCTTGACGGATGAAAGCAGACAAAGAAAGCTACCTCAACATGACTTTGCAACACCAGAGGTGTACCAGTCACCTAGCTCATTTAGATTAATGACATGGAAAACTGAAACAATACAGGGTAAGTTGTATAAATATCATTTAGGGGAAGACAGATCTTTTTCTGGAAGCTGGGATATGGCATTAGAGGATAGAGAAACCAATATGTATTAAAAATCTTGTCGAAATTTCGATGTTTGGTGGGTGCCCTATAGTAATCACTCTGTCCGTCCGTCTGTCTACCCTTTCATTGTCGTACGATAACTCAAATTTGCTTTGACCGACTTAAAAAAAAATGTATACACATTATTTAGCAACACTAGAGGAGGCTCTCTTTCGATTTTGGAGCATTTTTATTTTTTGTTTCCAAGTTATTGGACTTAGGCCATCATGATGTGTCAGTTTTCTAGTTTGATATGTGTTTTTTTTTATGTATTTTTTTAGGTAAGGAGAGATTGATTAAAGACCATGACCAAAGTTGTGTTGTTGTCCGTCCAAAATTCTATGTAGGAAGCTCAGGGTGTGTATGGGGTAGTGATTTGTTGCGTCTCCGCTATGAAAAACCTGATTTATTTGAAATGTCTCCTGAACGCGGTGAGTCAATACAAGATAAACAGTTTTATGCGATGGTCCATGATGCTGCATTTTATGTCTTTGACAGTACCACTGATGATGACTTAACATCTTTATTATCTGGACAATCAAATTATACACATTATGAATCAGAAAGGATAACACATTTTGCTCGTCGTCTTGAACGTGTGTTAGCAAATTTTCCCAATACAGGATCTGATGAACTAATTGACAAACTTAAAGAAGCTTTACAGTTAATTGAAAAACTGAATCAAGATCTTAAAGGTGAAAACATGAGAATTTGTAACAGGAATTTGAAAACTTTGAGAGATCAGTGTGAAGAAATCATTCGTTCTATTGATTCTATGAATATATATCCTGTGAAGCCAGTTATTTCTGAATATACTGATGGCGGACCTGGAGTTGGGGTTAATAATACTGCAGTTAAATTCAGATTTGCTGAAATGTGTCGTATCCAGAATTCTGTGAGAAGAGTCAGAATCCATAGGGCCAGTGGAGACTCGGCACAAAATGAAGCAGAGAGAACAAACAGTGCTATTGGTAAGATTGCTACCAAATGCTATATTTGTATTTATTGTTCAGCAACATATATTCAATGTAGAACGTAACCAAACGTTAGTGTGCAATATTCCATGATATTGCACCCATAATTGACGTCATCGATGTTGAAAATCAAATTTTTGGCATTTCAAAGGTTTTGCTATACAATAACAGGGTAATTGCATGAAAACTGGTGAATATTATCCCTCAAGGAATATTAATTGCACTCGCAAGCTCGTGCAATAAAATATTCTAATTGTGACAACATTCAGCAATATTCATGTATAAATTACCCTATATTATATAAATATAATTTATAATATGTAATATATTGGAATTTATGTTTAATTCAATTTATGTCCTTTTGGGAATAAAAAAAAGTAAAACAGCAGTAAACAGAAGGCTGAGCCGACCAGTCTTTGCTCTAACTCCTAAATGCCGCGTGCTTTATATCGAAGAAGCAGCAAATACCAATTTTAAAGTCTTTGGTTTGATCCGGCCAAATAGTATAAACCAATTGGAACAAGATCCAGATTAATGGTTTAAGCTACTGCTAGGTTATGATTTTCATTATTTACCTTCAACAATACTTTATATGATTCTCTTAAATTCTCTTCTTCTTTATAAATGTTTTAGGCTTATATTGCATTGAAAATTGAATATCATTAAGAGGACATCAATTGTAAAAGTAAATTTTTCATCATTTGTAAATTTATAGGTGATGCATTAGTGGATGGTGCGACTATATGTTGGGAATATTTCAAACCCCTTCATGGTTTGTCTCAGGAGGATCAGGACGCCATGACACCCAGTGATCTAGATAAACACAAGGCTGCAATGATGGAAAAAAATGCTTGGGCAGTTGCAGAAGTCGTGTCCTTGAGAATAGATGATGCCAAAGGACCTGCAGGATTTATTCAGGCATGTGTGACAGAACACCCTGGTACATTGTCTATATACATCATGCACATATATTAAAAAGAATTTATGAACACATCTATATTGAAACAAACGTTCCGACCTACATGTATTAGAGCATTGGATAAAAACCGTAATTTTTATATTTGTACATGCAAAACAAAATCAGTAAATATTGGGTAAATATCAATGAGACAACCACCCAATCCTTATAAACAATTAAGCGTTCCAAAAGCATTCTAATTAGGGGTCAGTCAGCAAACTTCAATGGCCAATGAGAAAAAAATCACTGAGCCAAGTGACACTATTAAGGCCGGAGACCTTGAGGTGTTGACAGTTGGTCGATACACATACACCATCAAATCACTGATATAGTGGCACTACTCTGTTTAATGGTACTACAAAAAAAAAAATTTTGTAAAAAGATAATTTCTTGCTTTCCTTTGTATTCAAGAGTGTTCATAGCTACCATTCTTAATACAAAAGAAAGTAGAATGAAATGTCTTAACAGAAAAAAGTTACAGCAGTACCACTGAAAAAAGTGGTACCACTATGTTGGTGATCAGTCATGGTTACACTCTTTCTGTACTGTAGAAAACCTACATGTATGGGAAATCATACGTTCTATTTTCACTTTTAATTTGCACCTTTAATACATGTACATATCCTAAATATAAGCCTGATTAACCAATAAATAATCAATTACCAATAATGTTTGTCTTATTTCAGAGGACCAGTTTTTCTGGAATGGCAATTACCTCAAAAGATATCATGAGTCTTCAAAATCTGCCAAAGCAACGGTACCAGGACATGGTTACTTCAAAAAGATTTATGAATTTATTGATCAGCACTGCGAAGTAGGTGAACTTTATATTGAATACAGAAACTATCGTTGTGAACAGTCACATGGGACCAAGTGTGAGTACTGCTTGAGATCTCCAGTGAATGATTTATATGGACCAAATTTGGTTAAACCAGTACCTAGGCCATATCCAGATTATGAAAGACTTCCTGATTTGCATTATTTAGTACACAGTAACACTCCCGTACAAATCGATAACGTTGAGCGGGAACCAGATGACTTTCAGCCACGTGCAAACATTAAGAAATTGTTTGCCTTGGGAGAATTGTCGACATCTAACCATGCTAGTGTATCTCAATTTAGCAAGAAGTATGTCCTTCAAGATGATCTTGTTATGAAATATGTCTTGCATCTTGAGACACTAAAGGCTGATAAGGAAAAACGGTCCATTGCAACACAAAAAAAGAGACATGATGTGACCTGTAAAACATATGATGACTATAATTGGGTGGAGATGTTTGAAAATAACTCTATAGACAAACAGACAATGTCGGTATTAGACAAATACATACAGCATCATAATTTTGGAAATTTCACTGTAAAACCCGAAAAAGTGAAAGCTGTTAAGCAATCTATTGCTATGCATTTGATAGCAGATAACAATCAGGTCAATGAAATTCAGTCAGACGAGGATGATGTAATCATTGAATTATTTGATCCAGACACAGAAACAGAAACAGACAGTAGTTCCAGTAGTTCTGAGAGTGAAAGGGAAATTGAAAACTTACAAATCTCTTCTAGATCGAGACGTGTCAGACTACCTAAAAGATATGACGACTATGTAACCTAAAGTTCAGTGGTCTAAAAATCTCTATTTTACATAAGAATAGATAAACATGTACACATTCAAAATTTACAAAAAAAAATGATAGCTTACTGTAGAAAATATAGGGATATGGAGTATTAAAGTGTGCTTGTTTTTCAAAAAAGTTCTTTGAAAAGTGTGAATATTTGGTCTTTTTACAAAGGGAAAATTCTGAAAATTTGTGAAAATCTCCCTTTCATATGCTTTAGAAGTTTCTATAAAAAGAAATGTGGTGTATAAACCAGCCATACTTTTAAGAAAATTGACAAAATGTGTGATTTCCATGTACTTTCTATACAAATTATCTCCCTTGGATTGAAACAGAAATTTTGAAAATGGCCATGCAATTAAAAGTGCTACTTCAACTATAATTAAACAAAATGAATTGTTTTATTTTGTACATGTAGACCATAATTCCTTAAATAAAACAAAAATCTAACATGCTCAGAAATGATGTTCAGTGATGACCCCCTGAACTACCTTAATCATAAATGTTATTATCATGATTATGCAAATTCAACAGACATTGTAGAATGAAAACTCTGGCTGTAGAAAAAGAATGTTTGTGGAAATTTAACAAATACAGTAGCATACTACCAAAAGAAATGATTGGAATATTCATTCAAAGGTCACAACAAATCTTGAACCCACACCCAATAAGCTCTGAATAGCCCAGATATAAATATATAATCAATCAAGCTGCATATATGTTGAGATAGTAAATTTTACTTTTTTCCCACTTTTAAAAAAAATGTTTAAAATACAATATTGTTGTAAGTGGAAGTTGGAGATGTTCACTTCTTTAATTTTGATGCTATTTTCACATTCCTCTCGTTTTAAATTTGAAAATTTAACTGTCTCGAGATGTTCACTTCTTCTGGTATGACTATTCAAATAATGGGGATTGTTTTATTCTAAGCAGAATTTTTTTTTTATTTTTGTAATTTTTTTTTTTGGAAAATTTACCTACCCACTGTTAATTTAGAATAGTCAGATTCTAAATTAAGCTGCAATTTTTTTGAAAAAATGTATTCTACCATACACTTCATACATGTTGATTGTTTAATATTGCATGTATCATTTATTATAATCAATAACATTGGGCTCCTGTGTTGGCAATAACATATGCTTATGTATTGTTTTGTTTACTTTATAATAGCAAAATAAATACAGTTCACACATAGTAGCATTATTTTTCAGCTATCCAAATACATTGTAGCATGAAATGTATCCACAACTTTGATCATGTTTTTGTGCTTTAACATGGGACACACACTTTTTTACTAGGTAAAGTGCATGGGACAAGCATATTTTTATTCTGCCAGTAACCATGGGATCAAGAGAATTATTTCAGACAATTTTCTTTTTGCACCGGTCCCATGCATCAAGCAATTTTGACCGGTCCCTTACATAGCCAAATTATTGATAACTCCTTTGAATCTCAAAATTCAATTAGTTTTAGTATATGTATGAACTTAAATGTTAACAATGTTATTATTATGAAGTAATATTCAAAGGATAATAAAATATAAAAGATCAACCCCTGCATTTAAGAAGGAGGAATTTTCATGGTGAAAGAAGCAAACCTTTTTGCACATCAATCTCTGTTTCTGTTAGCATGGTTAGGTCAGTTGAGTCTGAAGGAACAAGAAAATAATAAGATAAATATAAATTATTTGGCAATCTAAAAGTGAAATATTCGTCTTTAATTATGTACATAATTTTTTTTTAATAAGGGGAGATATTTCCTGTAAAAACACTGCAATTACATGTACACTAAGCAATGAACAAATAACATTGAAAATTCATGGAATTGCAGAATATGATTTGAATATATGAAAACAGATAAAGATTTCTACTCTTACTTCATTGAGTAGAATAACTTTTGTGTTATTTGGTAAGAATTAGAATATAAGGTTATTAGCTTTCCATCTTGTCCTTAAAGTATTTATCACTCTACAACTTTGTTAAATAATAAATCCATTCTATATCCAGATATCTATCATTCCAATTTGTTTACAAAATCAAAATTTCAGATGCTTTGTTGTATTTACAGATAAATTCTCTAACAAAATCTATACACAGGCAGAGAAGCACCCTCATACAATTTCTATTGTGTAAAAAGTAATGTGGTCTTTGAAACATTAAGCATTTGATATATGACATTTATCGAAGAAATTGTGATTTTATTTCATCAATTGTGGGAAGCTCATTGTTTGTTCTTTGTTTAAGGACATTTAAAATTTTTAAACACTCACCTTCTAATGTTACATTTGATGATCCAACTTGATCTGTAAAATTTATTCATGCTATTATTTCTGTTACATTACCAACAATTTTGATTATGCTTGTTAATATCAATAGTAAATCACAACTACAACAACACATATTATTATACTTCACGTTAAAATGCCATATTTTGATTGGCTAAGAGAAGGGTGTCAATTTACTCTATCACATGGCTCAGCAGGTGACAATTTTTTTTAATGTTACCCTCTCGTCTAGACCAATCAGAAATCGACAACACTGTCTGTATGTAGTGTCTGTAGTTAAATACTGTCTGTTTGTACTGCTGTGGTTATTAGTCTTTCAGATCATAGGTATAAAAAAAATTTTGACTGATCCAGAAACCATTCTCTTGACATATATATGATGAGGCAGTTTCATATACATCCATGTGGTGTTCACTTTTTTCATGGACATTTAGTACAACAATAATTAGCCATTTACTAGACCAAAGCATTTTTACTGGTCTTTTAGAACTTTTGGAATCACTGGAAATTATAAACAAAAACAAAATTTTAATGCATACTTTGATCACTTGCTGATATAGGCCTGTTCTGCTACTTGCAACAATGTGCTTTTAAGTGCTCCCTTTTCCCTTTGATTTCTTGCCAGCATTAAACATTTCTTCTAAAATGTCTCTATTTTCTTCATTTATATTTATTCTCTGAAATAATAAAAAAAAAAAAAAAAAGATTTGATAGACTGGTGTACAGAAATTGGAATAAAACAAATTATTCAAATCATTATTATTTGATTATGTAATTAAAAGGCTCTTTGAATAGACCTATCATAGCCAATAATATTTGTTTTGATAAAGTCCTCATCATTCCATGTAAAGACATTACAAATAATTGTAATAGACCACTAACACAAGTCATTTTAAACAAAGAAAAATTACAAATTTTCAGCAGGCAAAATTTGTATTTCCATGTTGTCACTGAAGGGGCAATTAAGAATTTCAGATCCAATCGTTTATGGTAATATTCTTTACAAAGCATAAAAATGTCAGTATTCGCCTCAAAAGCAAACTAAATCTTTAACCAGACTTATTATTCGTGTTGTTTATTCTTTAGTTTTCTATGTTGTGTTATGTGTACTATTGTATTTCTGTTTGTCTTTTTCATTTTTTTAGCCTTGGCGTTGTCATTTTTTTTTTAGATTTATGAGTTTGACTGTCCCTTTGGTATCTTTCGTCCCTCTTTTTAGGGACTCTGCGATTTTTTTAAAGTGAAATAAATATACAAAAAGCATGTATTATTTGAAATATATAGATGGTAGAAATATAATAGGACCAACATTTGTCTTTATATGTTTGACCTGTGACCCCAATCATCTGCTTGGTATTCATGAAAATATTCATTTTGTCTGCCAACATTTTAATTTACCATTAAAAATACTTTAAGACATAGTAATATAAATACCACAGCACACGTCATACACAGAATGAGCAGAAAGATTTCATTAAATTAACTAATTTTAATAATGTATGATAATTGTCCATACAAATCTTAGTTCGCACAGGGAAATATGCATGGGAAATTAAAATAGTTTATTATTACAATTGATATAATTCAATGCATGAACATTTTGTATTTGAATAAATTTATCTGGTGGTGGATGAAAACGCCAACTATCACACAAGTGCATGAGTCTTACCAACTAAGAAATGCTTCATCATCTGTAGATTGATTTGTTTTATATGAATCCATTTGTGGTTTTGATTTTTCTTGCTTCAAAATTCAGTGGCAAGTATTTCATATATGCGCGGGTACTGAGATAGAAATTTTGTAATTTGCTTATGGTCTTAAAAGATTAAGGATTGCGGGATGAATGACAGAAAGACTTCAAACGTATCAGTGTGAACTTGCAGTCAGTAACTGCAGGTACTCTCAGATCTTTACCTACTATTGTTTTTTGGTTGTTGGATGTACCCGATCACGTCCAATCTGTTTGTTTTATGTTATAGTAGTTAATTTCCAGTTTTGGACAATTTTTCTTTGTTAAGTTTGTCTGACATTATACACATTTTCTTGATGACTGACGTTCACTTTACCTAAGTTTAATGTCCACTTAAAAATTAAATCCCTTTGGTATGATTTTAAGTCTATCACAGGTTTCCAAAAATGAAAGATGGCTTCAGTAGCGGCATTTCTTTTCACATAGTTTAAAAAGTCTTCTACTCCAACTTTCAATGTCCCCAACAGATTGCAATTGTGTGTTTTCCATGCTGTTTACTGTCTATATATAAAGTCTGAATGATTGTACAATAAAAACTATAACACAAATTTCCATACGTTTCGGCCATTACTGCCTTGTTCATTGGAATAAATTACAACATTGAACAACAATTACATCGCTTGAATACATTACGTTAAAATAACTTCTATGACGTTCATTTGCCGCGTTTTTTCGCTTTTTTTAATATAAATATTTGTATTATCGTTCATACATTGTGTTCAGTCCTTCAGGTTTTAAAGTTTTCATTTTTTTTTTCACATTCTATGCATTTAATTGCTGTAGGCAACAACACACATTGAAGAGAAAACGATTTAAAGAATTATTATAGACACGATGTGCCCATCTCAAGTCTGTTGTAAATCAGTTGTTGTTTGTTGATATGTTACATGTACATATTTATTTTTGTATATTTTCATGCCCCATTGATGGGCATTATGTTTTCTGGTCTGTGCGTTTGTTCCTCTTTGGTCTGTCCCGCTTCAGGTAAAAGTTTTTAGTCCAGGTATTTTTTATGTTGCACCCTCGGGGACGAAACGTCCACCAGCAGTGGCATCGACCCAGTGGTGTCAATAGTTATCATAGGTACCAGGATAACGAAATTGCAGTTGTATAGCACCCGTCTGTTGTACAGCACCTGCCTGTGGTACAGTACCTGCCAGTTCTACGTCACCTGCCTGGTACAGAACCTGTCAGTAGTATAGCACCTGTCAGTGGTATATAACCCGTCAGTGGTATAGTTCCTGTCTGTGGTACAACTCCTGATATATACACATATATTCCTATACCGTGAACTATCAATCCCACTAAGTGGACCTTCAATTTTCACATTGCACTAGTAAACTTGTTGGCAGTTTTGTTTTGGATTGGTCCATCGCATCTACGATGATTGATAGATATGCATCTGGACTTTTCTTTCCCTTCTTTGCATGTTTGTAGTATTTTCAACGTTCTGCGCAAAAAAAAAAAAAACATACATGTAGTGTTATACATTTTATCCAGATGAGTATAAACATTAAGGAGTTATGGGTATGCAATTTAATAAAATCATATTTAAATTTATGTTAACAGCAGAAGAAGAAATACAATAAAAGAACTTAATGACTAATGATGAATTTTTAATGACCGCTTAAAAGTAACATCAATTACAGTTATCAAACAAATTGTCAAATTTACAGTAAAATGTCTAAAAATCTTCAAAATCCCAATATCAGATTTGCTGTTGTATTATTTACAATTATTCTCAGAATATGGTCAATTTAAGGTAACATCTGAATAAATTATCCAAAAAGCGGTAAAATTTTCTTAAAAATTATTACAATTTTTTAATGAAGGTTTGATTGGTTCTAATTGAATTCAAATACAACTGTCAAAACACATTAGAAAGTATATCGGTCACATGACCAATTTGTGGTAACATCAAATACAATTATCAATGCATATTAGAAAATTGTCTTGGTTAAATGACCGCTTTAAGGTAACATCAATTACAGTTATCAAACAAGTTGTCAAATTTACAGTAAAATGTCAAAAAATCATCAAAAACCAGGTTCAGTTTTGCTGTTGTATTATTTACAATTATCCTCAGAATATGGTCAATTTAAGGTAACATCTGAATAAATTATCCAAAAAGCGGTAAAATTTTCTAAAAAGTATTACAATTTTATAATGAAAGTTTGATTGGTTCAAATTGAGTTCAAATACAACTGTCAATACATATTAAAAAATATCAATCGGTAACATGACCAATTTAACGTAACATCAAATACAATAATCAATACATATTAGAAAATTGTATGGGTCAAATGACCGCTTTAAGGTATCATCAATTACATTGATAAAAAAAAATTCTAAAATTTACAGTAAAATGTCAAAAAGCATCAAAAAACAAGTTCAGTTTTGCTGTTGTAGTATTTACATTTATCCTCATAATATGGTCAATTTAAGGTTACATCTGAATCAATAATCCAAAAAGTGGTTAATATTTATTAAAAAATTTTACAATTTTATATCAGAATCAGAATCAGAATAATTTATTATAGTGTCACATACCAATATAAAACACAATGCATACATATAATTACATAATATGCAATTAAAAATTAAATATTACAATTAAAATATTGGTACCCAGCCAAATTACTGACTTACGAGACACTTTAAAAATATAATACATATCATAAAACAATTAAAACTAATGTACTAAAATATTACTATACACAATACCTTCTTCGATAAAACATTTGATATAAAGTTTTAGCTAAAAATGGTTGAATAGAATCATTTGACATTAAAAAAATAAATTTGTCCTGTAAATCAAGATCGTTAAAAGAATCACAAATATCACCAGATTTTTTCATTAAATCATATCTTAAATCTGCATAAAAATCGCACCCTATTAAAAAATGTTTTTCATCCTCAACACAATTATCTGTACAATATATACAAGTACGCTCATTTAAAGGAATTTTTGGCTTGGTGTATCTACCCGTTTCAACTGCCAGTGGTAAACAGCCACTTCTAAAATTTGACAAAACACGTCTATGCTGCCTGTTACGAACTAATTTTACATAAGAACTAAATTCTAAAACATGTTTATACTCTCTATAAATACGTAATTTATTACCATTACATTGATTTCTGTCATTAAACATTTTTTCAACCCACTCATTTTTATCTTTCTCACATAGTTTAGATTTAATCTCTTGCAGTTGATGTTTGATGGAAAAAGTATCATTAATAACATTTTCAATACCTAAAATTTGTGCTTTCTTTATACAGTTTTTATCCCAAGACCTAGAACAATCCTTACTCCACACATGAACCTTATATGTTAGTCTTGTATCGCAAGTTACCCCAAGGGTGACTGGGGTATAGAAATATGGTTACTTGGTCTTCTCCCGACCGGCAGTAAAACGCTTGCCGAAGTGGGGCGTCCGTTTGGCTGTGCGGGATGTATCAAGTTCGCAGTCACGTCCGTCAGAAGGGGACGTTAAATCCGATGCCTCGTGTAAAGAGAGTTCCACGCTCTTTGCACGTTAAGAACCCTTGCAACAACTCTTTGAGGGGTCCGTAGGTGGCCTGTTGCAAGGCAAAATTTCTGTCCCTATCCAATATACCCTCATTTTCCAGTGGCAGTCCAAATTTCCCCGACCATCATCCTAGATGTATTTATTGTGAACTTGTTCTCGTCCTGAATATGCATGAAATATTTGCCACTGGACGTTAAGCAACCAACAATCAATCAATCAATGTATCGCAAGTTTTGCTCACTCTAAGAAAAAGTCGAAAAGTTTCCAAAATTTGTGCTGATTTCGTACTTTTAAGTCCCATATCACCTTGAATGGCTATATTTGACGCATTTGAAGCACTTCCTAAGAATAACCGACATGCTTTGTTCTGTATAACTTGTACCTCTCTCCAATTTGTATGTCCCCATATTCCAGAACCATAGTATAGAACAGGCTCAACTACAGACCTATATAGTTTCGTAAACACATCATAACTCATTCCACCACACGAAATAAATTTAGCATATAAGGCTGAAAGTGCTCTGCTTGCTGATTTAGTAATTTCTCGTACTGTATGTTTATAATCTAAAAATTCATTTAAATGTAGTCCCAAATATCTGTAGGATGATATATAATTAACTCATATATCTCCGCATTTAAATTCAACGGCAGATCTAGCAATGTTTTATTACGAAAATGAATAACCTTCGTTTTTTCTGTATTTAGAGTCATTCTCCATTTCCTACACCAGGTGTTTAAACAGTCCAACATTCTTTGTAAATTCTGCTCATTTGGAGCTATCAACGCAACATCATCAGCGTAAAGAAGAATAGACACATTTAAGTCACCAATATCTACACCAGTATTAAGCGACCGAATGTCATCCGCAAGATCGTTAACGTATACAGAATACAAAGTAGGAGACATTTTACAGCCTTGTTTTACACCGTATTGAACCGGAAAAATATCTGTCAAGTTGTTTCCTAATTTTACAGCACTTTGTGTCGCATCGTAAAGAGACAGAATTGCTTTTAGAAAAGTTCCGTTAATACCAATTTTCATCAGCTTATACCACAGCATGTCCCGATTAACATTATCAAAAGCCTTCTTCGCATCCACAAAACACACGAAAGAATCTTTCCTTTGTAACTTTCTATTTTTAATAATTGTTGTTAGTATATATAAATGATCCAAACAACTTCGGTTACGTCTAAATCCATTTTGCTCTTCTGCTAACATGTCATTTTGTTCTAACCAATTTGTCAATCTTTTATTCAAAATATCCGCATATATTTTGCACGGCACTGATATTAACGAAATTGGACGATATTCAAGTGGACTAAGGGGATCCATTTTCGCTTTCGGAATCGGAGGATCATACTCGTTAACCATTCACTCGGAACGTGCCCTTCTATGAAACAAAACTGATTAATTTTATATAGCAAGTCTATACACGTGTCATTTCGCAAAATCTCACTCGGTATCTCATCTATTCCCGCGGATTTACCTTGCTTGGCTCGAAAAACGGCCTCGCGTACCTCATCCCTTTCTATAGCTCTATTAAGTTCAGTTGTATCAATATTATTGTCATTGACTAAATTATTCCTATTTTGGAGTTTATTTTTAATGTTCATAAGAAATTCATCATCATACCAACCATTCATATCAGCACTGTTGTACAGCTTTTCATAGTCTATTTTCAATTTTTCTAATACAGAGTCAATGTCACTTATAATTTCTCCTGTTTCTGATCGAATTTGAAACGTCTTTCTCGATTTGCGATCATTAGCAAGTCCTAATTTGCCGATATACTTCCAAAATTCAGAAGAATTTTTTTCGCCAAGTTTTTGAAGTTTATTTTGTTGTTCTAGCTGATAATTTCGTTTCGCTTTACGATTTAATTTGTCGAAATCTTTTCGTGATTGAATAAACCGAGTACGGAGTTTAGATTTCCCAATAGATTTACATCGCTTCCATTGCCTCTCAGCATCACACGTTTTATTCCACGAGTCCTGTAATTCCTCTGACCAATACGGTTTCCGCTTACACTTATTCGTTCGCATATTAGACACGGGCAGTTTCAATTCTTTACATGTTAGCTCCAATTCTTTAATAAGTAAATGTTTCAGTTCGATAAAAGCCTTATTCACGTCTTTACTGCGGTTTAAAGCAACTTCAATTCGACATATAGTATCTCGTAATACATTCTGCATATTTTCACTAGAAAAAGGTTCGTTATTCAATCCATCTAGCTTGAACTTTCTTGGACCTTTGACCCGATTTGCTCCTTTACCGTTCTCGTTTTGTTCTACTTCCGACATATCCGTTCTAACTCGTATGCCCAATTCTAACAGTGAATGGTCCGGAATAGATTCGTATCCGACAAGAGATAACGCAGTCACTAAGTCTGACATTGTATTCACTTTAAAGTTAATTACCTCATTTAACTGTTCATGTGGAGTAAGGACATAGTCTACAACAGATTTCCCTGTACCTTTAATATGAGTAAAATCTTGCGAGCCAATTCGCCCATTTACCATACACATGTTACAATCTACTAAAAACTCAATGAGTAATTCACCATTTCTATTTGATACACTATCAACAATTTCTCTTATTTGTACATTATCAACACCTTCAATAAAATCTTGGGCATCTCCACATCTAGAATTAAAATCACCCCAAATATACAATTTACCAATATTTTGATACATATACACCTGTTCCAGCAGTTTAGTATAAAAAACTAGTGAGTCATTATATACAGAATTTTCTGGTGGTAGGTAACATACACATAAACATATTATATCATTTTCATTACTCAATTTTATCCATAGAATATCTTGTACTTCACTTTTTAAAATTTCAACATTATAATATTTCAATAGATCATTTTTAACTAAAGCCGCAACCCCACCAGAACCTCTCTTGGAATTAACATGAACTTTGTCCCTATTTCTCTGAAAACAAGTATTTTATCACTCTCTCTCAAAAAAGTTTCACATAAACATAGAATATCAAAATTTAAAGCGTTTACAACATGACATCTAAAGTTTGAATTATCATTTTGACGTGCTGACCACCCTCTAATGTTCCAAACACCAAGCGCTAATTCCTAATATCCGCGTCTACCTCTTCCACCTCGACCACGGAAATGTCGTCCTTGTACTGGTGTCCACTCCTCTCTTTCTGGTCGTCTTTGTCCATTTACATTGTCATATTCTCCACCTCTCATGTTGTTGGCTCTCTTCTTAATTTTACCGTTTACAACCACAAAGTCTTTTTCACGACCAATACCGTTCAGCACTGTCATCATATTTGACAATTGTACTCGTGCTTCCGATGTCAGTTCATTTTCAATGTAAACCTTTTGATAGTCCCGTGAATATTTCAACTTTATCTTACTTTTCATCAACTTCTTTTTCTGTTCTTCATTTTCTACCGAAGCTATTACAAGCCCTGGGCGACTTCCTTTGCTTTCTATTCTTGTAGCTTCAACAACTCTAACATCATGTAAACGAAGACCATCTCTAATGATAGCGGATACACGATTTTTTGTCAACTCAGAGTCTGTCTTCTCCGCATCGGTTTCTTGGAGCATTTTAACTACAAATTTAGTATCTCTCTGTATAGGTTGAGTACTTGCATCTGCCTGTGTACTGATTAAATCTGTGCGCACTTTATCCGCGACCTCGGTATGTATGTTTTTAATATCGCTCTTTAGTTTATTTACAATGCCGTCAATCCTTTTGTTTACTGTGGTCATTTGAGCTTTAAAATCGTCTTTCACTTTATTCACCTCTTTATTTATTTTATTGTCAATCATTTTGCTAATATTTTCAACAATGTTTTTGGCAAAAGTATTTTCTAAATTGTCAATACGTTCAAATACTTTGTCATTCATATCTTTCATCTCAACAGCAAGATCATACATGAGTGTTTTTAATTCACCCAATTCGTTACCAATGTCATCTTTTTTCAAACGTTTATTTGTCTCTTGTTCTGTTTCTGATAAATTTTCATTAGACCGAGCTCTTTTTCACTTATTGTCAGTGTTAGATGCATCGTTTCTTCTGTCTGGATGTATTGTCATTGTGTTTATTTGTGTTTGTTTATTTTCCTTCTCCGGACTGGTCCGCCATACTTTTTACTCAACGACGAAATATCAACTGGATAATTTCAATTCACTTTCTTATTTATCTCATTTATATTCACAGTGACAGCTTAATGATGGTTATTAAACAATTGTGAATGTACCTGACTTGAAAAAAAATCCTCACAAATGAATAAATATACCGTAAATAGCACTTTTCACTCTCAGCTAAATACCTTGTAAACACTGTTGGGTGGGCTTTTATAGCAAAGATTTGGTTGGTTCAAGTTCACTTCTAATACAATTATCAATACTAACTAGAAGTTGTCTTGGTCAAATGACCGAATTAAGGTAACATCAATTACAATTATAACACAAATGGTAAAACTGACTAAATAAGTATTATAATTCTCTAATGAAGGTTTTGGTTGGCTCAAATTGACCTCAAATACAATTGTCACAATATATTAAAAAGTATCTCGGTCAAATTACCGATTTAAGGTAACTTCAAATACCATTATCAATACATATAAAAAAAAGTCTTGGTCAAATGACCGATTTAATTAAGGTAACAACAATTACAATTGTCAAACAAATTGTCAAATTTACAGTTAAATGTCGAAAAATCATCAAAATACCTATATCAGATTTACTGTTGTATTATTTACAATTATCCTCAGGATATGGTCAATTTAAGGTAACATCTGAATAAATAATCCAAAAAGCGGTAAAATTTATTGAAAATTTTTACAATTTCATAGCAAAGGTTTGGTTGGTTCAAGTTCACTTCTTATACAATTATCAATACTAACAAGAAAGTTGTCTTGGTCAAATGATCGAATTAAGGTAACATCAATTACAATTATAACACAAATGGTAAAACTGACTAAATAAGTATTATAATTCTCTAATGAAGGTTTTGGTTGGCTCAAATTGACCTCAAATACAATTGTCACAATATATTAAAAAGTATCTCGGTCAAATTACCGATTTAAGGTAACTTCAAATACCATTATCAATACATATAAAAAAAGTCTTGGTCAAATGACCGATTTAATTAAGGTAACAACAATTACAATTGTCAAACAAATTGTCAAATTTACAGTTAAATGTCGAAAAATCATCAAAAAACCAAAATCTGAT
Organism: Mytilus edulis; assembly: GCA_019925275.1. NCBI lineage: Eukaryota > Metazoa > Mollusca > Bivalvia > Mytilida > Mytilidae > Mytilus > Mytilus edulis. The sequence continues at coordinate 4,685,520 of JAHUZM010000015.1, read as the reverse complement.
TTACTGTTGTATTATTTACAATTATCCTCAGAATATGGTAAATTTAAGGTAACATCTGAATAAATTATCCAAAAAGCGGTAAAATTTTCTAAAAAAAGTATGACAATTTTATAATGAAGGTTAGATTGGTTTAAATTTTATTCAAATATAACTGTCAATACATATTAAAAAGTATATCGGTCACATCACCAGTTTTATGTAACATCAAATACAATTATCAATACATATTAGAAAATTGTCTTGGTCAAATTACCGATTTACCGTAACATCAATTACAATTATCAAAAAAATTGTCAAATTTACAGTAAAATGTAGAAAAATCATCAAAATACCAATATCATATTTGCTGTTGTATTATTTACAATTATCCTCAGAATATGGTCAATTGAAGGTAACATCTGAATAAATTATCCAAAAAGTGGTAAAATTTTCTTAAAAAAGTATTACAATTTTATAATGAAGGTTTAATTGCTTAAAATTGAATTCAAACACAACTGTCAATACTTATTGAAAAGTATATCGGTCACATGACCAGTTAAAGGTAACATCAAATACAATCATCAATACATATTAGAAAATTGTCTTGGTCAAATGACCGATTTAAGGTAACGTCAATTTAGATTTTCAAAAAAAATGTCAAATTTACAGTAAAATGTCGCAAAATCATCAAAAACCAAGTTCAGTTTTGCTGTTGTATTATTTACATTTATCCTCAGATTAAGGTAACACTGAGTCAATTATCAAAAAAGTGGAAAATTTATTGAAATTTTTTACAATTTCATAGCAAAGGTTTGGTTGGTTCAAGTTCACCTCTAATACAATTATCAATACTAACTAGAAAGTTGTCTTGGTCAAATGACCGAATTAAGGTAACATCAATTACAATTATCACAAAAATGGTAAAACTGACTATATAAGTATTATGATTCTCCCAAAGAAGGTTTTGGTTGGTTCAAATTGACCTCAAATTCAATTATCACTACATATTAGAAAGTATCTCGGTCAAATTACCGATTTAAGGTAACTTCAAATACAAATATCAATACATATAAAAAATTGTCTTGGTCAAATGACCGATTTAAGGTAACAACAATTACAATTGTCAACCAAATTGTCAAATTAACAGTAAAATGTCGAAAAATTATCAAAATATCAATGTCAGATTTGCTGTTGTATTATTTACAATCATCCTCAGAATATGGTCAATTTAAGGTAACATCTACATAAATTATCCAAAAAGCGGTAAAATTTTCTGAAAAAGTATTACAATTTTATTATGAAGGTTAGATTGGTTTAAATTCAATTCAAATATACCTGTCAATACATATTAAAAAGTATATCGGTCACATGACCGATTATCGGTAACATCAATTACAATTTTCCAAAAAATTGTTAAATTTACAGTGAAATGTAGAAAAATCATCAAAATACCAATATCAGATGTGCTGTTGTATTATTTACAATTATCCTCAGAATATGGTCAATTAAAGGTAACATCTGAATAAATTATCCCAAATGTGGTAAAATTTTCTAAAAAAAAATTACAATTTTATAATGAAGGTTTGATTGGTTCAAATTGAATTCAAATACAACTGTCAATACATATTAGAAAGTATATCGTTCACATGAGCAATTTGTTGTAACATCAAATACAATTATCAATGCATATTAGAAAATTGTCTTGGTTAAATGACCGCTTTAAGGTAACATCAATTACATTTATCAAACAAATTGTCAAATTTACAGTGAAATGTCTAAAAATCATCAAAATACCAATATCTGATTTGCTGTTGTATTATTTACAATCATTCTCAGAATATGATCAATTTAAGGTAACATCTGAGAAAATTATCCAAAAAGCGGTAAAATTTTAAAAAAATAAGTATTACAATTTTATAATGAAGGTTAGATTGGTTTAAATTTTATTCAAATATAACTGTCAATACATATTTAAAAGTATATCGGTCACATGACCAGTTTAATGTAACATCAAATACAATTATCAATACAGATTAGAAAATTGTCTTGGTTAAATGACCGCTTTAAGGTAACATCAATTACATTTATCAAACAAATTGTTAAGTTTACAGTGAAATGTCTAAAAATCATCAAAATACCAATATCTGATTTGCTGTTGTATTATTTACAATTATCCTCAGAATATGCTCAATTTAAGGTAACATCTGAAGAAATTAATTAAAAAGCGGTAAAAATTTTTAAAATAAGTATTACAATTTTATAATTAAGGTTAGATTGGTTTAAATTTTATTCAAGTAAAACTGTCAATACATATTAAAAAGTATATCGGTCACATGACCAATTTGTTGTAACATCAAATACAATTATCAATGCATATTAGAAAATTGTCTTGGTCAAATGACCGATTTAGGGTAACAACAATTACAATTATCAAAAAAATTCTCAAATTTACAGTAAAATGTAGAAAAATCATCAAAATACCAATATCAGATTTGCTGTTGTATTATTTACAATTATCCTCAGAATATGCTCAATTAAAGGTAACATCTGAATAAATTATCCAAAATGTGGTAAAAATTTCTAAAAAAAGTATTACAATTTTATAATGAAGGTTAGATTGGTTCAAGTTGAATTCAAACACAACTGTCAATACATATTAAAAAGTATATTGGTCACATGACCAATTTAAGGTAACATCAAATACAATTATCAATACATATTAGAAAATTGTCTTGGTCAAATGACCGATTTAAGGTAACAACAATTACAATTATCAAATAAATTGTCAAATTTACAGTAAAATGTAGAAAAATCATCAAAATACCACTATCAGATTTGCTATTGTATTATTTACAATTAACCTCAGAATATGGTCCATTGAAGGTGACATTGATAACTATCCCAAAAAACTAGATTTGTTCCCAAAAGTATATTTATAATAAGTTAGATGTTAAATTTTGTTCAAATATAACTGTCAATACATATTAAAAAGTATATCGTCACATGACCATGTATTTAATCAAATACAATTCAATACATATTAGAAAATTGTTTGTCAAATGACCGATTTAAGGTAACATCAATTACAATTATCAAAAAAATTGTCAAATTTACAGTAAAATGTAGAAAAATCATAAAATACCAATATCAGATTTGCTGTTGTATTATTTACAATTATCTCAGAATATGGTCAATTTAAGGTAACATCTGAATAAATTATCCAAAAAGTGGTAAAATTTTCTAAAAAAGTATTACAATTTTATAAATTTTGTTCAAGTTACTGTCAATACTATTAAAAGTTACTCCTGCCAAAAATTAATTATAACAATATACAAAATAAAAAAATTATCAATATCATATTAAAATTTGTCATTCATGGTCAAAACTATACAATATTAGAATGGTAATCAATCAAAATACAATTATCAAAAAATTGTCAAATTTAAGTAAAATGCAAAAATCATAAAATACCAAGTCGATTTGCTTTGTATTTACAATATTCAGAATATGTAATTTAAGGTAACATCTAATAAATTATCCCAAAAAAGGTTGATTCTAAAATTTACAATTTAGTAAAGTTTATGGTTGAAAATTCATCAAAACACTATCATATTAAAATGCTATTGTATGTATTTAAGTACATCAATTACAATTCAAAATATTAGAATTTGTACAAATTGTACATTCAAAAGGTAACATGCAATTTTCATATTAAATATATTGGTCAAATTACAATTTAAGTAAATTAGAAATATCAATACTATAGATTGTTTGATTTAAATACGATTTAAGGTAACATTTTCAATACAATTTCAATACATATTGAAAAGTTATGTAGAATTTAAGTAATCAGATCAATGATCATAAAATTGCCGATTCTAAGTACAATTTAAAGTGTTTGGTTCTTTATATTACATTATCTCAGAATATGTCAATTTAAGGTAACATCTTAATCAATTATGCAAAAAGTGGTAAAATTTTCTAAAAAAGTAATACAATTTATAGCAAAGTTTTGGTTGGTTCAAGTTCACCTCTAATACAATTATCAATACTAATTAGAAAGGTCTCCTGCTCAAAAGACTGAATTAAGGTTACATCAATTACAATTATCACAAAAATGGTAAAAGTGACTAAATTAGTATTATAATTCTCTAATGAAGGTTTTGGTTGGTTCAAATTGACCTCAAATACAATTGCCAATACATATTAAAGAGTATCTCTGTCAAATTACCGATTTAAGGTAACTTCAAATACAATTATCAGTACATATTAGAAAATTGTCTTGGTCAAATGACCGATTTAAGGTAACAACAATTACAATTGCCAAACAAATTGTCAAACTTACAGTAAAATGTCGAAAATTCATCAAAATACCAACATCAGATTTGCTATTGTATTATTTACAATTATCCTCAGAATATGCTCAATTTAAGGTACATTTGTAACATCTGAATAAATTCTCAAAAAAGTGGTAAAATTTATTGAAAATTTTTACAATTTTATAGTAAAGGTTTGGTCGGTTCAAGATAACTTCTAATACAATTATCAATACTTATTAGAAAATTGTCTTGGTTAAATGACTGATTTAAGGCGACATCAATTACAATTTCCCAAAAAAATATTAAATTTACAGTAAAATGTCGAATAATCATCAAAATACGAATATCAGATTTGCTGTTGTATTATTTACAATTATGTCCAGAATATGGTCAATTTAAGGTAACATCTGAATAAGTTATCCTAAAAATGGTAAATTTTTCTAAAAAAGTATAATAATTCTCTCATGCAGGTTTGGTTGGTTTAAATTCACCTCAATTACAATTGCCAATACATATTAAAGAGTATCTCTGTCAAATTACCGATTTAAGGTAACTTCAAATACAATTATCAGTACATATTAGAAAATTGTCTTGGTCAAATGACCGATTTAAGGTAACAACAATTACAATTGCCAAACAAATTGTCAAACTTACAGTAAAATGTCGAAAATCATCAAAATACCAATATCAAATTTGCATTTGTATTATTCACAATTATCCTCAGAATATGGTCAATTTAAGGTAACATCTGAATAAATTATCCAAAAGCGCTAAAATTTTCTAAAATAAGTGTTACAATTTTATAATGGAGGTTTGATTGGTTCAAATTGAATTTAAATACAACTGTCAATACATTTTGAAAAGCAAATCGGTCACATGACCAATTTAAGGTAACATCAAATACAATAATCAATACATATTAGAAAATTGTCTTGGTCAAATGCCCGCATTAAGGTAACATCAATTACATTTATCAAAAAAATTGTAAAATTTACAGTAAAATGTCGAAAAATCATCAAAAAACCAAGGTGAGATTTGCTCTTGTATTATTTACAATTATCCTCAGAATAAGGTCAATTAAAGGTAACATCTGAATCAATTATCCAAAAAGTGGTAAAATTTATTGAAAGTTTTTAAAATTATATAGCAAAGGTTTGATTGGTTCAAGTTCACTTCTAATACAATTATCAATACTAATTATAAAGTTGTCTTGGTCAAATGACCGAATTAAGGTAACCTCAATCACAATTTTCACAAAAATGGTAAAACTGACTAAATAAGTATTATAGTTCTCTAATGAAGATTTTGGTTGGTTCAAATTGACCTCAAATTCAATTGTCACTACATATTAGAAAGTATGTCGGTCAAATTACCGATTTCAGGTAACTTCAAATACAATTATTTATACATATAAGAAAATTGTCTTGGTCAAATGACCGATTTAAGGTATCATCAATTACAATTATCAAACAAATTGTCAAATTTACAGTTAAACGTCGAAAAATCATCAAAATACCAATATCGGATTTGCTGTTGTATTATTTACAATTATCTTCAGAATATGGTTAATTTAAGGTAACATCTGGATAAATTAACCAAAAAGCGGTAGAATTTTCTAAAAAAGTATTACAATTTTATAATGAAAATTTGATTGGTTTAAATTTAATTCAAATACAACTGTCAATACATTTTAAAAAGTGTATCGCTCACATGACCAATTTAAGGTAACATCAAATACAATTATCAATACATATTAGAAAATTGTCTTGGGCAAATGACAAATTTAAGGTAACATCAATTACAATTTTCAAATAAATTGTCAAATTTACAGTAAAATGTCTAAAAATCATCAAAATACCACTATCAGATTTGCTGTTGTATAATTTACAATTATCCTCAGAATATGGTCAATTTAAGGTAACAAATTGAATTCAAATACAACTGTGAATACATATTGAAAAGTATATCGGTCACATGACCAATGTAAGGAAACATCAAATACAATTATCAATACTAATTAGAAAGTTTTCTTGGTCAAATGACCGATTTAAGGTAACATCAATTACAATTATCAAATAAATTGTCAAATTTACAGTAAAATGTCGAAAATTCATAAAAAAAACCAATGTCAGATTTGCTGTTGTTTTATTTACAACTATCCTATAAATATGGTTAATTGAAGGTAACATCTGAATGAATTATCCCAAAAGTGGTAAAATTTACTAAAAAAAGTATCATAATTCTATAATAAAGGTTTGGTTTGTTCAAATTGACTTCAAATGCATTTTTCAATACATGTTAGAAAGTATTTCGGTCAAATGACAAATTTAAGGTAACATAAAATACAATTATCAATACATATTAGAAAATTGTCTTTGTCAAATGACCGCTTTAAGGTAAAATCAATTACAATTATCGAAAAATTGTCAAATTTACAGTAAAATGTCGAAAAATCATCAAATTACCAATGTCCGATTTGCTGTGATATTATTTACAATTATCCTCAGTATATGGTCAATTTAAGGTAACATCTGAATAAATTATCCAAAAAGCGGTAAAATTTTCTAAAAAAGTATTACAATTTTATAACAAACGTTAGATTGGTTTAAATTTTATTCAAATATAACTGTCAATACACATTAAAAAGTATATAGGTCCCATGACCAATTTAATGTAACATCAAATACAATTATCAATACATATTACAAAATTGTCTTGGTCAAATGACCGATTTAGGGTAACATCAATTACAATTATCAAAAAAATTGTCAAATTTACAGTAAAATGTAGAAAAATCATGAAAATACCAATATCAGATTTGCTGTTGTATTATTTACAATTATCCTCAGAATATGGTCAATTAAAGGTAACATCTGAATAAATTGTCCAAAATGTGATAAAATTTCCTAAAACAGTATAACAATTTTATAATGAAGGTTAGATTGGTTCAAATCGAATTCAAATATAACTGTCAATACATATTAAAAAGTATATCGGTCACATGACAAATTTAATGTAACATCAAATACAATTAACAATACATATTAGAAAATTGACTTGGTCAAATGACCGATTTAGGGTAACAACAATTACAATTATCAAAATAATTGTCAAATTTACAGTAAAATGTAGAAAAATCATCAAAATACCTATATCAGATTTGCTGTTGTATTATTTACAATTATCCTCAGAATATGGTCAATTGAAGGTAACATCTGAATAACTTATCCAAAAACTAGAATTTTTTTCTAAAAAAAGTATTAACATTTTATAATGAAGGTTAGATTTGTTTAAATTTTATTCAAATATAACTGTCAGTACATCTTAAAAAGTATATCGGTCACATGACCAATGTAATGTTACATCAAATACAATTCTCAGTACATATTAGAAAATTGTTTTGGTCAAATGACCGATTAAGGTAACATCAATTACAATTATCAAAAAAATTGTCAAATTTACAGTAGAATGTAGAAAAATCATCAAAATACCAATATCAGATTTGCTGTTGTATAATTTACATTATCCTCAGAATATGGTCAATTAAAGGTAACATCTGAATAAATTGTCGAAAAGTGGTAAAATTTTCAAAAAAAGTATTACAATTTTATAATGAAGGTTTGATTGGTTCAAATTAAATTCAAATACAACTGCCAATACATATTGAAAAGCATATCGGTCATATGACCAATTTAAGGTTACATCAAATACAGTTATCAATACATATTAGAAAATTGTCTTGGTCAAATGACCGATTTAAGTAACATCAATTTGAATTATCAAAAAAATTGTCAAATTTACAGTAAAATGTCGCAAAATCATCGAAATTCCAATATCAGCTTTGCTGTTGTTTTATTTACAATTATCCTCAGAATATGGTCAATTTAAGGTAACATCTGAATAAATTATCCAAAAAGCGGTAAAATTTTCTAAAAAAGTATTTTATGATTAAGATTAGATTGGTTTAAATTTTGTTCAAATATAACTGTCAACACATATTAAAAAGTATATCGGTCACATGACCATTTTAATGTAACATCAAATACAATTATCAATACATATTAGAAAATTGTCTTCGTAAAATGACCGATTTAGGGTAACATCAAGTACAATTATAAAAAAAAATTGTCAAATTTAAAGTAAAATGTCTAAAAATCATTAAAATACCAATATCATATTTGCTGTTGTATTATTTACAATTATCGTCAGAATATGGTTAATTTAAGGTAACATCTGGATAAATTATCCAAAAAGCGGTTGAATTTTCTAAAAAAGTATTACAATTTGATAATGAAGGTTTGATTGGTTTAAATGTATCTCAAATACAACTGTCAATACATATTAAAAAGTATATCGGTCACATGACCAATTTAAGGTAACATCAAATACAATTATCAATACATATTAGAAAATTGTCTCGGTCAAATGACCGATTCAAGGTAACATCAATTACAATTATCAAATAAATTGTCAAATTTACAGTAAACTGTAGTAAAATCATCAAAATACCACTATCAGATTTGCTAATGTATTATTTACAATTATTCCCAGAATATGGTCAATTTAAGGTAACAAATTGACAAAAGATACAACTGTCAATACATATTGAAAAGTATATCGGTCACATGACCAATTTAAGGTAACATCAAATACAATTATCAACACTTATTAGAAAGTTGTCTTGATCAAATGGCCGATTTAAGGTAACATCAATTACCATTATCAAAAAAAATGTCAAATTTACAGTAAAATGTAGAAAAATCATCAAAATACCAATGTCAGATTTGCTGTTGTAATATTTACAATTATACTCAGAATATGATCAATTTAAGGTAACATCTGAATCAATTATTCAAAAAGTGGTAAAATTTTCTAAAAAAAGTAATACAATTTTATAGCAAAGGTTTGGTTGGTTCAAGTTTACCTCTAATACAATTATCAATACTAATTAGAAAGTTGTCCTGCTCAAAAGACCGAATAAAGGTTACATCAATTACAATTATCACAAAAATGGTAAAAGTGACTAAATTAGTATTATTATTCTCTAATGAAGGTTTTGGTTGGTTCAAATTGACCTCAAATACAATTGTCAATACATATTAAAGAGTATCACGGTCAAATTAAGGATTTAAGGTAACATCAATTACAATTATCAGGACATATCAGAAAATTGTCTTGGTCAAAGGACCCCGATTTAAGGTAACATCAATTACAATTATCAAAAAAAATGTCAAATTTACAGTTAAAGGTAAAAAAATCATCCAAATACCAATATCAGATTTCCTGTTGTATTGTTTACAATTATCCTCAGAATATGGTCAATTTAAGGTAACATCTGAATAAATTCTCAAAAAAGTGGTAAAATTTATTGAAAATTTTTACAATTTAATAGTAAAGGTTTGGTTGGTTCAAGATATCTTCTAATACAATTATCAATACTTTTTAGAAAATTGTCTTGGTTAAATGACTGATTTAAGGCGACATCAATTACAATTTTCACAAAAAAGGTAAAACTGACTAAATAAGTATTATTGTTCTCTAATGAAGGTTTTTCTTGGTTCAATTTGACCTCAAATACAAATGTCAATACATATTAGAAAGTATCTCTGTCAAATAACCGATTTAAGGTAACTTCAAATACAATTATCAATACATATAAGAAATTGTCTTGGTCAAATGAACGATTTAAGATAACATGAATATAATATCAATATCAGATTTCTTTTTGTTTTGTTTACAATTATCCTCAGCATATGGTAAATTTAAGGTAATATCTGAATAAATTATCAAAAAAGTGGTAAAATTTTCTCAAAAAAGTATTACAATTTTAAAATGAATGTGTGGTTGTTTCAAATTGACCTAAATACAATTGTCAATACATGTTAAAGAGTATCTCGGTCAAATTACCGATTTAAGGTAACATCAAATACAATTATCAATACATATTAGAAAATTGTCTTGGTCAAATGACCGATTTAAGGTAACGTCAATTACAATTATCAAATAAATTGTCAAATTTAAAGTAAAATGTCTAAAAATCATCAAAATACCACTATCAGATTTGCTATTGTATTATTTACAATTAACCTCAGAATATGGTCAATTTAAGGTAACAAATTTACTTCAAATACTACTGTCAATACTTATTGAAAAGTATATCGGTCACATGACCAATTTAAGGTAACATCAAATACAATGATCAATACTTATTAGAAAGTTGTCTTGATCAAATGGCGGATTTAAGGTAACATCAATTACAATTATCAAAAAATTGTCAAATTTACAGTAAAATGTAGAAAAATCATTAAAATACCATTGTCAGATTTGCTGTTGTATTATTTACAATTATACTCAGATTATGGTCAATTTAAGGTAACATCTTAATCAGTTATGCAAAAAGTGGTAAAATTTTCTAAAAAAAGTAATACAATTTTATAGCAAAGTTTTGGTTGGTTCAAGTTCACCTCTAATACAATAATCAATACTAATTAGAAAGGTCTCCTGCTCAAAAGACTGAATTAAGGTTACATCAATTACAATTATCACAAAAATGGTAAAAGTGAGTAAATTAGTATTATAATTCTCTAATGAAGGTTTTGGTTGGTTCAAATTGACCTCAAATACAATTGTCTATACATATTAGAAAGTATGTAGGTCAAATTACCGATTTCAAGTAACTTCAAATAAAATTATTTATACATATAAGAAAATTGTCTTGGTCAAATGACCGATTTAAGGTAAAATCAATTACAATTATCAAACAAATTGTTAAGTTTACAGTAAAACGTCGAAAAATCATCAAAATACCAATATCGGATTTGCTGTTATATTATTTACAATTATCTTCAGAATATGGTTAATTTAAGGTAACATCTGGATAAATAAACCAAAATGCGGTAGAATTTTCTAAAAAAGTATTACAATTTTATAATGAAAGTTTGATTGGTTTAAATTTAATTCAAATACAACTGTCAATACATTTTAAAAAGTATATCGTTCACATGACCAATTTAAGGTAACATCAAATACAATTATCAATACATATTAGAAAATTGTCTTGGTCAAATGACGAATTTAAGGTAACATCAATTACAATAATCAAATAAATTGTCAAATTTACAGTAAAATGTCTAAAAATCATCAAAATACCACTATCAGATTTGCTATTGTATTATTTACAATTATCTTCAGAATATGGTTAATTTAAGGTAACATCTGGATAAATAAACCAAAATGCGGTAGAATTTTCTAAAAAAGTATTACAATTTTATAATGAAAGTTTGATTGGTTTAAATTTAATTCAAATACAACTGTCAATACATTTTAAAAAGTATATCGTTCACATGACCAATTTAAGGTAACATCAAATACAATTATCAATACATATTAGAAAATTGTCTTGGTCAAATGACGAATTTAAGGTAACATCAATTACAATAATCAAATAAATTGTCAAATTTACAGTAAAATGTCTAAAAATCATCAAAATACCACTATCAGATTTGCTATTGTATTATTTACAATTAACCTCAGAATATGGTCAATTTAAGGTAACAAATTTACTTCAAATACTACTGTCAATACTTCTTGAAAAGTATATCGGTCACATGACCAATTTAAGGTAACATCAAATACAATGATCAATACTTATTAGAAAGTTGTCTTGATCAAATGGCGGATTTAAGGTAACATCAATTACAATTATCAAAAAATTGTCAAATTTACAGTAAAATGTAGAAAAATCATTAAAATACCATTGTCAGATTTGCTGTTGTATTATTTACAATTATACTCAGATTATGGTCAATTTAAGGTAACATCTTAATCAGTTATGCAAAAAGTGGTAAAATTTTCTAAAAAAAGTAATACAATTTTATAGCAAAGTTTTGGTTGGTTCAAGTTCACCTCTAATACAATAATCAATACTAATTAGAAAGGTCTCCTGCTCAAAAGACTGAATTAAGGTTACATCAATTACAATTATCACAAAAATGGTAAAAGTGAGTAAATTAGTATTATAATTCTCTAATGAAGGTTTTGGTTGGTTCAAATTGACCTCAAATACAATTGTCTATACATATTAGAAAGTATGTAGGTCAAATTACCGATTTCAAGTAACTTCAAATACAATTATTTATACATATAAGAAAATTGTCTTGGTCAAATGACCGATTTAAGGTAACATCAATTACAATTATCAAACAAATTGTTAAGTTTACAGTAAAACGTCGAAAAATCATCAAAATACCAATATCGGATTTGCTGTTATATTATTTACAATTATCTTCAGAATATGGTTAACTTAAGGTAACATCTGGATAAATAAACCAAAATGCGGTAGAATTTTCTAAAAAAGTATTACAATTTTATAATGAAAGTTTGATTGGTTTAAATTTAATTCAAATACAACTGTCAATACATTTTAAAAAGTATATCGTTCACATGACCAATTTAAGGTAACATCAAATACAATTATCAATACATATTAGAAAATTGTCTTGGTCAAATGACGAATTTAAGGTAACATCAATTACAATAATCAAATAAATTGTCAAATTTACAGTAAAATGTCTAAAAATCATTAAAATACCACTATCAGATTTGCTGTTGTATGATTTACAATTATCCTCAGAATATGGTCAATTTAAGGTAACAAATTGAATTCAAATACAACTGTGAATACATATTGAAAAGTATATCGGTCACATGACCAATGTAAGGTAACATCAAATACAATTATCAATACTAATTAGAAAGTTGTCTTGGTCAAATGACCGATTTAAGGTAACATCAATTACAATTATCAAATAAATTGTCAAATTTACAGTAAAATGTCGAAAATTCATAAAAAAAAACCAAGGTCAGATTTGCTGTTGTTTTATTTACAACTATCCTATAAATATGGTCAATTGAAGGTAACATCTGAATGAATTATCCCAAAAGTGGTAAAATTTACTAAAAAAAGTATTATAATTCTACAATAAAGGTTTGGTATGTTCAAATTGACTTCAAATGCATTTGTCAATACATGTTAGAAAGTATTTCGGTCAAATGACCAATTTAAGGTAACATGAAATTCAATTATCAATACATATTAGAAAATTGTTTTGGTCAAATGACCGATTTAAGGTAACATCAATAACAATTATCAAATAAAATGTCAGATTTACAGTAAAATGTCTAAAAATCATCAAAATACAACTATCAGATTTGTTGTTGTATTATTTTCAATTATCCTCAGAATATGGTCAATTTCAGGTAACATCTGAATAAATTATCCAAAAAGTGGTAAAATATATTGAATTTTTTTACAATTTTGTAGTATAGGTTTGGTTGGTTCAAGTTGACTTCTTATACAATTATCATAACTTATTAGAAAATTGTCTTGGTCAAATGACCGATTTAAGGTAACATCAATTACAACTATCAAAAAAATTGTCAAATTTACAGTAAAATGTCGAAAAATCATCAAAATACCAATATCAGATTTGCTGTTGTATTATTTACAGTTATCATCAGAATATAGTCAATTCAAGATAATATCTGAATAAATTATCCAAAAAGTGGTAAAATGTATTGAAATTTTTTACAATTTTATAGTAAAGGTTTGGTTGGTTCAAGTTGACTTCTAATACAATTATCGATACTTATTAGAAAGTTGTCTTGGTCAAATGACCGATTTAAGGTAACATCAATTACAATTATCACAAAAATGGTAAAACTGACTAAATAAGTATAATAGTTCTCTAATGAAGGTTTTGGTTGGTTAAAACTGACCTTAAATACAATTATCAATACATATAAGAAACTTGTCTTGGTCAAATGATCAATTTAAGGTAACATCAATTACAATTATCAAAAAAATTGTCAAATTTACAGTAAAATGTCGAAAAATCATCAAAATACCAATCTCAGATTTGCTGTTGTATTATTTACAATTATCCTCAGAATATGGTCAATTTAAGGTAACATCTGAATGAATTATCCAAAAAGTGGTAAAATGTATTGAAATTTTTTACGATTTTATAGTAAAGGTTTGGTTGGTTCAAGTTGACTTCTAATACAATTATTAATACTTATTAGAAAGTTTTCTTGGTCAATTGACCGATATAAGGTAATAGCATTTACAATTATCAAAAAAAATCATCAAAATACCAATATCAGATTTGGTGTTGTAATATTTAGAATTATCCTCAGAATACGGTCAATTGATGGTAACATCTGAATAAATTTTCCAAAAAGGAGTAAAATTTTCAGAAAAAGTATTATAATTCTCTAATGAAGGTTTGGTTGGTTCAAATTGTCCTCAAATACAATTGTTAATACATATTAAAAGATATCTCGGTCAAATTACCGATTTAAGGTAACAACAATTACAATTATCAAAAAAATTGTCAAACTTAGAGTAAAATGTCGAACAATCATCAAAATACCAATATCAGATTTGCAGTTGTATTATTTACAATTATCCTCAGAATATGGTCAATTTAAGATAACATCTGAATAAATTATCCAAAAAGCGTAAAATTTTCTAAAAAAGTATTACAATTTTATAAAGAAGGTTTGATTGGTTCAAATTGAATTCAAATACAACTGTCAAATTACCGATCGGTCACATAACCAATTTAAGGTATCTACAAATACTAATATCAATACATATAAGAAAGATGTCTTGGTCAAATGACCGATTTAAAGTAACAACAATTACAATTATCAAAAAAATTGTCAAATTTACAGTAGAAAGTCGAAAAATCATCAAAATACCAATATCAGATTTGCTGTTGAATTATTTACAATTATCCTCAGAATATGGTCAATTTAAGATAATATCTGAATAAATTATCCAAAAGTGGTAAAATGTATTGATTTTTTTTACAATTTTATAGTAAAGGTTTGGTTGGTTGAAGTTGACTTCTAATACAATTATCAATACTTATTAGAAAGTTGTCTTGGTCAAATGACCGATTTAAGGTAACATCAATTACAATTATCACAAAAATGGTAAAACTGACTAAATAAGTATAATAGTTCTCTAATGAAGGTTTTGGTTGGTTAAAACTGACCTTAAATACAATTATCAATACATATAAGAAAATTGTCTTGGTCAAATGATCAATTTAAGGTAACATCAATTACAATTTTCAAAAAAATTGTCAAATTTACAGTAAAATGTCGAAAAATCATCCAAATACCAATATCAGATTCCCTGTTGTATTGTTTACAATTATCCTCAGAATATGGTCAATTTCAAGTAACATCTGAATAAATTATCCAAAAAGTGGTAAATATATTGATTTTTTTTACAATTTTATAGTAAAGGTTTGGTTGGTTCAAGTTGACTTCTGATACAAGTATTAATACTTATTAGAAAGTTGTCTTGGTCATTTGACCGATATGAGGTAACATCAATTACAATTATCCAAAAAGGTGTCAAATTAACAGTAAAATGTCAAAAAATCATCAAAATACCAATATCAGATTTGCTGTTGTATTATTTACAATTATCCTCAGAATATAGTCAATTCAAGATTATATCTGAGTAAATTATCCAAAAAGCGTAAAATTTTCTAAAAAAGTATTACAATTTTATAAAGAAGGTTTGATTGGTTCAAATTGAATTCAAAAACAACTGTCAAATTACCGATCGGTCACATAACCAATTTAAGGTATCTACAAATACTAATATCAATACATATAAGAAAGATGTCTTGGTCAAATGACCGATTTAAAGTAACAACAATTACAATTATCAAAAAAAAATGTCAAATTTACAGTAGAATGTCGAAAAATCATCAAAATACCAATATCAGATTTGCTGTTGAATTATTTACAATTATCCTCAGAATATGGTCAATTTAAGATAATATCTGAATAAATTATCCAAAAAGTGGTAAAATGTATTGAAATTTTTTACAATTTTATAGTAAAGGTTTGGTTGGTTAAAACTGACCTTAAATACAATTATCAAAACATACAAGAAAATTGTCTTGGTCAAATGACCAATTTAAGGTAACATCAATTACAATTATCAAAGAAATTGTCAAATTTACAGTAAAATGTCGAAAAATCATCAAAATACCAATATCAGATTTCCTGTTTTATTGTTTACAATTATACTCAGAATATGGTCAATCTAAGGTAACATCTGAATGAATTATCCAAAAAGTGGTAAAATGTATTGATTTTTTTTACAATTTTATAGTAAAGGTTTGGTTGGTTCAAGTTGACTTCTTATACAATTATCAATACTTATTAGAAAATTGTCTTGGTCAAATAACTGATTTAAGGTAACATTAATTACAATTATCAAAAAATAATATCAAATTTACAGTAAATGTCGAAAAATCATCAAAATACCAATATCAGACCTGCTGTTGTTTTTTTTTTACATTAAACCTCAGAGTATGGTTACTTTAAGGTAAGATCTGAATAAATTATTCAAAAAGCGGTAAAATTTTCTAAGAAAATATTACAATTTCAAAATAAAGGTTTGGTTGGTTCAAATTGACCTTAAAGACAATTGTCAATACATATTAAAGAGTATCTCGGTCAAATTACCGATTTAAGGTAACTTCAAATACATTTATCAGTACATATTAGAAAATTGTCTTGGTCAAATGACCGGTTTAAGGTAACATCAATTACAATTATCAAAAAAGTTGTCAAATTTACAGTGAAATGTCGAAAAATCATCCAAATACCAAAATCAGATTGCCTGTTGTATTATAATCCTGGTACTTTTGATTACTATTTACAATTATCTTCAGAATATGGTCAATTTCAGGTAACAAAGGCAAACAAGTTGAATATCAATGATATATCCATGCAAGTATAAATTTATGAATAAAGTAAAATTTAGGAAGGGACAGGTAAACAACGGGGAACGAAGTAACGTAGACAATGTTGCCGATATCCCGTGATATAAGAATATTATTCCAATGCTTTGGATAACCTTTCTATTTGCCTTCTAATAGAAAAAACTCTGTGATCGTATAGCCATTTTTTATTTATATAAGAATACAAGTATATCAAATAAAAGAGAGCATTTGTATAATATCTAGTAGAGTCTAGCGAGTAAATAATAAATGATATCTGTGGAAAAACAATGCGAATGTTGTTTACATATTTTAATCATGCGGAAAGCTCAAGGCTGATATGAAAACTCTTATAACGATAATCTGTCATAAGCAGACCTGTCCTCAGGTCTGGTCAATAGCAGACTTGTCCACAGGTCTGGTCAAAAGCAGAACTGTCCTCAGGTCTGGTCAGGAGCAGACCTGTCCACAGGTCTGGTCTGAGGCAGACCTGTCCTCAGGACTGGTCAAAAGCAGACTTGTCCACAGGTCTGGTCTGGGGCAGACCTGTCCTCAGGACTGGTCAAAAGCAGACTTGTCCACATGTCTGGTCTGGAGCAGACTTGTCGATAGGTCTGCAGCAGTCCTTAAAAAGCAGACCGTAGGTCTGGTCCACCAACGACGAAGTTAACTTGCTTGACAGCTTAAAAATTCTCAAGTTAACTTAGAAAGCAGTCAACAAGTTAACTCTAAGTTAACTTTTGTCAAGGTTAGGACCGCACCCATCTGTATGTATTGATAATTGTATTTGAAAGAACTTTAAATTGGTCATGTGACCGATGTACTTTTTAATATGTATTGACAGTTGTATTAAAATTCAATTAGAACCAATCAAACCTTCATTATTAAATTGTAATACTTTTTAGAAAATTTTACCGCTTTTTGGATAATTTATTCAGATATTATCTTAAATAGTCAACTTGAACCAACCAAACCTTTACTATAAAATCGTTAAAAATTTCAATACATTTTACCACTTTTTGGATAATTCATTCAGATGTTACCTGAAATTGACCATATTCTGAGGACAATTGTAAATAATACAACAGCAAATCTGATATTGGTATTTTGATGATTTTTCGACATTTTACTGTAAATTTGACAACTTTTTGGATAATTGTAAATGATGTTACCTTATATCGGTCAATTGACTCAGACAACTTTCTAATAAGTATTAATAATTGTATTAGAAGTCAACTTGAACCAACCAAACCTTTACTATAAAATTGTAAAAAAAATCAATATATTTTACCACTTTTTGGATAATTTATTCAGATGTTACCTGAAATTGACCATATTCTGAAGATAATTGTAAATAGTAATCAAAAGTACCAGGATTATAATACAACAGGCAATCTGATTTTGGTATTTGGATGATTTTTCGACATTTCACTGTAAATTTGACAACTTTTTTGATAATTGTAATTGATGTTACCTTAAACCGGTCATTTGACCAAGACAATTTTCTAATATGTACTGATAAATGTATTTGAAGTTACCTTAAATCGGTAATTTGACCGAGATACTCTTTAATATGTATTGACAATTGTCTTTAAGGTCAATTTGAACCAACCAAACCTTTATTTTGAAATTGTAATATTTTCTTAGAAAATTTTACCGCTTTTTGAATAATTTATTCAGATCTTACCTTAAAGTAACCATATTCTGAGGTTTAATGTAAAAAAAAAAACAACAGCAGGTCTGATATTGGTATTTTGATGATTTTTCGACATTTACTGTAAATTTGATATTATTTTTTGATAATTGTAATTAATGTTACCTTAAATCAGTTATTTGACCAAGACAATTTTCTAATAAGTATTGATAATTGTATAAGAAGTCAACTTGAACCAACCAAACCTTTACTATAAAATTGTAAAAAAATTCAATAGATTTTACCACTTATACCCAAAAAATGTCAAATTTACAGTAAAGTATTGAAAAATCACCAATAAAGGTCAAATCTGAATGAATATACCAAATTAGTCAAGTTTACTGAAAATTTTACTAAGAAAATGTTTAAATTTTTAAATAAAACAGTATTTAGTTTAAGTTTGCTTTTAATACAATTGTCAATACATATTAGACATTGTCTTGATCAAATGACCGATTTAAGGTAACATCGTATACAATTATCCAAAAAATGTCAAATTTACAGTAACATGTTGAAAAATTACCTATAAAGGTCAAATCTGAATGAATATCCAAAAAGTTGTCAAATTTACTGAAAAAAATGATACTGAGAAAATGGTGTAATTTTTAAATTAAGCTGTGGTTGTTTCAATTTTATTTCTTATACATTTGTCAATATATATTAGAAAATTGTCTTCATCAAATGACCGATTTAAGGTAACATCGTAAACAATTATAATAAAAAATTATCAAATTTACAGTAAAATGTTGAAAAGTTATCTATAAAGGTCAAATCTGAATGAATATCTATAAAGGAGTAAAATTTACTGAAAAATGTTACTGACAAAATGGTGTAATCTTTAAAAAAAGCTGTGGTTGTTTCCATTTTACTTCTAAAACATTTGTCAATACATATAAGAATATTGTCTTTATCAAATGACCGATTTAAGGTAACATCGTATACAATTACCCCAAAAATGTCAAATTTACAGTAAAGTATTGAAAAATCACCAATGAAGGTCAAATCTGAATGAATATACCAAATTAGTAAAGTTTACTGGAAAAGCGAGTTAGAAAATGTTTAAATTTTTAGATAAAATTGTATTTAGTTTAAGTTCATTTTTAATACAATTGTCAATACATATTAGAAATTGTCTTGATCAAATGACCGATTTAAGGTAACATCGTATACAATTATCCAAAAAATGTCAAATTTACAGTAACATGTTGAAAAATTACCAATAAAAGTCAAATCTGAATGAATATCCAAAAAGTTGTCAAATTTACTGAAAAAATGGTGTAATTTTTTAATAAATTGTGGTTGTTTCTATTTTACTTCTAATACATATTCAATACATATAAAAATTTGTCTTGACCAAATGACCGATTTAAGGTAACATCGTATACAATTACCCAAAAAATTGTCAAATTTACAGTAAAAGTATTGAAAATCACCAATAAAGGTCAAATCTGAATGAATATATACAATTAGTAAAGTTTACTGAAAATTGTACTAAGAAAATGTTTAAATTTTAAATAAAACTGTACTTAGTTTGGGTTTACTTTTAATACAATTGTCAATACATATTAGAAAATTGTCTTGATCGAATGACCGATTTAAAGTAACATCGTATACAGTTATCCAAAAAATGTCAAATTTACAGTAAAATGTTGAAAATTACCAATAAAGGTCAAATCTGAATGAATATCGAAAATGTAGTAAAATTTACTGAAAAATGTTACTGACAAAATGGTGTAATCTTTAAAAAAAGCTGTGGTTGTTTCCATTTTAGTTCTAATACATTTGTCAATACATAAAGAAAATTGTCTTTATCAAATGACCGATTTAAGTTAACATCGTATACAATTACCCCAAAAATGTCAAATTTACAGTAAAGTATTGGAAAATCACCAATAAAGGTCAAATCTGAATGAATATACCAAATTAGTCAAGTTTACTGAAAATTTTACTAAGAAAATGTTTAAATTAGTAAATAAAACTGTATTTAGTTTAAGTTTACTTTTAATACAATTGTCAATACATATTAGACATTGTCTTGATCAAATGACCGATTTAAGGTAACATCGTATACAATTATCCAAAAAATGTCAAATTTACAGTAACATGTTGAAAAATTACCTATAAAGGTCAAATCTGAATGAATATCCAAAAAGTTGTCAAATTTACTGAAAAAAATGATACTGAGAAAATGGTGTAATTTTTAAATTAAGCTGTGGTTGTTTCAATTTTATTTCTTATACATTTGTCAATATATATTAGAAAATTGTCTTGATCAAATGACCGATTTAAGGTAACATCGTAAACAAATATCCAAAAAAGTGTCAAATATTTCTGATCTGAATAAAGTAGTAAAATTTACTAAAAATATGTTACTAAAAAAATGTTGCAATTTTCAAATAAACCTGTTGTTTCAATTTTACTTCTAAAACACTTGTTAATAAAACGATGCAATTTTTAAATAAATCTGTGGTTGTTTCAATTTTACTTCTAAAACATTTGTCAATACATATTAGAAAATTGTCTTGATCAAATGACCGATTTAAGGTAACATCGTATACAATTATCTAAAAAAATGTAAAATTTACAATAAAATGTTGAAAAAATTATCTATAAAGGTCAAATCTGAATAAATATCCAAAAAGTCGTAAAATTTACTGAAAAAATGTTACTTAGAAAATGGTGTATTTTTAAATAAAGATGTGGTTGTTTCAATTTTACTTTTAATACATGTATCAATACATATAAGAAAATTGTCTTGATCAAATGACCGATTTAAGTTAACATTATATACAATTATAAAAAAAAATATATCAAATTTACAGTAAAATGTTAAAAAATTATCTATAAAGGTCAAATCGGAATGAACATACAAAATTAGTAAAATTTACTGAAAATTGTACTAAGAAAATGTTTAAATTTTGAAATAAGACTGTATTTAGTTAAGTTTACGTTTAATACAATTGTCAATACATATTAGAAATTGTCTTGATCAAATGACCGATTTAAGGTAACATCGTATACATTTATCCAAAAAAATGTCAAATTTACAGTAAAATGTTGAAAAATTACCAATAAAAGTCAAATTGGAATGAATATCCAAAAAGTTGTCAAATTTAATGAAAAATGTTACTATGAAAATGGTGTAATCTTTAAAAAAGCTGTGGTTGTTTCAATTTTACTTCTAATACATATTTCAATACATATAAGAAAATTGTCTTCATCAAATGACCGATTTAAGGTAACACCGTAAACAATTATAAAAAAAAAATTCAAATTTACAGTAAAATGTCGAAAAATTATCTATCAAGGTCAAATCTGAATGAATATCTATAAAGGAGTAAAATTTACTGAAAAAATGGTGTAATTTTTTAATAAAATTGTGGTTGTTTCAATTTTACTTCTAATACATATGTCAATACATATAAGAAATTTGTCTTGATCAAATGACCGATTTAAGGTAACATCGTATACAATTATCCAAAAAATGTCAAATTTACAGTAAAATGTTGAAAAATTACCAATAAAGGTCAAATCTGAATGAATATCCCAAAAGTAGTAAAATTTACTGAAAAAATGTTACTGAGAAAATGGTGTAATTTTTAAGTACTGCTGTGGTTGTTTCAATTTTACTTTGTAAACATATATCAATACATATAAGAAAATTGTCTTGATCAAATGACCGATTGAAGTTAACATTATATACAATTATCCCAAAAAAATATAAAATTTACAGTAAAATGTTGAAAAATTATCTATAAAGGTCAAATCTGAGTGAATATCTATAAAGTAGTAAAATTTACTGAAAAATGTTAATAAAAACGTTGCAATTTTCAAATAAACCTGTTGTTGTTTCAATTTTACTTCTAAAACACTTGTTAAACATATTAGAAATTGTCTTCATCAAATGACCGATTTAAGGTAACATCGTATACAGTTATCCAAAAAAGGTCAAATTTACAGTAAAATGTTGAAAAATTACCAATGAAGGTCAAATCTGAATGAATATCCAAAAAGTCGTAAAATTTACTGAAAAAATGTTACTTAGAAAATGGTGTAATTTTTAAATAAAAATGTGGTTGTTTCAATTTTACTTCTAATACATTTGTCAATACATATAAGAAAATTGTCTTCATCAAATGACCGATTTAAGGTAACACCGTAAACAATTATAAAAAAAAATTTCAAATTTACAGTAAATGTCGAAAAATTATCTATCAAGGTCAAATCTGAATGAATATCTATAAAGGAGTAAAATTTACTGAAAAAATGGTGTAATTTTTTAATAAAATTGTGGTTGTTTCAATTTTACTTCTAATACATATGTCAATACATATAAGAAATTTGTCTTGATCAAATGACCGATTTAAGGTTACATCGTATACAATTATCCAAAAAATGTCAAATTTACAGTAAAATGTTGAAAAATTACCAATAAAGGTCAAATCTGAATGAATATCCAAAAAGTAGTAAATTTACTGAAAAATGTTACTGAGAAAATGGTGTAATTTTAAATAAAGCTGTGGTTGTTTCAATTTTACTTTGTAAACATATATCAATACATATAAGAAAATTGTCTTGATGAAATGACCGATTGAAGTTAACATTATATACAATTATCCCAAAAAATATAAAATTTACAGTAAAATGTTGATAAATTATCTATAAAGGTCAAATCTGAGTGAATATCTATAAAGTAGTAAATTTACTGAAAAAGTGTTAATATAAAAACGTTGCAATTTTCAAATAAACCTGTTGTTGTTTCAATTTTACTTCTAAAACACTTGTTAATAAACGATGCAATTTTTAAATAAATCTGTGGTTGTTTCAATTTTACTTCTAAAACATTTGTCAATACATATTAGAAAATTGTTTTGATCAAGTGAACGATTTAAGGTAACATCGTATACAATTATCTAAAAAAATGTAAAATTTACAATAAAATGTTGAAAATTATCTATAAAGGTCAAATCTGAATGAATATCCAAATAGTCGTAAAATTTACTGAAAAAATGTTACTTAGAAAATGGTGTAATTTTTAAATAAAGATGTGGTTGTTTCAATTTTACTTTTAATACATGTATCATACATATAAGAAAATTGTCTTGATCAAATGACCGATTTAAGTTAACATTATATACAATTATCATAAAAAAAATATCAAATTTACAGTAAATGTTAAAAAATTATCTATAAAAGTCAAATCTGAATGAACATACAAAATTAGTAAAATTTACTGAAAATTGTACTAAGAAAATGTTAAAATTTTGAAATAAGACTGTATTTAGTTAAGTTTACGTTTAATACAATTGTCAATACATATTAGAAATTGTCTTGATCAAATGACCGATTTAAGGTAACATCGTATACAATTATCCAAAAAAATGTCAAATTTACAGTAAAATGTTGAAAAATTACCAATAAAGGTCAAATCGGAATGAATATCCAAAAAATTGTCAAATTTAATGAAAAATCTTACTATGAAAATGGTGTAATCTTTAAATAAAGCTGTGGTTGTTTCAATTTTACTTCTAATACATTTGTCAATACATATAAGAAAATTGTCTTCCATCAAATGACCGATTTAAGGTAACACCGTAAACAATTATAAAAAAAAATTCAAATTTACAGTAAAATGTCGAAAAATTATCTATCAAGGTCAAATCTGAATGAATATCTATAAAGGAGTAAAATTTACTAAAAAAATGGTGTAATTTTTTAATAAAATTGTGGTTGTTTCAATTTTACTTCTAATACATATGTCAATATATATAAGAAATTTGTCTTGATCAAATGACCGATTTAAGGTAACATCGTAAACAATTATCCAAAAAATGTCAAATTTACAGTAAAATGTTGAAAAATTATAAATAAAGGTCAAATCTGAATGAATATCCAAAAATTGGTAAAATTTACTGAAAAAATGGTGTAATTTTTAAATAAAGCTGTGGTTGTTTCAATTTTACTTCTAATACATATGTCAAGACATAAAAGAAAATTGTCTTTATCAAATGACCGATTTAAGTTAACATCGTATACAATTACCCAAAAAATGTCAAATTTACAGTAAAGTATTGAAAAATCACCAATAAAGGTCAAATCTGAATGAATATACCAATTTAGTCAAGTTTACTGAAAATTTTACTAAGAAAATGTTTAAATTTTTAAATAAAACTGTATTTAGTTTAAGTTTACTTTTAATACAATTGTCAATACATATTAGACATTGTCTTGATCAAATGACCGATTTAAGGTAACATCGTATACATTTATCCAAAAAATGTCAAATTTACAGTAACATGTTGAAAAATTACCAATAAAGGTCAAATCTGAATGAATATCCAAAAAGTTGTCAAATTTACTGAAAAAATGTTAGAGAAAATAGTGTAATTTTTAAATAAAGCTGTGGTTGTTTCAATTTTACTTCTAATTCATATGTCAATACATATAAGAAAATTGTCTTTATCAAATGACCGACTTAAGGTAACATCGTATACAATTACCCAAAAAATGTCAAATTTACAGTAAAGTATTGAAAAATAACCAATAAAGGTCAAATCTGAATGAATATACCAAATTAGTAAAGTTTACTGAAAATTGTAGTAAGAAAATGTTTAAATTTTTAAATAAAACTGTATTTAGTTTAAGTTTACTTTTAATACAATTGTCAATACATATTAGAAATTGTCTTGATCAAATGACCGATTTAAGGTAACATCGTATACAAATATCCAAAAAATGTCAAATTTACAGTAACATGTTGAAAAATTACCAATAAAGGTCAAATCTGAATGAATATCCAAAAAATTGTCAAATTTACTGAAAAAATGTTAGAGAAAATAGTGTAATTTTTAAATAAAGCTGTGGTTGTTTCAATTTCACTTCTAATTCATATGTCAATACATATAAGAAAATTGTCTTTATCAAATGACCGACTTAAGGTAACATCGTATACAATTACCCAAAAAATGTCAAATTTACAGTAAAGTATTGAAAAATCACCAATAAAGGTCAAATCTGAATGAATATACCAAATTAGTAAAGTTTACTGAAAATTGTAGTAAGAAAATGTTTAAATTTTTAAATAAAACTGTATTTAGTTTAAGTTTACTTTTAATACAATTGTCAATACATATTAGAAATTGTCTTGATCAAATGACCGATTTAAGGTAACATCGTATACAAATATCCAAAAAATGTCAACTTTACAGTAACATGTTGAAAAATTATCTATAAAGGTCAAATCTGAATGAATATCCAAAAAGTCGTAAAATTTACTGAAAAAATGTTACTTAGAAAATGGTGTAATTTTTAAATAAAGATGTGGTTGTTTCAATTTTACTTTTAATACATGTATCAATACATATAAGAAAATTGTCTTGATCAAATGACCGATTTAAGTTAACATTATATACAATTATCAAAAAAAAAATATCAAATTTACAGTAAAATTTTAAAAAATTATCTATAAAGGTCAAATCTGAATGAATATCCAAAAAGTCGTAAAATTTACTGAAAAAATGTTACTTAGAAAATGGTGTAATTTTTAAATAAAGATGTGGTTGTTTCAATTTTACTTTTAATACATGTATCAATACATATAAGAAAATTGTCTTGATCAAATGACCGATTTAAGTTAACATTATATACAATTATCAAAAAAAAAATATCAAATTTACAGTAAAATTTTAAAAAATTATCTATAAAGGTCAAATCTGAATGAACATACAAAATTAGTAAAATTTACTGAAAATTGTAATAAGAAAATGTTAAAATTTTGAAATAAGACTGTATTTAGTTAAGTTTACGTTTAATACAATTGTCAATACATATTAGAAATTGTCTTGATCAAATGACCGATTTAAGGTAACATCGTATACAATTATCCAAAAAAATGTCAAATTTACAGTAAAATGTTGAAAAATTACCAATAAAGGTCAAATCGGAATGAATATCCAAAAAGTTGTCAAATTTAATGAAAAATATTACTATGAAAATGGTGTAATCTTTAAATAAAGCTGTCGTTGTTTCAATTTTACTTCTTATACATTTGTCAATACATATAAGAAAATTGTCTTCATCAAATGACCGATTTAAGGTAACACCGTAAACAATTATAAAAAAAAATTTCAAATTTACAGTAAAATGTCGAAAAATTATCTATCAAGGTCAAATCTGAATGAATATCTATAAAGGAGTAAAATTTACTGAAAAAATGCTGTAATTTTTTAATAAAATTGTGGTTGTTTCAATTTTACTTCTAATACATATGTCAATACATATAAGAAATTTGTCTTGATCAAATGACCGATTTAAGGTAACATCGTATACAATTATCCAAAAAATGTCAAATTTACAGTAAAATGTTGAAAAATTACCAATAAAGGTCAAATCTGAATGAATATCCCAAAAGTAGTAAAATTTACTGAAAAAATGTTACTGAGAAAATGGTGTAATTTTTAAGTACTGCTGTGGTTGTTTCAATTTTACTTTGTAAACATATATCAATACATATAAGAAAATTGTCTTGATCAAATGACCGATTGAAGTTAACATTATATACAATTATCCCAAAAAAATATAAAATTTACAGTAAAATGTTGAAAAATTATCTATAAAGGTCAAATCTGAGTGAATATCTATAAAGTAGTAAAATTTACTGAAAAAATGTTAATATAAAAACGTTGCAATTTTCAAATAAACCTGTTGTTGTTTCAATTTTACTTCTAAAACACTTGTTAATACATATTAGAAAATTGTCTTCATCAAATGACCGATTTAAGGTAACATCGTATACAGTTATCCAAAAAAGGTCAAATTTACAGTAAAATGTTGAAAAATTACCAATGAAGGTCAAATCTGAATGAATATCCAAAAGTCGTAAAATTTACTGAAAAAATGTTACTTAGAAAATGGTGTAATTTTTAAATAAAAATGTGGTTGTTTCAATTTTACTTTTAATACATGTATCAATACATATAAGAAAATTGTCTTGATCAAATGACCGATTTAAGTTAACATTATATACAATTATCAAAAAAAAAATATCAAATTTACAGTTAAATTTAAAAAAATTATCTATAAAGGTCAAATCTGAATGAACATACAAAATTAGTAAAATTTACTGAAAATTGTAATAAGAAAATGTTAAAATTTTGAAATAAGACTGTATTTAGTTAAGTTTACGTTTAATACAATTGTCAATACATATTAGAAATTGTCTTGATCAAATGACCGATTTAAGGTAACATCGTATACAATTATCAAAAATAATTCAATACACCAAGAAAATCATGAAATGTTTTAAATGCATTAAGAAGTTATGGTTTTTATATTGATTGTTTTTCCTTAAATAATCCAAAAGAAAGAAAAATTTATCCAGGTCATTGATGTTGACACCGGTGAAATTCAAAAACTCAGGTCAACAAAACGATTTTTACAAAATTATATTCCTCCGTTATTGGAGCACCAGTGACAAAAGTGAAGTAATAAGTGATGATCATGGATTAAAAAAACTGAATCTTTATCAATACTCTATTTTCTTAAATTGATATACAAATGATATATAGATAACAATATATATGGTACAATATTTAACAAAGATATATTGATTGTTGTTTGCTTAACGTTCAGTGGCAAATATTTCATGCATAATCAGGACGAGAACAAGTTCACAATAATACAATAGGTATGTTGATATAATAGAGGCCATCCGGAATGATGGTCGGGGAATATTAAAAAGAATATGTGGTATGATTGCCAATGAGACAACTCTCCATAAGATACCAAAATGACACAGAAATGAACAACTGTATATACGTCTGCTATACTCGGCGAGCGAGGCAATCCTCATCCACTGTCTACCATACCAAATTTCAGTCTGTATTTGGATTATTTACATTCTGAATTTAATTTTAAAATTTCTGTACACTTAAACTACATATTGTGTGACACTGACATTTAGAGGCACAAAGTGTTCAACACTTGCACATGCTGCATTGACACCAATCCAATTCACAACCTTCGCATGATTCTTTTTCAATTTCTTGATTGCTGTCTTCATCAGAAAATACATCTTAAATTTGCTTTCGAATGCATTTCCTTATTTCTTACAATATCAGCAATATCTTTGTCTGTTGTCTTGAGGGCAAGAGTAAAGTTGGCAAACAAGATTAAACTATATCCCTGTCGACCATCCCTAGCACAACGACCCGCCTCCTGCCAAAAGGAAAGAACTGTGTTTGGACAGCCAATATGGACAACTAATTCTATGTCGGATATATAAAAACCGATGCCTAGCGCCACGGTAGCAATAATGCACCTGATACGACTATTTTCTGTCTTGAATTCGTTGATGATTAGATCTTTTGAATCTTGGTGTGTGCTTTTGTGATACATCTCCAGAAGTACTTGATTACAATCCACAATTCCGTAAACATAAGCTATTTTACCGAGACTATCTTTCAAACAACAAAATGTTTCAGACACTGAATATATCAATAGATCTGCAGTAAACAATTTGTTTTTCGATTTCTTCCCATTAGTGCGAATATGATTTATTAACCAGTCTTAGCAAGAATCGTAATCCGTGCTTTCTTTTGTTTAGATTTGCAGATATAGGTTTGGCCTATCTGGTGACTTGTATACAAGATCAGTGTCTTCGTCTAATTGTTGCAAGTGTTCCATTATGTCTTTTTTACCTTTTCAATTGCTTATTTCTCAAAAATGAATAAGGTGGTTGACCATTAATTACAACCGCGTACTATTGTTGCTAAAAATAAAGAAGATCTGGTATGAATGCCAATGCGGAAACATTCCACAAGAGATCAAAGTCACAGAAATTGACAACTACAGGTCACCATACGACCTTCAACAATGAGCAAAATCTATACAGCATAGTCAACTATAAAAGATTGGGTCTACTTTTTTATATGTGCAGTGGCAGATTCATAAGTTTTTTGTAAGGAGAGGGGGTCCGCTAACTGACCTAAGTGGCTGCACAGACTAAAGATGAATGTGATAAATGTTTTCAATAGAATAAATAGAAAAAAAAGTTAAAGATTTGTGAGATGAATTTACATGGCGAGAATTTGATCGTAAGGCAATATCTTTAAATGTGAATGATCGTGAATATGTGATATTAATAAGGTCTAGGAGGGATTCGTTTTTTGAAAGGGGAAATCGACGGCAGTTAGTTTTTTATGTTCTTTTCACAGATAATAATTTATAATATGCCCCCCCCCCCCCCAAATAAAGTTCAATGTACCTGTTATTGTCTGCCTTTCCATTTCAGCCATTCCAGTTATTTTAGCACAGCATACATTCAGTTTATTAAGTCTGCATATCGATCAGCCATGTCAATGGAGAATTGGGGGTATGTACGAGTGTCGGAGCAACCTTATCAACAATCGCAGTATGGTGTGAGGGGACAGCCGCGCACACCCAATAGATATAATTCAAATAGATGATGACTCAACTCTCTCTTTATACAAAGAACATTTGCCAAACCCCAAAATGATAATCGTAGGTAAATATTGTACATATGAAAAGGCCCGAATTTTCAAGACATTCAAAATTATTTCAGTTACCTATGTACAAAGATTTCAAGGACTAAAAGGGAGACGGAAATACACTCAGTAAGGATAGAGTTAGGATGTCAACTTCCAGACTTTAGCCCATTAAACAGTTTTTAGCTGTGATGATGAGACTTCGCCTTGGATTGTAGTCAAGGGATGTAGCTGATAGTTTCCATGTGTGTTTCTTCTTATTCCATTTATTTTACAACCTGTCTTAACCTCATTCATGTTAATCTCGATTATAAATGTTTTTCCACCAGACATCATTACCAAAACAATGCCAAATACTTTAAGAGATCGATACCCGTCTACCAGAGTCATCATTGATTGTACTGATTTTATTCAAAAACGCGCCAAGTCTTCTAAACCAGAGTTTAACATATTCAAGCTTCAAACACAATAGTACTTTAAAATTTGTAATTGACATAACACCGTCAGGCATTATTTCATTTGTATGAGAAGGTTGGGATGAATTAACAAGTGACTGTTGTATTATTGATCTACTAGAGCCTGGTGATTTACTGGCAAAACAATGCTTAAAACCATAAAATACATATCAACTTACATCTCGTGTCCGTTTTGCTATTAATTTTTCATGCTGTTATTACTCAAATTATTGAAACATATGACTTTTGACTTTTTAAAATACAACAGTTCGCAATCGGACCATTGTTGGCAGTTGGTATGCATCATTCCGGTACACGGGAACTGTCTGTTGGTAGTAATTGCCATTTGGAGGCAGAGCCGTTAAACAAATATGACTCAAATGCAGTGGCAATTTACGATGGCTCTAGAAAAGTTGGAAACTTAAAAAGGGAATATGCTGCAGCTATATCGTCAGTGATAAAAATCTCTGGCAAAGTCGCGCTATGTAATTAGATCAATCGAGTCGAGTGAAGTGAAATCAAGAAAAAACAGGGCCACAGCAGCTGTGTCATCTAACCTTAAAAGGAGAGGATGAAATTAGAACAGTAGTCAAGTTCCATCAGTGCGTTTCTATAATTGCTTTATAATTAAATATGATTGGATTTTCTTTTTATGAAGATTGTATTTACTTTGTGAAATATTTGCTCCAAAACTTATTTTGTGAATAATGAACAATAAGAAGATAAAATTGAGAATGGAAATGGGGAATGTGTCAAAGAGACAACAACCCGACCAAACAAAAAACAACAGCAGAAGGTCACCAACAGGTCTTCAATGTAGCGAAAAATTCCCACACCCGGAGGCGTCCTTCAGCTGGCCCCTAAACAAATATATACTAGTCCAGTGATAATGAACACCATACTAATTTCCAAATTGTACACAAGAAACTAAAATTAAAATAATACAAGACTAACAAAGGCCAGAGGCTCCTGACTTGGGACAGGCGCAAAAATGCGGCGGGGTTAAACATGTTTGTAAGATCTCAAGAGTTCATTTGATTTGTGTTGATTATATTGTTTAAACAAAAAAATTAGTTGACCTAAAGACGGGCTAATATTACATGACGACCAATGGACGTCATATGTGACGACTAATAGACGTGACCGTCCGGAAGTCGTCTGGCTTTCCACGGTGTAGCATAGACGATAAATAACCATATTTCCGAATATTTGACAGCCTCATACTAAAGAGATATCGAATTCTGAATGTTTTTTTCTGTATGATTAACTATTTACTTTGCGTCTTAAGGTCGTCATATCATAACATTGTATAAGAAAGTGCGGACCCATGACCGACTTCGGGACAGTTTACGTTACATATAAAATTTTGAGAATTGTTGGGTTTTTAGTTTTAGCATTTTGTAAGCATGAAAGTGAATCAGAAAATATAATAAATGTGGATTGCACTATTACTTAAAGGGTATAACAAGATACTGAAACCTCCAAATTGGTTAGAATATATCAAACTATTATCCAAAATTAAATACACATCATTTATTGCATCTAATACACTAGTAGCACGATTTCAGTCTGAAACGGTCATTTTGGTCTGATCACATCTTGATTGACTGGATTTACCGCTAGAGGAAATCGTTGAGACTTTTAAGACCGTTAAGATTCCCTTACGATCGATAGCCGCATCAGGTAAATCAGTTCGTTAAGGCATGTCCAGACGGAAAAGACTGAATCGTCTAGCGGGCTGTTTAGACCCGTTAAGACAGTGTCAGACCAAAACAGACCATAGATACAAAATAACGTTCAAGAGTTTTAGACGCTGTTTAGATCCGTTCAGTATATCGGTTTGACACCACGAGTTGCGCCTCTTCTACTCGATAATGCATTTTAGATGAATATGTATATATGTTTTTTAATATTATAATTTGAAGTATATTTTGGTTAATTAAAAAGATAAATAAAGATTAAATCTTCTGTTGATTCTTTATTTCTTTTCTTGTTTTGTTGAGTAACTAATAAATTATTCGTCTATATAATTGTTTATTTTTTAATAAATGTTAGTTTATATAAATATATATTGATAATTAAATGCAAGGACGTATGTTTATTGTATACACACCAAAATGTATGCCATAAATTTAACCTTAAAATGTTGTGAACACCGGTGAAAATGTTTTTCGTATTTGAAGATTAAATAGTAACGGAAAATCCTAAACGTTACCTAAAAAAGTTGAGGAAATGAGACAATCCACAGAAATGCAACGGAGGCAAATTTACACATGCATATTTTTTGTTTTGTGTATTACAGTTGCTATAATTCGTTATCTGTTGATATATGTCATAGTTTACCGTGGAAGCTGTTGCTTTTTTATGTTTATTTTTTTTTCGTGCGAGTTACTCTATTAAACTTGGAAAAAAATATTCTCGACATCCGGAAATTCAAAAAAAAAAAAGACTTCCCGGATCCCGAAAGCTGATCATGATACTGCATTCAGTCTCTGTCGGGACCGTGTTTAAGTATCACCGTATAAAAATGTTCATTCAAACAATGTTGTATCCTTATAATATTTATTTTCTAATTCATGGAATATGTATATAGTATTTAGTATATATGTATGGCGTTAATTTAAAAAAAAAATCTGTGTTAAAATGGTCGAGTTCAATGGCACGTGCTAGCAATTAACCGGGTCAACAGGTAACAAAATCAATGATCCATAACGTAAGAAAGAACATGCTTATTATATTTTACAATTACTCTCATCATCATTCTTAATAAAAAGGTGCCGTAGGGCTAAACGTTAATAAAGAATTAATGAATTTGTGTATACACGTATTAGTGATGTCTGACCGTCAGTTTTTAATATACATGCTTGTTTTTCTTATATTGAGCAAAATGACGAATTTGAATCTATTATACAATGTCATATACGTCTAAACACTAAAAGACCATGCAAAATATTTGAGCGCCGCAGGGAAAACCATTAAAAACATGTACTGTTCAGAAGTGTGTTTACTATTCAAAAGAAACTTTTCGCTTCTCTACTTGTATAGTTTTAAATTGAGTTTAGAGAGTATTCCTTTAAATTGTGTCAGTTATATAAAGTAGTGCGTATCATTGTATTCTATTTATTTGGCTAATTGTATAATTATAATATACATTTTGTATTTCACAACTATATATGCTATAAGTTGTAGTGTGATTGATTGTTGGTTGTTTAAAGTCCAGTGGCAAATACTTCATGCATAAGTTTATGACATATATGGAACTCACTGGTGTAGTTTTCATGTGTTAAAATGGATAAAAGAATAATTAATTTTTAAAATATCGAAACATCAGGGAGGCAAGGCGCATGGATTACCATATGTTTATATAATTTACGATAACTGTGGTGTATACCTGCTGTCAGACGAAAGAAACATATGTGCCCTCTAAATTTTTTTATGGATTTTTTGCTTTCGCATTGACGTTTAACACACAACTTTAATTACTTACTGTGATATGTAAGTAGAAATTCTGGAGTACTGGAAAATGAAGGATGCAAATTCAAGCTTTGAATTTAAATGGTCATTAAATAGCCACACAAATAAAAGAACAAGTGTAAGTGTTGGAATGACATATACAATATATCACCATGTGCATTGTCAGAGAATTAAATTTTGATTTTACTTTGGTAACTAGACACAATTGAAGAGAGGCAGCCCAATCTTTTCTCCTTTTTGTTACGAGTACAAATAAACCGATCTTAGTTATTTCGTGAAACATTTCCTTTAAATGATCTAACAAATACTCACAGTGCAGTGTACTGCAATCAGGCGCGGATCCAGCCATTTTTAAAAGGGGGGGGTCCAAGTATATGCTCTATTCAAATGCATTGATCGGCCAAAAAAGGGGGTCCAACCCCCGGAACCCCCTCCCCACTGGATCCACCGAGACAAATTATGTCAAATTATAGAGCAGTCTAACGGCTCCAACTCAAAATTTGAACCATTCTATGTTGGAGTTACCATTTAGTTTGAAAGCTCAAAGTATACAAGTTGTTTCACCCTTTTTATTGTGATGATTGGGAATTTGCATTAAGCCGTTGGTCACGTCCCGAGTGGCGCACGCTGATTAAAAAATCACGCTTATAAGAAGTTGTACATTGTGGTATGAGTGCCAATGAGTCAAAAATATTATTTAGTTGTACAATAATTGGCTGATTGGCAATAAAATAGTTCCATGTTTTTAAAATCAAAGGTTTAGGATGTCTTTAATTTTCACCGTTCCTGGTGTAAAACAGTGAGTCCCTGACAGTTTTTACAAGCATGGCCCGTGTTATTACTTATAATGCCATACAGCCAAGTTTTGTATTATCTACAATTATGTAATATGTATTCGTTAATCTATTTAGTTATTCAAAATAAATCAACCTCACAACACACATGTCAAGAAATATAAAAGGTAAATCTGGTAACAGTAAATCTAACTATTTATAAATATGTTCCTGCATGGGTGATTTATACAGTTATATATATATATATATATATATTACGAGTTGTATATACATTATGTACACAGCCATGTATCACCATCATTGATGGCGATCCGATGGATACATCTGTTGTAGGGTTGTCACTGACTCAGACGTACTTATGAATATAATTATTTTCTGTGACTGTATCTTACATTAATTTGTAGGATTCTTTACTATAGATAATTTAGCTGATCTGTAACAATAACATCTTCATGCCTTATATATCATGTACTGTAGTACGCCGCTAGATTAAAACTGACGTGGAAAGGTAACACATGCCCACCGAAAGCTCTTTTTTTGAGAGCCCAGGTGGTCGTGTGGTCTAGCGGGACGGCTGCAGTGCAGGCGATTTGGTGTCACGATATCACAGTAGCATGGGTTCGAATCCCGGCGAGGGAAGAACCAAAAATTTGCGAAAGCAAATTTACAGATCTAACATTGTTGGGTTGATGTTTAGACGAGTTGTATATACATTATGTACACAGCCATGTATCACCATCATTGATGGCGATCCGATGGAATCATCTGTTGTAGGGTTGTCACTGACTCAGACGTACTTATGAATATAATTATTTTCTGTGACTGTATCTTACATTAATTTGTAGGATCCTTTACTATAGATAATTTAGCTGATCTGTAACAATAACATCTTCATGCCTTATATATCATGTACTGTAGTACGCCGCTAGATTAAAACTGACGTGGAAAGGTAACACATGCCCACCGAAAGCTCTTTTTTTGAGAGCCCAGGTGGTCGTGTGGTCTAGCGGGACGGCTGCAGTGCAGGCGATTTGGTGTCACGATATCACAGTAGCATGGGTTCGAATCCCGGCGAGGGAAGAACCAAAAATTTGCGAAAGCAAATTTAAAGATCTAACATTGTTGGGTTGATGTTTAGACGAGTTGTATATATATATATATATATATATATATATATAGATACAGATTTAATGGTTATACAAAATGCATTCATGTACACGTAATAAACGAATGTGGTAATTTTCAATGTTTGACTGTTTCCCCCGAGGGCTAATGATAACCTATGCCATACGGCATGGATAGATTACTAGAACAGTTTAAAAGGTTTTAAGCTATTATTTCGTACCCACCTGTATTTGACACAAAAACAGTTGTATTGTACTAATTCTTCACACAAAAAATAGAAATAGAGAACGAAGTCGACCTTTGCACAAATAACACTCATTTTCATAGAAGATTTTTTACATGCTTGATCAGATCAAGTGTTTATTTTATCTTGAATTAAATCAAAATACCCAAATAAAGTTTTTATGTCGTAGGGTTACGTATTTTCTCACGTATTTGACAATTATATTTGAAATTTTTACTGGAAAATCGACGTTTTTAGCGTCGTAAGAATATATATGCAGCAGCGGATGCATACATTATTTCTCGCTGCATTAAAGATCTGTTGGTGACCTTCGGCTGTTGTCATCTCTATGGTCGGGTTGTTGTCTCTTTGACACATTCCCCATTTCCATTCTCAATTTTATTATAATGACTTTTGTGTGTATGAATAATAATCTTTATAATTGTTATATATTTCAATGATTTCTAACGAGATATTAACAAAACGTTTGCCTTGTATTTTTATAATCAAATACTTTTATTGTCATATAAATAAAATAAAAAAAACTGGGGCCTGATTATCGAAGCTCTCTTAGGATATGGACGTGTCCTAAGACCAACTTAGGACACATCTTAGTCCTTAATGGGTTTATCAAGCATGTCGCAACTTAATTTGATACATAGGACAATGAATTTTAACAAAAAGGTTCTATAAATTCAATTGTGAAAAAAATCACAATACCGTGGATTAACTCAACAACCGTTCATCGAAAAATATTACTTGATATTCATTGAAATGATAACAAGTTAACAGTTATTATAAAAGCAGGGCAGCCTTAAATTCTAATAGTTTTGTCAAAAAAGATTCAAAGTTTTACCGGTGCAACGATATTTTATATATTTTGAGTTGAAATGGCCTAGCGGTAGTCTGATCACTTCGAATCATGCGGCAACACGTTTTATCTTTGCTGAGCATTCGTAAAGTTTTTAAACTAATATAAGATCTATATAAGCTATCAAAACATATATTATATGTAAGCTATCTATTATAAATCTGTGAGGAGTTTCATGAAAAGGGGGGGGGGGGGGGGGGGGGTTGAAGTCTAACTTTAAATATATGAAAAATAAAAAAAGATCGAGATGTGTTACGATTGCCAAAGAAACAACTCTCTAAAAGCATGAACAGATATTAACTTTACAGAAACAGAAATTAACAACTATAGTCACGTACGGCCTTCAACAATTTGAAAAATCCATACGTTAAAGTTATAATAGCTAACCCCTTTCAAGACAGACTTTGTCATTTCTGCGGTTCAAGAAACAACTAAAAAGTCAATACGAGATTCACAATCGAATATGGAATAAATACACATTTTTAATATGCACGCAATTTAACACAAATCTCACATGGTAGAAAAGGCTGTAAAACAATGATTGAGAGTTGACGAATATCATTATATCATGACATGTAAAGCGTTGGATGTAGCTATAGATAGACAGACATTTTATACTGGATAATTGCTGCAAATTTTATATCAAAAGAATCGCTTTCACGTTCTATACTATTCTGTACTATAGACACACTTAATCATGTTTTTTAAAGTTCAATCTCTGAATTGAGACAGAACTATCGGTCATCTTATATAAAAAATTTATTTTCCATTACCTGTGTGACGTATAACAAAATTGTCATTTCATATCCTGTAAGTTGCTGTCTTAAATCATTTCGTCAAGTACGGTCACGATCAACAATACGTTAGAGGTACACATTCCTTAAGTGGCAGAAGTTGCAGAAAAAAAATTACCTCTTCACCCAAACAAACAGATTACTTCGAGAAAACCATCATCATGTTCTTAAAGATCTTTGATATTTTTTTGATAAAATTTGTTTCCAAAGTTAGATTATATACAATAAGTCGATAAAAAATACAAAAATATTCTGAAAAAAAAGAATTGTGACTTTTGGTCCTACACTTGAAATTGCTGCCTTTCTAGCTAATCCGTACACCAACGAAGTTCTCTATTAAGATAAGATGAAATCCCTTAATACTTGGGCACTCTCTTTACACGAGGCATCGGATTTAACGTTCCCCTTCTGACCGGACGTGACTGCGATCTTGATACATCCCGCACAGCCAAACGGACGCCCCACTTCGGCAAGCGTTTTACTGCCGGTCGGGGGACCATAATTTTATACCCCAGTCACCCTTGGGGTCCACCATTTTTTGATTTAAAGTTTAATTTAATTTTTTTTCTTTTTTGTTTTTTCAACTTTTTTAAAGTCTGCCTTGACTTGCAAGAAGAATATTTCGCAAAAGTTTCACCAAGCTTGTTGGCAATCTCCAGAAGCAGAGAGGGATCGCAAATAGTGATATCAATAGAAGAATAAGACCCGTTTCCAGGATGAAGATACGTATTAGATCCATCATTAAAAATGCATAATCCTTCTTGAGAGACAAAGACCTCAATGATCTTACCTTTGGCATTATGAGTCTTGCTACCCCATAATGGATTGTGAGCATTGAATCGCCCATAAGTATAAATGGTGAGAGTAATTGATCAGAGATGTTTTTGAGTTTTGCTTTATCTATAAGTGAATTGGGTGGAATATATATCGAGCATAATGTAATTGTTTTGTCTATTGATAAACGAATTGCAACTGCTTGCAGATCCGTGGTAAGTTGCACTGTGCTATGACTGACGTTGTCCTTCACAAAAATGGATGATCCGCCTGCAGCACGTTCATCTACCTTACAAATTGTGCTAAATATCCTTTTAAAGATACATTGTCACTTCCTTTTAAATGGTCACTTGGTCTTCTCCCGACCGGCAGTAAAACGCTTGCCGAAGTGGGGCGTCCGTTTGGCTATGCGGAATGTATCAAGTTCGCAGTCACGTCGGGTCAGAAGGGGGACGTTAAATCCGATGCCTCGTGTAAAGAGAGTGCCACGCCCTTTGCACGTTAAGAACCCTTGCAACAACTCTTCGAGGGGTCCGTAGGTGGCCTGTTGCAAGGCAAAATTTCTGTCCCTATCCAATATACCCTCCTTTTCCGGTGGCAGTCCAAATTTCTCCGACCATCATCCCAAATGGCCTTTATTGTATCAACCTACCTATTGTATTCATTGTGAACTTGTTCTCGTCCTGAATATGCATGAAATATTTGCCACTGGACGTTAAGCAACCAACAATCAATCAATCCTTTTAAATGAATTTTTTGAAGACAAAATGCAATAGGTAAAAATGACTGAACTAGAAGTGTTGACTCGAGAAGATTTATTTTAAAATCTCGGCAATTTCATTGGATGATTACCATATTTTGGGTGTATTTTCTATATATATAGAAAAAAAAACAAAATTATTTTATGTTTGATTCATACTTTTTCAATATTGTCACACAAGGGGAGCTAACTTTGATAAAGTGATTCATTATAATAGAAAGTGTTGTGCATTTATGAATGTTAATATGTAGCAAGAAAACAAGTCTGGTGACCCAATTTTTTCTTTTTATTATCAGAAAGCAGGTTATTAGACCTATCCTCTCGCACTTAAACTTCTGTAGTGTAGATTTCTTTTCAAAAGCAAATTGATTTTCTATGCATAATCTGTACAAAATCTGACAATTTTTCAAAACTGGTCGTGTGTGTATGTTCCAGACCATATGAGTATTTGGACCGTACGCGTACGGTCCGGACCGTATACGTATACTCGTACGGTCCGACCATACGCGTACGGTCGGACCGTATGAGTATACGCGTACGGTCCAGCTGACCAGACATATTTTGAGATCATATGGGTTAAAAACAAATATTTATCAAAATCTTTATTTTTAGTTATACAAATTGTTATTATTACAAATAGATGGATGAAGTGAATAAGCGAACAATTGACATTAAATATTTGTTTAATTGTATATCTGAATCCTATTTTGTTACTCTGGCCCAAGGTGACACTAGTCTTGCTACCACAAGGAACGTCATATTTTTTTTTACATTAACATGTTTGGTTCATGCATGTTCCTTTGCATATGCATTTTTTTTGTAAAGTTCCTAAATATTCTATGACAATTGTCCTCCCACATTATGTTTACTTCCGATAACTTCAATTTCAATGAGCATACTGGGCTGCAATTAATGAATTACTTACATGCTTAATACAGGAAATAAACAGATTAAATAAGCGTGTTTTTTTTTAAATAGTTAAAATATTTAGTTTTTATTTCAATTACTATTGAACTTTTTATATTAATTTGAGATATAAGTTATGTTGATCTGTTATATACATTTGTATCTAATAAACTTGACCAACTTCTTAATATTAGTCAGACCGTACGCGTACGGTCCGACCGTATACGTATTTTGAAAAAGTAAGCATACGGTCCAGACCGTACGCGTACGGTCCAAATACTCATACGGTCTGGAACATGTATATAATGGACAAGAACAAATAAACAAGATGTTGACAAATTATTTGAATTCCTCAAATTTTTATGTAGATTACCCTTTCCAATCCAGCTTTAAAACAAATACAAATAAGAATTTACTACATGTACTGAATTCATTCCAGAAAATATGCACAAAATACACAAAATGCATTGAAAATAGTTCTGTATTCTATTAATAAGGCTTATTAAAATAAAGTTGTATTCAAATTTTTATATTTTTGGACAAGGATAATTTTTGGTTTAATTTGTAGATAGAGATTTTGAAATAGTGAAAGTCATTGTTAAATCCATTTGTAATATTACAATACTAGAAATGCTTTGTTTTCATAATTAATCCTTTTTTTGTAAATGTACCTCAGGGTGAAACCACTAAAAAATTTAAAAAATATTAATGTTGAAAGTATCTTTTTTTACCATACTGAAAATATGTAAATATTTCACTTAAACTCTGGTTGGTTAAAAAAAATATAATGTAACTGTCATGACATCTAAGATAATTATTGACTGATTAAAGATCACATCATAGACAATTATCAAACATGTGGTGAAATTTACAGTGAAATAAAGGAAAAACATCAATAAACCGATAGGAGGTTTGGTGAAACATTATATAACTATTCAAAACAGTGATCTAATTTACTAAAAGTATGTAAATAATTCACTTAAACTCGGGTTGCTCGAAGATAACATTTAATGTAACTGCCATGACTTCTAAGAAAATTTTCCGAAACAAACGACCGATTAAAGGTAACATCAAATACAATTTTCCAAAATGTGGTCAAAGTGATGAAAGCCAGATCATACCTGATTATTATTTGATGAAAATCTCTATCTAGAGCAGCAGTTCAGCATTTTTATGTATTTTAAAAAAAAACAATGAAAATTCGAAGTCCGCTATGTCAAACCCTCACCAGACAGAAAAAGTCTCATTTGCCACAACCCAATTCTTTGCCTCCAACATTTAAAGAAGCTAAAAGCTGGATAAAGCTATTATTAATGCCGTTACAAAAGTATGATGCCTGCATTTTGTTCAGGTCGTGTGACAATGGAAATTATAGTGACTTAGCTTCTAGTCCTATCTGTCAAGAACCACATAAAGTAAAAATTCCAGTCGGAAAGTTTTTCATTATATGCCAATTGCACCGACACTAAACAGATGGTTTGGTACGTCAAATCTGTGTAAACTTCTTTACGCGAATTAAGTATATTCAGATGGAAAGTTATGTGACTTTACAGATAGCAATGTCTACAAAAACTGGTATACAGACCAATGTGTATTTGATGATCGTGAGGAACAACAAACTGTACCACTAGCTCTCTTTACAGATGGGGTGAACCAAAATAAACATTTATCAACACAAAGGTCTATGTGGCCACTCTTGTTAACATGGATAAACTTACCTGTTCAAATCCATCCAATTCTTGGTCCAATGCTTTAAGAAGGGATAATACCAAGTGGTAGAAATGGAACAGAACCAAAGTCACTGAAACCCTAGATTTGCTGGTTGGTGAAATACTTAAATTAACAGCTACCGCAAAAAACCAGTAAAAGTGAAAGTTGCCCTTTTACAATTTTAAGTGACATTCCTGCCTATTAATAACTGTTACATATAAGTAAGTATAGTGGTTTTAGATCGTGAAGCAAACAGACAACAGCAATCAAATATCCAGTTAAATGCATCGAACACATCGCCTAAAAAAAGTAAGTGTGTTAACTTTTATTCTTACACTTTTGACTGATGTTATTGAATGCTTTGATATAGCTGTACTTATAATGATAACCTATAATGGTTTCTTTTTCAAAATGAAACCTGGACAAATAGTTGTATCATTGCTACTCCTACCACATCTTATTACATCTATATAAATTACCTAGTGGAAATAGACAAAATAATGGATGCACGGGCATTTATTTCCCAATAAAATAGGCATTGATTTAAGCAATCAAATTCAAGCACTTAATTATCAAAAAACACTTTTCCAAGATAAATAAATATCCAATTGAAATTGGACCCCTCTACGGATGGCATCTTTGCAAGCAAAGGATAACGATCCACTTCCCTACCTTTAATTTCCAAATTGAAGAGTTCAAGTGCTACGGTTGTTCAAGAATAATATATTCTATTCGGAATGGGCGCGACTTTAATCTACCAATAGATGGCGCAATATTGTTAAAACAAATGTTGGGTTAATCTGGATACATACCAAGTTCAGCCAATACTGTTAAATTGACAAGAGGTATAGTTAAAGTCTTAAAAAGTCAATCTGGCCAAGAGTCTCTGCTCACAGTTTTGAATGACTTCTTGAAATTAATTATTAGGGCCCCGCCTAAGGCGGGTCGCCCTATAGTGATCAGTCTGTCCGTCCGTCCGTCCGTAACCCTTAAGTATCCGCTCTATATCTTGAGAACCGTTATGATTTCAAAGTTTATACTTGACATCCATATTAACCAACACCAGAGGGTTTGTCATGATGTATGTACAACTTCCTAGGTCAAAGGTCAAGGTCAAAAACTTTGGTTTCAGTTGACAACCCTGTGTCCTTTGGTGAAGATCGTGTCCGCTCCATATCTAGATAACCGTTATGATTTTATACTTAATACTTAACATGATTATTAACCAACACCAGAGGGTGTGTCATGATGTATGTACAACTTCCTAGGTCAAAGGTCAAGGTCAAAAACTTTGGTTTCAGTTGACAACCCTGTGTCCTGTGGTGAAGATCGTGTCTGCTCCATATCTAGATAACCGTTA
This sequence comes from Mytilus edulis, assembly GCA_019925275.1. Lineage (NCBI taxonomy): Eukaryota > Metazoa > Mollusca > Bivalvia > Mytilida > Mytilidae > Mytilus > Mytilus edulis. Next base: position 4,641,964 of record JAHUZM010000015.1, on the reverse strand, counting down.
TGATTTCAAAGTTTATACTTGACATCCATTTTAACCACCACCAGAGGGCGTGTCATGATGTATGTACAATTTCCTAGGACAAAGGTCAACGTAAAAAAAAATTTGGTTTCAGTTGACAACCACGTGTCCTGTTGTGAAGATTGTGTCCGCTCTATATCTTGAGAACCGTTATGATTTTAAATATTATACTTGACCCCCATTTTAACCAACACCAGAAGGTGTGTCATGATGTATGTACCACTTCCTAGGTCAAAGATCTGTCTGTCTGTTGGTCTGTCCATCGCTAACAAATTTGATCCTAAATAACCCTTAATATTTCATACTTTATACTTGGTGGGTCATAATATATTGAAGGCATAATTCTAAAAATATGTGACCAATATCAATTGGGCAGCACCTTTAAACATTTTGTTCAAATATCAATCCATATATATATCCAGAAGTCACCTTAGAGTAGTCAACAATGAGTTCACATCATGCAGTCATATCACTATTAAACTATGAAAGTAAGTTGAGAATATTTATCAGTTTTAACTTATAATCTTAGATTAAAATCACACGTGAGACTATATAATAACTTCAAATAATGCTTCATATCAGATTATCCATACAACTTATTTACCCCACGTTATTGACAGCGGGGCCCACAGAGATGGCTCCCATCTCAATGATATCTAGTTAACTTAGTAATTTATTCAAATGCTTTATCAATTACAGTTTTAAGGGTTAAAAGATGATCACTAGTTTGACTAATGTAATTGTTTCTAAGACATTTTTCTCAGTAGACTTTATTTAAAACTTTCCTGCAGCATTTTTAAATGGATATTACTGATTGATTAGTAGGATCATTAAAATATCCAACCTGAAAAATGGGATAAACAATTTATGTGATTAAAGGGGAAAAAAGCTTACAAATATATATGTCAGATTTTAGAGGGAGGGTTGAAACACAGCTTTTATTCAGTGGTTGTCTTTTGTTGATGTGTTACATTTTTAGTTTCATTCATTATTCTTTAATATCCTATTCACATAATACATTACTGTATATGAAGGTATTTACCTTGCTCATTGTTGAAGGCTGCACAGTGACCTTCACATGTAAATGTCAGTCTAACTTGTTCTTTTGTGAAGATTTGTCCTTTTGACAGTCATACCACATCTTCTTTTTATAATTAATTCTGATTTGGTACTGCATCATGTTCTAAATAGCCAAATTTAAAAAAAAATTATCCAAAGAATGTGTTAATCTGTATTTGTTAATGATATCAACATTATGCTGTGAATAGTGTTTAAGGTATGTTCTTTTGACACTTCTGTTTTCCTGTTCAATTCTTTTGGTTACAGTTCCTTCCTTCAGATGGTAATTCCCTCCTCTACAGTCATATACAGTGTGAATTAATGACTGCAATTTAACTAGTTTTACACAATATGTTGTCTCTGTTGTAGTTATGTATTGCAGTCTTTCATTTCTATGATGAGCAGGAATAACCTTCTGGATTAAAACAACCTGGTGACAATTTCCTTTCCACACCAACCTAAGAAATTTTGTAACTTTTCCAATTTTAGCCTGTGAAATAAAATTAAACATTACTTATTAAAAAAACATCAATATCATCTGTCTGAATGATAACAGGCTGGTGCTTTCAAACAGATATACAACTGTGATAAAGTGACTACAATCTGCTCTTAACAAATGTGATTATACATATATATCAATAGATTGAAAAATAATTTATCACTCAAGCCAAAATAAATTGCAGATATACAGACAAAGTGTTCACGTGGTTGCAGTTGTTCTAAAAATTTACTGATGAGCATGTAAAAATGAATCAATGTTAAAAGTGCTCAGACAATAATTAATAAAATCACTTTTTCCTATTTTGGGTGAAAAGGATCTTAGAAATGAATATCCCAGTCTGTATTTGTTGTAACCTTTAAATTTGTGTACAATATGTAACAGTTGGAATAAATAATACAGTAAATAATGGAATTTTAGAAACAGTTATGGATTATGGGAATTACTGCATAATGTTTCACAATAAAACATAATAATTAAAGGTGAAGCCAAAGTTTGGGTTCTTTTTTTTCATAGTGTTGAAGACCCATTGGTAGTTTTTAGCTGTTATCTGCTCTGTGGTCAGGTTTATTGACCCTTTGACATTATCCACATTTCCATTCTCGATTCTTATCATTACATTATATGTATGTAAAGTAACATTTTGACAATTTTATAGGAGACTAGCTACACGGCTACTTTTGCATAGGTACTATTTTTGTACCAAATATATGTAGTACTGGACATTTACTTTTAATATTCAGTACTTTTTTGTTACTTTAAAATTATTGTAATATTTAGGTACCTGTATTTTACAGTACTTAATTTGTACTTGAAAGTTAGGAACAGATTTTTGGTTACTACCGTTACATTTCCAGTATTTTAAAAGTTTTTCTATTTCAAATCTCTAAAAATCATGATTTTCAAACATGGAATATAGTATTATTTCTGTACCAAAATATTTAATACAAATCAAGTACTGTAAAATGCAAGTACCTGAATATGACAATAGTTTTAAAGTAAAGAAATAGTACTAAATATCAAAAGTAAATTTCCAGTACTACATATTTTCAGTACAGAAATAGTACCTATGCAAAAGTAGCTGTGTATGGATTATGGGCTTTGCTCATTGTTGAAGCCAGTACATGGAGCTATAGTTGTTAATTTCTGTGTCGTTTTGTCTCTTGTGAAGAGTTGTTGCATTGGCAATCATACCACATCTTCGTTTAACTAACTGAACTTAGTGGAAGTGACATTGAGTCTTTGAGAGAAGATGTAAGATTTTACCACCATCACATTGAAAAAAATTCACCTGAACTCAAGAACAAGGTTAAAACCCATCTTCTACTACATATGGTAAAAAAGTAATTTATACAGAAAGACCAACATTAACCATAGATTGCCATTTAATGATACATCACACTGAAGTTTCATTGTTATTCATTTCTTTTTTATGATTGTCATCTATTACATATTTACAAGTAAATACTTGGGAAACGAAATGTGGTCACTTGGTCTTTTCCAGATCTTGCCAAAGTGGGTCGTCCGTTTGGGTGTGCTGAAAATTTGTGAAACTAAACCAACACTGATTGAAAACCTGATAGCTAAATCTTTTAGCAATAAGCCAACTTTCAGCGCACATAGTTAAAAAAGAATTCGTCAATTAATGAAAGCTTCCTCTCTGGACCTCTTTTTCGAGCAGAAATGTATCAGACATGCCTGCATCACCATTTCAATATCTTATGTTTGTAGCCCTTGGTTCAGAATATTGAAATAAAACATAACATTATCATAATTTGAGAAACCTGTCCAAAATCCATGCGTTTTTGATTTCCTTCATATTTTGTAAGCTCAACGTCTGCTTAGCTTGGCGTTCCTATTTTTTCAGACGATAAAATATGTTAATTGCAAAACGCAGATCAAATTAAACTTAGAATGTCAATATTTTGTTACTTATACTGTTTTAATTGTGCAAGGCATTTTCATAATACCTTCGGGTTCCAATATTGAAATTTTCCTGGCAAAGTATTTACATGTATGTGATGTTTTCATGGATGTAAGACAAAATTGAAAAAAAACAGGATACATACAAGACTGTTCAAATATCAGGACCTCCTGAATATTTATTTCGCACTTTGGATTTAATAATGAGTCATGCTAGGGGAATGGCCACTTGATTGTGGCCCTAAAAAGGCACTTTGAGTCTCATTTTGATTTACACATGAATAGTGCTCTGTAAAGTTTAAATTGAGGACATCCCAATCTACAGGTACTTTTTTACTAGGTTAGAAATGGCCTGTTGTTAACTAGCTTTGAATTATGATAGGATCACTCAGATACTTTCTTTGTAAGTTCAATAACAATAGGAATCCAAACTAGAACGTTAAAGCATAATAATTCAAAATATAACAGTGTATTACATTTTATAAAATATAACAGTGTATGCCATTTTTAAAACATATAAACAGTTAATGACATTTAAAAAAATATAACAGTTTATAACATAGTTTTTAAATTAATTTATATTGATATACATATTTACACATATAGATATACTATGTAACAGTCAAGTATAATCATTTGGCAAACCGCGGCATTGTTTTTGCAGCTGCACTTTTTGGTATATGCCGTTGACCTGGCTTACGAGCTAAACGCTTCACTTTGGGAATGACGAGTTTCCAATTTGATGAGGAAATCATTTTGTCTGTTAAGGTCTTGTGCGCTTTTACAACCTTCTTGTTTTTGTACACATAAGTTTGTTACATATGTAGGACCTAGGTTAAATGTTCTAGCAATGCCAAGTATGGAATCAGGATCGTGTTCGGAATGCAGTTTCATGTCTTCCATCTGCATTTGACTGTAGCATATTATAGACGGCGGCATGTTATTTCCACGTGTATAAACAACTTCTGCTACAAATTCATGCTTATTGACCATTGCCAAGGCTTCCCAAACCTGGGCCGGTACGTTACTTGAACCTAGATTAGACTGTTTCTTATCGTGGTATCGTTTCGATCGGATTTGCTGAAGATCTCTTGGTGCGTTTTCTGAGCCTTTGAAGACCATATCTTTATAAATGTCAATGTTTGTTTGTTTGGCCTTGATATCTTCTTTGATCTGATCTAACACCGTAGGATCTGTGCGTGTATAGTAATGTGTTGCATGTTTTGCGTTACCATGAGGTCCACTGGTTTCGTCTAGTGCTATATGAACAAGGTATTGATGTTATTTTGGTTAACAATTAAAAGTGCTGATACGTTTTTTGTACATTTTCTCTTTTTTAAATGGTGTATAGTATCTTGTAAGAGTTACAATGGAATCTGGACTAGGCTGTGTGGGAAACGGAATAAATGTCTGTTTACCCTTGACTTGCTATTCGAAACAATAGTGACCATCTATTACACTCGTAAAGCGTAAAGTTGAGTCTGACTGAACAACAAAGTTTGTTTTGACAGTACGACCACAATGGGAATCTATGCACCACAATCATCAGGAAACTGGCTTGACTTACAGTTAGTTTTGCGAGTTGTGTTCATGTTAATGTCGAGAAGAAAATAAACATTTTCTTTTGGACCATTTGGTATAGTGTCATTACAAGAAGATTCGTTGTTTATAACAGCTTTGTAGATTTCGTTGGCAGTCAAACTACCATTTGGAAGGCACTTGGTGTTGAACAAAATTGAGATTTCAGTTCTTGAACTTGTTGATGTATTGATACATGCAATTTTACAGTCTGAAAGCTTTTCAAGCTCCTGTCTGGTCTGTCAATATAAAAGAAGATGTGGTATGATTGCCAATGAGACAACTCTTAAACTTAATTCATGCTCAATCAAAATAGTGCTAATTGTCACACAACAAATCGCATTCACATTAATATTCATGTGTTGAGTAGTTCAATCATTTGTAGATTAATATTCATTATTAGAAAATATCAGGCTTACACAAACTCTGTCATTAAATAGTCATCATTTATATACTCACAAGTTTTTGTTAGCAATCCCTCCTCAAACAAAGCATTGTCTACTGACTGTTGTGCTATATGTTCAAGTATAGGCCCAACCTCTTCACATTATCTTCTTAACAGGCTTTCACTGACATTTGGCAAATAAAATTTTATAAATTTATATTTACATCTATTTTGGCACTCCATATGTATTATGCTTCTTTTTTTTAATTTTTCATCATGACCTTCGTGTATTGCCCAATATATCATTCCCTTTTCGTAAACCCCCTCTCAGATCATTTTGTACATACACATACCTGAGTCATTCTAATGAAACTAAGATATAAGCTTATACTCTCTAATGAATTTAAAAACACTTTCTTGGAGAGAAAGCTGTCGTTCTTCTTGACATTCTTTAACTCATTTGAAATTGTTTAACTTATCACTTTAGCAAGAGCTGCTCTAGCTGCCTTGCTTTTCTTTAGCAAAATATTGAAACAAGTTAAATATTTAGATTCTTTAAAATTTGCTATTGCTCTGTCGATGAAACCTTTTGATGTCTCTTTTTTTTTTTATGTGATTGCAATATAACAGGAGAGGCAAATAGAGGCGGAGAAAACGGTGAAATGCTTTCAATTGTTTTAGAAGGTGTAGAAAAAGACTGTTTTCTCTTGACCAAGTAGGAGCGATCACACTTTTGACCTTTCAAACTCATCAAATGGTTTTTTTGTACTATCTTTGAGGCCATAAATTTTGACACATAGAGAAGCACATGAGTCACATATATATAGATTTTTTGTAGGTGTAACTGGTGAACTTAAGCTTGTTTCAAGAATTTTGCGAACAGAAACTCCTGGGAACTTAGTATTACCGTCCACAGATTTTCTTTTGTACCCTTTGTTCTTTTTCTCTAAATGGTTGCCACAATGTATGCAATTTTCCTCCGTTTTTACATAAACAATAGTTTTTCTAAGTGACCATATTTCTTAAATTCTTCTCTTATTAATATTGCTTTCGCAAATTTTTTGTTCTTCCCTCGCCGGGATTCGAACCCATGCTACTGATATATCGTGACACCAAATCGCCTGCACTGCAGCCGTCCCGCTAGACCACACGACCACCTTGGCTTCTAAAATAAAGATTTCTGTGGCCGTGTTACCTTTCCTCGTCAGTTTTTATTTTTATTTTTAAGACATATAAACGTTTTATTTCTAAATATTTCCTGTGTACAATTACCTTAGTCGTCCAGGATCAGGCTAAGGGTCTCTGTTAACCTGTGGAAAGTTTGCAACGGTAGATTGTAATATTTCAAATAGATAGTGTGTAGATTGCATGGTTAACTTTTTTTCCTACTTAAAAAAGAAAAAACTTTAACAAGAAACTTGGTCCTAGGACTGTTTATATGTCTGCCAAAAAGTTAACTTGGAAACAGGTCCGCTATTGATATAAGTTAACTTCGAAACAGTCCTGTCATAAGTTAACATAAGTTAACTTCGGAACCAGTCCTGTCATAAAGTTAACATAAGTTAACATGGAAACCGGTCCTGCCACAAAGTTAACTTCTGCTTGGACAAATCAGATCAAAACCAGACCTGTTCCCAAGTTAACTTTTGACTGATCTGTTCAACACTAAGTTAACTTGTAACCAGGACCGCTCTTCGTTGATTTAAAATAAAAATATTTTTAATATCTTTATTTCGTAGTATAAACATCGAAAATAAAGTAATTTGAAAATTAATACTTCCGTTTTAGGAACAGGATTAAATACAAATATTTGAAAATAAGTACGCCATACCTACCAACTGTCACTATTTGCGGGGGATTTCCCCCATGGAGGCTCCAAAATGGAAATTTTTAAAGAGCAATTTTGTCCACAATGTTAAACAAAACAATTACTCTAACAATGGCTATAGGCTTGTTAAAGTATGAAGAAGCCAATTAACAACATTAAAATATATTTGAAGGCCCCCTTGAAGGTTTAGTGAGACTATGCTAGCCATCTTGCACGTAAATCCCCCATCCCAGCAGGCACACAACGTTGATTTAACATTGAATCAATGTTGAATTATTATTAGATTTTGCAAATTTGTATCAACGTTGAAATCCTATGTTGAATCAACGTTGATGTTCAACATTGAATCTATATAGATTAATGGTTGCTTCAACATTGTTTCAACCAATAGCTTAATTTGAATTCAGATTGAATTCAGGGTGAATACAATACTAGTATTCAACACGGAATCAAAATTGGTTAGTGGTGGTATTCAACTGTGTTTCCACCTAAACTAATAACTTTCATTCATCCTGTATTTTCTTTGTGTTGCAGTCCATAATTTTATACTGTAGCAATATTCAAGCTATTGTCTTCTTAAGGCGCTCAACATGCAAAATGCCATAGCAACATTCTGCCTCAGGAAATCTGATCCAATAACTGCTCCATTAGACACAAGTTTGAAAAATAATCTCAAAACAAAATTGATGAACTTTAAATAAAGTCATTGTCTGGTTATATTTGACATGGTGGGGGCTTTAGCTCATTGTTGAAGACTGTATGATAACCCAAAGATATATAAATAATATTCTTTGGTTGATGGCCGTCTTGTTATTACCATGTTAACAATAGGTACAACAATAAAAAGTGTTTGGGTGCACAAAACTTTGAATAGATGCCATCGACTGCCAATTACTTGTAAAACATCAGTAATTTTCAACAATAAAACTGAGTGACTACATTCATGTGATGAGAGCATGGCTTGACCATCATGATGGTAACAACCAATCAACTGAATAACAAATAGGTGTGTTGAGGGCTTTCCTACGAACCATTATTTAACCACCAAGATTTTTTTCACATTTATGATATACATATAAACAACACAAATTATCATCCAAGAGAAATATTGATTTCGAAAGCACAACCCTTAATACACAAATTTTGCTCAATATTTATTTAAAATATCTGAGTGATCAAAATATAAAACAAAGTTTGCGGTTCGGACACTTCCTACCCCATGTATTCTAATGTCCAACCACTGATTAGAGAGAAATATTCAATATGATAAAATTAAAATAAATTTATTTAGTGTATTAATAGTGAAACTTCAACTTCTTTTTTCTGACACCTTGTCTTTTTGGAGCCAATTTTAGAAAGTTTATTGTTTTGTCTGACACTTGAATTGCTGTTCCGTGATTCCATCTAGGTCTTCATGATGACATCTACAAAATCAAAAGTTGTAACATTGTCAAGTTTAATTCTGTTCAACACATGTAACTATTAATAACTTCATAATGATATTACTTTAAGTATAAATCAAAAGCATAAGAACCGATGAAAACTAAAGTAAATAACAGTTGACCTTTGAAGTCTCAACTACATTTCCTTTTAGATAGACTAGAAGCTATAATCTGCAAGAAAATCCTAAATACTACATTTTAATTTGAACAAATTGAAGGTTTATCCACTTTATGTCTTTTTCTGTATTACTTGTGCTGCAGCATGGATATCTGTCTAATTGACATATTCAAGGATGGTAAAGGGAGGTTCTTAACACGGAAACATGTGAAATAAAAATTAAAAAATAATGCTGCAATGAAAATAAAAATTGGGGTAAAGGAAGCACGAAAAATTAACTCGTGAATATTACTCTGAGTGAGTCTTTATTGGAGATCATACAGTCATGATAATGGACACAAAGACCCTGCGGTCACTTTTTCCCTTCCCATGTTGCATCCGAATCGGGGGAACAAATTATTTATAACTTGATCGCAATTTATATTCTGGGAACACCATTAAAAACAATCTCCCAATTGACTTGGAGTCCTGGTTTACTTTTTTTTTTTAACTTGAATGTTGGACTAGCACGAGAAATTAAGAGTACCCACACAAAACACGGAAAATAAATAAAAGGAAACAAAAATAATGCATGTCGAACCAAATACGAGAAATAAAATGCCAAAACACGTGAAATAAAAAGGCCATAAATGCAAATAACTTTTTACCACCCTCATATACCCTTTACATGTTTGATTACCTTGTCAAAACTCTATTTCAATTTTGACAGTAAAATATTAAAGGTCCAACTTGGTGAGTTATATAGCTTCTGACCTTTCCATCCCAAATTTGTAAACAAGCCCCCCTTTTTATGCGATTAAAATTTCTTTTTACTTTGGCTTCATTCATAATGATTTCAAATTGTCAATGATTAAAATTCATGAGTCGTTGCAAGATATCTTGGGAATGGTAACATGCTATCCTGATCCTAAGGTCAATCCTAAACATCCCCCTTTTTCACGTGTAAAATTTCAACTTTTCTGTAGTTTTCATAACAACATGATATGCTCACATTTCTAAAATACGATAACGTAATCACAACAATTAATATAATACTTACGATAAAAATGTAAAAGCTGTATACAGGAAAGATATTGATAAAAACTCTGCAAATTACTTGTGGTCTCGTTAGCGGATATTCAAACTTTGACAACAAACTAATGCACATGCGCATATCTGAATAGAAATGTTACTATGCCGCGAAAATTTAAATCGTTATTTAAATAGATCTATCCGTTGTTTATATTACAAGTTGTCAACCATTGTTTATGTACTGATGTATACGTCTTTCTCTTTGAATCGATAAAACGAATAGAAAAAAAAGAATTGAAAACAAGATATTTGATACAGAAGTCAAGGAAAAGGGGGAGGGATCTTTTAAGGGGAAGTGGTTATTTACAAATATTTAATTTTATATTTACTGTAAACATGCTTGTTCTATAATTATGTTTTTGGGTGGGGTGAACTTTTGGAATTTTCTATTATTTCAATATTTGCCTTGGGTGCCAAGTTCATGATTATAATCAGTAATGCTTATATACACTGCGATTGTTTTATGTGTTATCCTATAATCACCACAACAATTAGTGATAATTCTACTAAATATTTTATTTAATATGAATATCGTTGTCAATTTAAAAATAATTGTGATGTGTCCAATACTTTTTCACAATTCTGGTATCCACAACTACTGGGTTTTATATATTGATTCTAAGCCAACGTTGATTCAGTGTTGGTATTTCAACACAATGTTAATTCAACGTTGAAACAATGTACTAATTTCAACGTTGCATTGTCAACGTTGAATCAATGTTGAATATTTGTTGATCAATGTATAACCTAAAATCAACAAAGATTCAACGTTGATTCAACAAAGTGTGCCTGCAGGGATGGGCATTTTGAAAAGTTGGCAGGTATGGTACGCACAGAACGTAACACAAATTTATCTGTGATCTGACAATCTATCTATTATAAAAACGATCTCGGTAACAATGATAACAGGAACTGAATATATATATATATTCCGAGATCAAATTCAAACATATTACGTATATTTTTGAAATGAAGTATATTTGATGTTAGGTGTATACGTCCTTGTTAGTTATACATCCTTGAACTATGCAGCCACAATCAGCAATAGTTTAATTCATTTAAATAATGACTACAAATTTTTGTTCGCCTAAATTAAGGGTGCCAGCATGCCCTCTTTTTACTCAAAATACTGATACGTAACAAAATTTCAGTAGTTTTGATGCCTCCAGTTGACTTGTACAACAAAATTATTTGACTGCATCCACCAAAACTGACCATATATGCACTTTAATTTGTAAATCTTTATACCCGTATAGTATTCAGCCATATTTTTTATGTCAGGATTCAATGTAAAATACAATCATGACAATGGACAGCAAAATTGCAATATAATAACAACAAATTTTTGTTCGCCTAAATTAAGGGTGGCAGCATGTCCTCATTTTATTCAAAATATTGATACGTAACAAAATTTCAGTAGTTTTGATACCTCCAGTTGACTTGTGCAACACAATTTTTTGACCGCATCCACAAAAACTGACCATATGTGCTCTTTAATTTGTTAATCTATATACCCGCATAGTTAATCAGCCATATTTTTTATGCCAGAATCAATGTATAATACAATCATGACAATGGACAGCAATATTGCAATATAATAACAACGAATTTTTTTTTCGCATAAATTTAGGATACCAGCATGTCCTCATTTTATTCAAAATATTGATACGTAACAAAATTTCAGTAGTTTTGATACCTCCAGTTGACTTGTACAACAAAATTATATGACCGCATCCACCAAAACTGACCATATGTGCACTTTAATTTGTAAATCTATATACCCGCATAGTTTATCAGTCATATTTTTTATGCCAGAATCAATGTATAATACAATCATGACAATGGACAGCAATATTGCAATATAATAACAAAAAATGTTTGTTCACATAAATTTAGGATACCAGCATGTCCTCATTTTATTCAAAATATTGATATGTAACAAAATTTCAGTAGTTTTGATACCTCCAGCTGACTTGTACAACAAAATTGTTTGACCACATCCACCAAAACTGACCATATGTGCACTTTAATTTGTAAATCTATATACCCACATAGTTAATCAGCCATATTTTTTATGTCAGGATTCAATGTATAATACAATCATGACAATGGTCAGCAAAATTGCAATGTAATAACAAAACATTTTGGTTCGCATCAATTTAGAATTCCAGCATGTCCTCATTTTATTCAAAATATTGATACGTAACAAAATTTCAGTAGTTTTGATACCTCCTGCTGACTTGTACAACAAAATTATTTGACCGCATCCACCAAAACTGACCATATGTGCACTTTAATTTGAAAATCAATATACCCGCATAATAAATCAGCCATATTTTTTATGTCAGGATTTAATGTATACTACAATCATGACAATGGACAGCAATATTGCAATATAATAACAACAAATTTTTGTTCACATAAATTAAGGATACCAGCATGTCCTCATTTTATTCAAAATATTGATACATAACAAAATTTCAGTAGTTTTGACACCTCTGGTTGACTTGTACAACAAAATTATATGACCGCATCCACCAAAACTGACCATATGTGCACTTTAATTTGTAAATCTATATACCCGCATAGTTAATCAGCAATATTTTTTATGTCAGATTTCAATGTATAATACAATCATGACAATGGACAGCAATATTGCAATATAATAACAACGAATTTTTTTCCCGCATAAATTTAGGATACCAGCATGTCCTCATTTTATTCAAAATATTGATACGTAACAAAATTTCAGTAGTTTTGATACCTCCAGTTGACTTGTACAACAAAATTATATGACCGCATCCACCAAAACTGACCATATGTGCACTTTAATTTGTAAATCTATATACCCGCATAGTTTATCAGTCATATTTTTTATGCCAGAATCAATGTATAATACAATCATGACAATGGACAGCAATATTGCAATATAATAACAAAAAATGTTTGTTCACATAAATTTAGGATACCAGCATGTCCTCATTTTATTCAAAATATTGATATGTAACAAAATTTCAGTAGTTTTGATACCTCCAGCTGACTTGTACAACAAAATTGTTTGACCACATCCACCAAAACTGACCATATGTGCACTTTAATTTGTAAATCTATATACCCACATAGTTAATCAGCCATATTTTTTATGTCAGGATTCAATGTATAATACAATCATGACAATGGTCAGCAAAATTGCAATGTAATAACAAAACATTTTGGTTCGCATCAATTTAGAATTCCAGCATGTCCTCATTTTATTCAAAATATTGATACGTAACAAAATTTCAGTAGTTTTGATACCTCCTGCTGACTTGTACAACAAAATTATTTGACCGCATCCACCAAAACTGACCATATGTGCACTTTAATTTGAAAATCAATATACCCGCGTAATAAATCAGCCATATTTTTTATGTCAGGATTTAATGTATACTACAATCATGGCAATGGACAGCAATATTGCAATATTATAACAACAAATATTTGTTCACATAAATTAAGGATACCAGCATGTCCTCATTTTATTCAAAATATTGATACATAACAAAATTTCAGTAGTTTTGACACCTCTGGTTGACTTGTACAACAAAATTATATGACCGCATCCACCAAAACTGACCATATGTGCACTTTAATTTGTAAATCTATATACCACACAATATACCACTCCTTTAGCCCCCCACAAAAAAAAAAATTATCTTCAATTTTTGACCCCCCATTTTAAAGAAAAAAAACCCTTTTTACATCCAAAATAAAAATTTTACCAACATTTTTGTGTGTTTTTTAACTTCAAAATTAAGAAGAAAAAAACACACTTTGTATTTATACCCCCCATAAAAAAAATAAAATTTTTTTTTTGTAAAGAGCACACCAAAACCTTAATCCTGGGTTTTTTTTATAAAACTCATTTTTTCCCCTAAGGGGAGTAGTATAGTACTTGAACGACTCCAGCGCCCCCCCCCCCCAAAAAAAAAATAAATTTGACCCCCAAAAAATTACCCTCATTTTAAGTAAAAGAGCCCTAAATTTTCATAAAAAAAAAAAGCAAAAAAACACCCCAAAAAACACCAAATTTTCTTACTCCCAAAAAATTTTTTTTTTTACTTTTTTATGAAAAAAAAACGTTATTAAAAACACCCAAAAAACAACAAAAAAATTCCAAAAAAAAAAAAACCGGGATAACAGGCAGAGAAAGAATTCTGTGGGATTTAAGAGAAAAATAAAAAAATCAATTTTTACTTTAAAAAATGAAACAACTTACAGCTCCTGATTTATATCCAGAATTACCTATAGAAGATGGACAAAACTATAGATTACAAAAAATTTCAGAAATAGAAAATTCTTTAAAAAATGAAAGAGACAAAAGAAATTCTTTATATAAAAAGGAGTAAACTTTACAGATGGAATAGATACAACTTTAATTTCAGCATCAGTTATTTCTGCAGGTATAGGTATTGCTATTCCTATTTTATTACCTTTACAGATTACAGCAGTCGCATGCGGTAGTGTTGGGGGTGTAATAAAATTAATAAGAAGAAAGCTTACTTCAAAAGCTAAAAAACATTATGAAATAAAAACTTTAGCAGAGTGTAAATTAAATAGTATTAAAGATTTAATTTCTAGATCTTTAACTGACAATAAAATAAGTGAAGAAGAATTTAAACTTATTTTAGAAGAACTAGAAAAATTTAATGAGATGAAAAAAAATTTAAAAATGGCAAATTTAAAAACTTCAAAAAGTTTACCAGAAGATGAAAGAAAAAAAATTATAGAAGAAACAGAAAATAGAGTAAGAAATGAAATAAAAAAAAAATGGAAAATCTATAATTTTTATAAACAAAATAACTTTAGTTGAAAATCACCACTATGTGAACGTGGGAAATCCACCAAACTATGAATCAATTTTTAATTAAATAAATGGATGAAGAAACAAAAGAAAAATTAGTAAAAAATGTAAAAATAATGTTAAATAAAAAATTTAATTATTTTTATCTTAAGTTGTTTTTAACAGGTTCTTTTTATTGTTTATTATCTAATATTTTAGATGAATAAAATGGCTGAAGGAGGTTATGAGTTTGATAATCCTGAGTTTAAAAATAATGATTATGATGAAGAAGAAGAAGAAGAAGAAACGTCTTTTCAAGATGATGAAGAGTTTCAAAATAATATAAATAAGGAATTTGAAAAATCAAGAGATTTATCAGAAAATGAAGCTAAAATTCGTAAAAAAGAAACTACAAAAAAAATGATTAAACAATTTTATAAAAAAAATGGTGAAACTACACGTAATGAAGTAGGTTTTTTTGTTAGGGAAGATCATAATGAAAGACAAATCTTATATGTAAAAGATGAAAAGGGTAATAATATTGCATTAACGTATTTTAAAAAAGGAGTATTAAAGTTTTATAAATTTAGTACTCTTCAAAAAGAATACGGTGTTAATTTTGTCAGGGATATTTAGGTGTAGATGATTATAAAATATCTGATTTTTAAAAGAAGGTAGATCAGTGTTTCAAGATTTTCAAAAAAAGATAAAAGCACCAATTCGTGAACTCGATAATATAGAAATTCCATTACAAGAAATATCTACACAACAAGAAGGACAAGAATTATTAGAAATAGCAAGTAATGAAGAAACACATGTGAAAGAAATAGAAACTTCATTTATTGAACAAGGAACATCTTTCATAAATGAAGAAACACAAACATATATGACAAAAAGAGAGATGGATGGTATAATCAGTGCAATGACATCAGTAAAAGAAGAGATTGCAAATGAATTAACAAAACTGAATGAAACAAATAAAGACTTAGCAAAAGAAAATGCCAAATTAGAACAAGCTAAAGAAGACAATGATGAATTTCAAATAGATAGAATAAGTAGTCGAATAAGAGAGTTAGAATCTGAGAGAAGTGCAAGACTAGAAGTATTTAATATTAATAAAGAGAAACTACGTAGTCAAGTGAACAGATTTAAACAAACAATACATAAAATGTTAAACGAAGACAAAACATTAGGTGAAAGAATAAGAACATTATTCAGAGAACAAGGAATAACAATAGTTAGTGTTTTAACTGCTTTTGGAATGATTATTGGTGTTATTGTTGAGGCATTTACTGGTTCTCCTTCTCCTTCTCCTTCTCCTCCATCAAAAGGTGGTGGTGTACAAGACTGGATAAAAAAACAATTAAAAAATCTTGGAAAATTATTATCTTTTCTTGCAGGAAAATTAGCAGCTGCATTACCAGGTATTATAGGTTCTATTGTTTCTTGGTTATTGTCTGCAACAAAAGACGTAGTAAATTGGTTTGCAAACAACTTATGGGCATTGCTTATTTTAGTTGTTAGTTTATTGTTTACTGCTGCTAGAGATTATTTGAAAAAATAAAGTGCTGTAAATCCTATTACAATACTTACAAATATTATTGCTTGTTTATTATCTTCATGATCTTCATGTTCAATTTTTTTTATTGGATCTATTTTTGGTTCTTTAGGCTTTTCAGGTTTTATAGGTTCTTGTGGTTTTACAGGTTCTTTTGGTTTAAAATCAACATGATCAAAATTTTTATTATTTAAATCATCATTTAACCCAAGTGTTTGATTTTCTGTTGCAATTATAATTTTATTATTATAACCAACAATACTTCCAATTTGTAAAACCATATCACTGGGAGACATATATAAACCAAGTCCATAAGCATAATCAACTTTACTTCTTGCGTATTTTAAAACATTTTGATAATTTGATATCTGAGTGGGTAAATCAATAGGACTATTAATAACATCTTGTACATTTGCTAAGAATTGTTTTTGTGCATCAAATCCTGTTCCTACTTTTAAAATTTCTGTTTTTGTTTGAGATTGAGCACCCAACAAAGCCCATACGTAAATTTTAATACTTTCATTAATACGTTCAATACCTGCTCGTGTAAAACCTTCTGATTTATCTAAAATAAATGTTGTCCAAGCCATACTTATATCTTTTTCATGATAAATTGTATCACGAATATTAAAGAATGGACCATCCTTTTTATGATTTTGTCTATATTCACCACTTGGTTTATAATATTGCTCAAAACTTCCTAATCCTTGACATGATGATTCTAGTTTTTGTCTCCAATCTGTATTTGGAGAAATATTAAATTCATCACATAATTTCTGGTATGCAGCTTTGTCATATGGGTTCTTGTAATAACAGAAAGAAGAATCTGTTGGTAAAGGTGATTTAAGTTCTTTTAACATTCTTGCAATGCAATAATATAAATGAAACATATAAAAAGACTTTGTAAGATTTGAAGTATTTTGTATATGATCATTATAAGAAACACCACATCCTGTACTTGCACACCATACTGCAAAGTTTAATTGACATTGCCACCAATCAAATGAAGAATGAATCCATGTATTCCATGGTTCGTTAGTGTGTATTGATGGGTTTTGATAGTTTTGAAATAAATCAGGAAAAGATGTTTTAAAGTTCTCTTTTTGATTTACAAATATCGTTTGATTTACAAGATTTGTTTTTAATTGATGATCTTTTTCAGAATATTTAATACCTGGATTATATGAAACATTAGGATTATATTTAAATTCTTTTGTTATCATTTTTTTATATTAAAAATGTTTCATACTATTTCAAATATTGATAATACAATAAACTTAGAACAATACATAAATAACAGAAATGGAAATAAACGTATTGGTTTGAAATTTATAAGATACAGTATAGGTTGGTATAATGTTTATCATGGGTTTATAACAAAAACCGGAGAGGAACAACAAAGGATTATGAATGGTTATTATAGTTTTCAACAAATAGTGGATGAATTTCAAAAAGAAAATATTGTATTATCCGTAAATGAAGCAAATGGTATCGCTTCATTAAACACTACTACTGAGTTAAAGATAAGTAAGGGTTTGGGAAATATGTTAGGATTTAATAATAAACGTAAATTCGAACCTAATGAATTACATTATGGAAACAAATTTGTGGATTTTGCTATCCATAAATCATTATATATCCATTTGGAACAAGTTAGCACTTCTCATAATTATCTTGATGGTAAGCCAAGTACATTATTGGCTGTTATTCCAGTCGAGAATAAAGAGTTTGGTGAAGTTATAACAGCGAGATTTGAGCATCCGGAATATAAGTGTTTAGTAAATGATGTTATAACAGAATTGAAATTAGAAATAAGAGATGAAAATAATAACAAGATAATTAATCATTTACCAATTAATTGTGTTTTAGAAGTTATATAATTTATTTAATAAAATGAGCATACTTGGTGTCAAAAAAAAAAACGTAGAAAAAGAAATATTAAATATGAAGAGTGAGCTTCAAACAATGGATACTAAGGATAAAAATTTACATCGGAGTGTCGCTGCCCTAAGCATCAGAGTTTTAAATGTTGAAAATATAGTTGGTAATATTAAAAATAAACCAGACAGAAAAATAATAAGTATATATGCTGGAATTGATGGTCCAATACATGGAAATAAAAAGTTTAATTTTGGTGATGGTGGTGGTTATTATGTAATGAACTTTCCAGGACAAATATTGGGTATTAGTTTAGTAAGTTTAAGAACAAGCACAGATATTATAGCCATTAAGATGATTGTTAATGATAAGTCAACTAGTTACAAAATGAGTTTGGATAATGGTGTCACACACGGTTTTAATAACTTTTATACACCTTTTGAAGTTAAGGCTGGAGATTTAAGTTTTATTAGTATGACTAATAATTATACATGTATCAATACTCTAGTATCAGTGATAATTGAATTATTTTTATAACAAATTTAATCCTTAAAAATGTCGGCATACGGAAACAAATTAAATCCTTACAGAAAAATAAGAGAACCCCGTGGTGTGAAAGGTATTCGTCAAAGTGTATCAATAACAAATAATCCTTCAACTATTGATCAAAATCAACAGCTATTAGTGAGATTCCCCAATCTAAGCAATAATGATGTTATTGTTCCTGGAACAACCAGATTGGCATTTGAAATAGAACTCACATCTACAGACGACAATGCAACTATATATCAAAACATAGGAAGAACAATAGTTAAAAAAACAACAATTCGTATAAGTGGAAATGAAATTATGTCAATTGATGATAGTGATATTTATCATTGTTATGTTGATTTATGGAAATCTACATCTGAACGTTTAAATATGGCATACCAAGGTATTGGTGAAACAAACATGTTAAAACACAGAGTTGGCGCGGATGATAAAGCATCAGACACAGGCGATGAAGCAATTGCAACTGCATATGGTGCAAGATTTTGTATCCCACTTGATTTTGAACTATTAGAAACTCATATGCCTTTTTATCAAGCAGGTCTTGGTGATAGACTTGAATATGAACTTACATTTAATAATTATAGCAATGTTATTAAATCAACAGATACATCTGCAAGTTATACAATCAAAAACATTTGTTTAGAATTTGATATGGTTACTGATGCAGAATTAGCAAGACAGATAAGACAACAAGTTAATGGTAAGATGGTTATTTTGTACGATAGAATACTAAGACATAGAAAAATAACCAAAAACAAATCTGATACATTGTGGAATATAAATTTAAATGTTCCAGCTAGAAGTATGAAAGGAATTCTAATGTTGTTCGAAGATCCTGAAAGAACAAGTACCGAAACTTATTATAATCCTAACATAACAAAAGTAGAAATGACAATAGAAGGTGTTCCAAATCAACTATACAGTCAAGGAATGAAAGCATATCAACAATGGGATGAAATAAATAAATTCTTTGCTTTAAATTCAAAAAGAAATAAAACAACAGAAGAAGTTTTAAAGGATTTAAATTTATCCTATACAACATTAGAAAAATATCTTACAACTAATTATGCATTATGGTTAGATTTACGTTCAACAGATGACAACTCATTACACGGTTCAGGTAGAAGAATTGAAAATGCTTCTTAAGGTATTACTATCCAAATAACTAAAACAGCAGGAGCAAATAAATTAATAAATGTTTATCTGTTTGTTATACAAGATGCACAAATTAATTTTGAAGATGGAAGATTTAAAGAAGTTAATTACTAGAGGTTCCCCTTTAAAAATGGAAGAGATACACTCCGATTCCCTTTATGAATTACCAAAATATCCCCATTGTGCTATTATATGTGGACAAACAGGATGTGGAAAAACAGAGTTTGTTCTTGATTTATTAGAAGGAGAATATAGTGGAGTTTTCAAATATATAATTATTCTTTGTCCAACCATCCAATGGAACAAAGCATACAAAAATCGTGAATGGATTGATGATGTTAGAAAACCAAAAACAAAAAATCTAATAATTGTTAATCCTATTGTTGAAGTGAGAGAAGCGAACGGTTCCCTTTATAAAGAAGAGAAGCTACAAGAACTACTAAGAATGTTCTTTAAAAAATATGCTGGTCATCCAACATTATATATCATTGATGACTGCAGTGCAACAAAAGAACTAACAAAGAAAAAAGATATGCTGTCCGAGCTTGCATTTTCAGGAAGACATGCGGAACAATCAGTGTGGGTCATTTCACAGAGATACAACTCTGTTTTAAAAGATTTAAGAGAACAAACAAAATGGTTATGCATGTTCTACACAAAAGATAGAGATAGTTTTGATAATTGTCTAAGAGAAAATGATGTTATTCCTACTTTGGAAGAAAGACAAAGAATAAAGGAAGAACTTAAAAAAAGAAACATCGTAAATTAATATTAAAGACAGATCAACCTACTGATTATTGGTTACTTAATTGATTTTTTTAGCAATTCTCAAGTAATGCTTAAGTAATTCTTAAGTAATGCTTAAGTAATGCTTAAGTAATTCTTATGTAATTTAACCAAAAATAAGCAATTCTTAAGTAATTTAACCAAAATAAGCAAAATAATTCTTAAGTAATGCTTAAGTAATTCTTAAGTAATTTAACCAAAATAAGTAATTCTTAAGTAATTCTTAAGTAATTTAACCAAAAATAAGCAATAAAAAAAGCAATGCTGTTGGAAATACTAACAATTACAACAAACACTGCAGTCTTATCATTGGTTGGATATGTTGTATTTAATTTTTTTAAAGTTAAAAATAAATTATATCCGTTTTTTGAAACGTATAAAATGAATGCTGAAGAATTATTAAGTGAGCAAATTGTGGAACACATAAATATTGATGATGAAGCGAGCGAAGTGAACGGTTCCCTTCAAGAAAAAAAACGCGAAAGATTATCAGCTGTTGTTGCTGGTGGGAGTAGTAAACAATATCTGGGTAAAGAATTACAACTGTCGGATATTGATAAAATGACAACAGAACAAATAAACAAACTATACTGTAAATATGAAGCAAGATTGGGAGCTAGTATGACCAAGACATTAGGAAACTCTTTTATAAATTTATATGTTATGGGTGTATCAAAGTTTTTCAAAGTTGTTAATCCACCAATTTTGATACAAGACTTAGAGGAAGATCCTTTTATCAATAATGCTTTAACTAATACATGTTGTGAACTGTACTATAGATATGGAATGTATCTTGCTCCTTTTACTGCAATATTAACAACAGCAAGACATATCGAACCACTCGCTTCGCTCGATTTCCAAAAAAAAGATGAAAAAAATGACATAAAAAATGATGAATGAAAATCCTGAACAAAAAGAAGTATTTAAAAAACCCAAACCAAAAGACCCAAAAAGAGTAGCTGCTGGTAAGAAAGGTGCAGAAGTAAGAATAAGAAATGCAGAATTGAGAAAAAAAGAAGTGGAAAAATTAAAAAAAGAAAATTCAAAAATCAAACAAATAACAAAAGATTCTGATACAGAAACAGATTATGAATCAAACGAACATATTCCTTCGGTTGAGAAACACTCCAGTTCCCTAGTTGATTATAAATTTGTACTTTTTTCTATAAGTATTGTTGGATTGGGATTGTTTTTTTACAACCAAAGTAAGAAACCAGAAAGAATGATTAAAGAAATAACAAAACCAGAAAAACAAACGCAGTGATGTTAAGGCAATTTCGCCGAATTTCGCGGAATTTTTGTCAGGGGTAGGTAACTCCGCAATTACCTCATTATATATTCATCAATGGCGGATTCCGTAAGCAGCGTCCATCGATAAAATTGTAAAATACAAATTACATGCAGGCATGCGGATAAAAAAGGGATACTGGTATGATGTCATTTGATTATTAAAACAAGATTACGGCATTTTTTTGTTGAAAATATATAATAAATGGTTGCAATAGATGTTTTTATTGCCGGGATTACACCCCGCCTACTTCCGAGTAGCAACCAATGAGAAGCCGATCGTCCCCAAATCGCCGTCATTAGATGTTTGGAAGTTTGCAGAATGGAAAGCACCTTGCCGGAGCAATTATTTTCTCTAATGTGTGAAAATATACCGACAAAAGTAAGTGACAGCTACAAAATATGTAAGCATTAATGAATGTAAATTGTTTACTTTGTAATTCATCCATTTTAGTAGATGAAAAAAGGTGGAGAGTTAGATAAAAACAAGTTTAGCTTTGGCAAACATGCTACACGTGTTCAGATGGGGGAAATTAAAAAAAGTATAATTGACTTTCATTTTTAAATTGATAGAGGAGCGGGTGAAATGAATTAGTACATTATGCTACCACTTTTACCACTTGCATTCTCGATAGTTACGGCACTGTCAAAGGGTTGCTTCGTAAAAATTGTTATTTATTTGTTGTGAGCACCTGCTTGTCCTAGTTCAGATAATCATTTCTGGTGATCAATTTATAATTTTATTATCTAGTAACAAACAAAAAAATCAGCCTATCAATATATCATAGATAAGAATTAAATTAGCCTTACAAAAGTCTTAATTTATTTAATTAATTGATATGGATGGAGGAGGATTTAACCCCCCCCCCCCCTCATTTTCTAATAACATATTTAACCATGCCTAGACAAAACCCTACCTTATTCTGTATGTGCATCTGAAGTCAGTATGCGAATATCATATTTGTTCTTTTGTAGTCGTGTTGATAAATTAGGCTGTCAGTGTTTTGTTTGAATTTGTTTATGTTTTGTTTTGTCTGGGCCTTATTTCATTTAGTTTAAATAATTATGACGCTCAGTTATGACGTCTGGCAAGGCTATTTTAATTTTTTTCTGGGACACCTTCCTAGCGTCCAAGATAAAAATTAAAATAGCCTTGCCAGACGTCATAATTAAATTGTACTTGGACTAGGCCTTATTTTAGTATAATAGCTTGGTACAAGTTATGGTTTTGTTTATTGTTAGGACCAATGGTTACTTATATTTACTTTATTTGGTCACTGGTTGATAGGCATTTCTCATTGCAATCTGGCGGTAACATATCGTCTTACTTTAGTCAAAATAATTATGACCGCTATAAAAAAAAATATTCTGGGACACCCAGACAATAAGGACGACATCAAAAGATCGATGTAGGATAAAAAACTTAAATCAAATAGTTTGGGGGTGGGGGTCAACATTGCTGCAAGTTTTGTTAATCCAAAATCGATTTTACATACATGTATATCCTATTGGTCAATCAATTTTTCCAAAATTAAGTTAAAAGGGGGGATGTAGGGGTTGGTGAAAAAACTATGTGAATCAAGTTTTTTATCCTTCATTGAACTTTTGATGTCGTCCCTAATTAAAATACATGTACATATAACCTTGCAAGACCTGGTTCCTTTACACATATTATCATTGGTATTATGTGCTGCTGGAATAGGTATATATTCTGCACCAGAAATCTTTCTGACTACTAGTTTGAAGTAAAATTGAGAATTGAAATGGAGAATGTGACAAAGAAACAACAACCCGACCATAGACAACAGCAGAAGGTCACCAATAGGTCTTCAATGCAGTGAGAATTCCCGCACCCAGAGGCATCCTTCAGCTGGCCCCTAAACATATATATTTATGTATATACTACAGTGTAGTTCAGTGATAACGAAAAGACCTGTTTTCCGTCATTTTATTTATATGTTTTAAGCAAAGATTTTTAAAACTTGCTAGTTCAACTTTTTATATACTTGTCTAGTTTATCTTACTAGTGCCTAACAGTCACTGAATAAGTCTTTTTTTCAAATTCCAGCTTTAGAATATGTGAAAATATTGGGTAACTATCAAGTAAAGTCATTAAAGTTCCAATATTGGCTTTTATCGCACAGCGGGTAAATTATGACGTTGTAATTGGTTTAATGCCGTCACGTGGTGACCCCCTATGAGACCATAGTAGGGGGTTCATGGCACGTTAATGGTGACATCATCTATTAATGTTGTGTTTCATTGTTGATTTTTATCAAAACGCAGCAGAAAAAGTCTAGCGTGCGATAAATTCGTTATACGGTTAACTACTGACCCCCTATGGATCCATAGATGGTGAATAAAATCCATAAGGGTCCCCCCCCCCGTTTTAGGGGATAAAATTGGTTGATTATATAGGGAATCACTTGGACCTCAAAAGGGTAAAATCTGACTTCCCAAAAAAGGTCCTTAAACAAGCCTCTCTTTCCTTGTTATAAGGGACTCCCAACTGCTAACTCATTCATATGTACATAATATATGACCTGTATACTGCTCTATCTAAAATTCATTATTTTGATAATTAATCTGGCGTTTTTGTCTCAAGGTTGGGTGGTAAATACCACACCCGGTATTTACCAGTGGTATTTACCGCCCCGGACAATACTCCCCAAGTGGTCAATACTGGCAAATACTGGTCAATTGAAATGTTCATGGTTGTTTTTACTATTGATTGAAGTAATAACTTGATAAAAAGTTTAATATACTTATATTGTATACTTAAGATATATATAAAAATTTACATTTTATTTCAACATTTATACATCACTATATTTTTTTCTCCAAAATGTATGATTTTACAGGTAAAATTAATTACTAAAACAACAGCCCCCAATAAAAGTTGACATTACATGGGTTGAAAGTAATAAAAGTGATATTTGAAGACTCCCTTAAACAATAAATTATTTCCTGTCTATTTAACTGTGTGACAAAACCTTCTTCATGCTGGAAATAGAAATTTCGAAGCAGGGGCAAAACGTTTTTATCTTTTACTACACATTGATCAATATAGATCCCTGTTTGAATTTACAATAGAAATGGAATTGAAAGCATTAAAAATGATTTGAACACTTTCTATATTTAATTACTGATAGTAATTATAATTGACCAGGTAAAGAATGGTTTATATAGTAATGACCACTCAAAATTTCAATCGACCAGTATTTGTCGTTTTTTCCCAGTATTTGCCAGTATTTCCCGGTAATTACTGGTATTTACCACTGGCATGGTCAATATTGACCACTTTTTTGCCAACCTTGTTTTCTCTGGTATCAGTTTGCAGTAAAAATGTAGCAAAATTTCCCTCTAGATGTCCGTTGAATATTTTGTTGGATTTTTATCTCCTTTATCTATGCTGTATGGTCATTTTATATATATTTTTTTTAATTAAATTGCTTTACATTTGTTATGTCATTTCACATGTTTCATGCCGTTCACACATGTAGCTTAGTTATGTATGTGCCTGTTGCAAGTCCGGAGCCTGTAATCATGGTAATTCAGTGGTTGTCATTTGTTTATGTGGTTACACCTGATCCTGGAGTCCCAATAAAGGTCCTATTCCTCCCGTATGGGTTTTTCTCAATGTTGAAGGCCACACTGTGACATATAGTTAAACTGTGATCTTCTCTCTGAATTTTTTTTTCCTGATAATTGGCACATCTTCTGATTTTATATGTATAAATTATACAAATATCACTAATTACAATTTAATACGGATGAGTAAAGTTTTGATTTGACTTGTCGATAATATGTGCCCTCTTACTACATAGTATGGTTTCAGCTCATTGTTAAAGGTTGTATATATTTACCTAGAATTGATTAAATCAATGTCAATTGGATTCTTTTGGATAATTTTTCTCATTGGCAATTATACCAAATCTCCTGAATTTTATTTTGAATTTTTTCATAATATTATTACAAGCATGAGAAGTAAAGGTTGTTTCTGTACAAACATGCATTGGACATCTGAAATTTTAGTGCCTGAGAGTTTTCATGAAGTGAAAGTTCAAAAGAATTCCAAAATTATAATATGCTGTGGATTCATCTCTTTTTTGTGTTTTCTTGCATTTGTAGTTTGTTTAAAGCTTACGTACTATCCTAAGGAGGATTTGTATTCTAATGCAATTATTTTGTATCAATGGTTCTGATTGGATGACAGTAAGCGTAAAATTCTCTATCTCCTAAATTTGCGACAGTAAAACTACTGATGGACATCCTTAAAGCTTCAAATACAATACAGTTATCTCTTAATTTTATTGAACATTTTTTATTAGGTTGACCAATGAAATCTTTGAAATTGACTTCCAACACATCCAAAACTGAATCAACATTTTTATCGTACACAGTTACCTTTTTTTAATTTCTGGAATATTTTTGTTTCCACAGGGATTAATATTTTATAACCATGATAAACTTTATGGAGCCATTTATCACCTGCGCTTGAAAAGAGTGACAAAGATACCATAGGGACAATCAAACTCGTAAATCTAAAATAAACTGACATCGCCATGGCTAAAAATGAAAACCATGTGTAATTTTACATTAAAAGTAGCATGTTTCAAATTATATTCAAGAATCACAGATCGAATCATAAAATAAATATATATTTCAGTTTATTTTTAAAGCAAATTTATATATTAAAGTAAACTATAATGAAGATGATAGACAGAATCTTCTTTTTATTTACAAATTTATTATATAATCTGAAAAATAACACTCAACTTCTTATGGTGGTTCACTCTGCATTCAGAAGGTTACTTCCATATCTATTGAAGCTACCTTCCTTCCAGGCTTGTGACTGGCAAGATTTTAAATATCTTGGCTGCATTCCCCACCCACCACCACATTGCAAAATTCAGTCCAAGAGAATTTATTTTATACTTTTAACTTTTATCAAAATGGCTGTGTAAAAATTAGTTAAATTTTCTATCTATATGTATTAATTGTAATTTTTATAACAAAATGATTACATAACTTTCCCATGTTTGAAGCCAACCTTTATTATTTTAGTCTGAAGAAACAATACTGATTTCAATTACAAAATGTACTTGTTATTTTTACGTTTTTTTAAACAAATTAAATGCAGTTAATCTGCTTGCTATCATTTGAAGAATATGGTTACATGCAGACATAATTGATATTTTTTAAACATTGACCTATATTTAAATTTATAAGAAAGAAATGACTTACTCTCATATTTATCATTTACTCTACATTGTATTTATCATGTTTATAAAACTTTATATATGAGGAGAGAAAAAAATCAGTTTGATTTAATATCTGAAGTTCCTGAAAGTGCTTGACTTGGACTGATGAAATATTGCAAGACAAAATATAGCATGAAATGTAGCATTGAGAATTTTTACACAGCAAGTAAACCCTTAAATGCCACTCACATCTTCTCTGAAACCACTGTTTTTATTACTTCTTTTTTGAAACGACTGTTTTTTTGCACCTTCAGGCTTCTTTGAAACAAATAAACTAAATAATTTGCAATTTAAAAAAATCATTTATAAATTTTTGCTATATTGCCAGTCATTCTGATTTTATTGTTGGCCTTTTTTGTAATACTTGGTCCTTTGATTTATTTTATTATTTTTTCGATCGTTATTTGTTTATATGATAATATTTTAAACTTAACTATTCAAAAGGAGAAATTTTTAATGCACACAAGAACTGTGTACAAAACATTAACATCTTTAAACTTTATTTAATGATTATAAACATCAAATTTTAGTAGATTATTTATGAAATCGTAGATGAAAAGTTAAAACACTTTTCTGACATTATTGAGTCAAGTCATATCCATTAATTGTTGTCAAATCAAGAGAAAAGTCATATTCGGTAAACTATGTTGTCGTATCCCAGGGGTGTCTGGTACTGAAGGTCTAATGCAGCATCCATCTAGCAAGTATGTACAAGGGTCTCTGTCTAAATTCTAGATACATGGTTGATGAGGTGTTTCATGATCTTTGTGTCTCTTCCAAAATTTCCTTCTGAGCAAAGAATTTGAATAAGGGTATAGCGTAGAAAAACCCACACTGACCCAAAATTCTTTCAGAACCCTATCTATGACCTAGCTTCTCCTATATATGGTATAGCGCGGAATCCCACACTGACCGATAGGATACTAGTCATATCTGATAGTTAAAGGAAGGACTCTTAAATTCAGATGTTGTCTTATAACTTGTTTAAAAATACTTGTCCTGTTGCATGAATATATGTGTCCTATGGGTTGAACTGAGAATTTCTGCACCCCTGGGATTATTGAGTAGATCATTGTCATATCAAGTATATTAGTCATACATGTATTAGGTAAATTTTTGTCATATCCTGACAGCGGTATCATCCTGATGTTATTGGAAGCTTGGTATACGAATCTCTGGTTGTACTCATGGCAGTAACTTAAGTACAGGTAATGAGGCTGATGCTGTATTCACTGTTTAAAAAAGGAATTTAGGAAAAAGATTCCAACCATGCTTATTATTAAACCAAACTTGAATTTAACATTCTCATTATACACCTAAAATACATGTATTTGAAAATTGTATTTGAATCAAACTTTCAATTGTATGAAACTATATTGAAATCAAACATGTTAATGACTTCTACCGGTATTCCTTACACTTATAAGTCTCAATATTATATTCTTGATAGGTTGTTCTTCAGATTTACAGGTATGCAGTCTCCTGGACTTAATTACAAAATATATTAATTTCAAACAGTTTATACTACAGATGAATACAGTATCAGCCATGTCTGTCTATTGAAGAGTTCCCCTTCATAAATCCTTTCATATTAACCACAAGATCTATTTAAAAATACAGGGGCAGGCTTTGAAAATGAATATAGTTGCAACATGGTTAAAGTAAATGCTCCTATCGAAGGTCAGTTTGTGATTAATGTTCACATAGAAGAGCAGCCATTAAAACTACCATTTGTTTTGTCTCTTTGTTGTTTACATGGGATGCTGTCGGCCTAATTTTTTTATATTTTGCTTTAAATAGCACTTATCGGGCAATAGATTTACTGATTTGATTTGAATCTTGCTTCCTGGTATAGGTTTTGCTCATTGTTAAAGGCCCTCCCAAACAATAATCTACAATTATATTCTATTCTGATTTTATGACTATACATGTATTGTGAACAATAATTGTGTCATTTGCAATCCTATCACATTACCTTATTCTTATCATACTAATATTAATGGGAAATTACATTCCAGTCAATCTACCAAGAATAATTGTGTCATTTGCAATTATATCACATTTCCTTATTCCTTGCCTCTTTCCAGCCCTTATCATGATACATCTGCAGTAGAAATTATTCTGAGGATTCAACACACATATTTTAGTAGTTTGTTATTATTCCCCGTTTCAAAGTGTTACCAGGGTATGCTCTTAACAACCTGCCCCCTTCCCCTTTTATATAAGTTGCCTTTATGAAAATAGCCTTATGATCCAAGCCACTAAGGGTGCACATACAAAACATATCCAGTGCACCATTTTACATATTAAAGTACTCTATATAATTGTATGATTGGTCAATTCACTATTAAATGTGCATTAATGTAGTGGTTATTGAGTATAAATTAAAGCATATAACATTTATATGTTCTAGTCCTAATATGCATGTGATATTTGCCACTTGCGGTTAAACAACTGCCAAGATGCTAAAGAAATATGGAATTTATCTGAACTTAAACCCATGTATTTGCACCTGTTCTCAATCAGGAACCTGATGTTAAGTAGTAGTCGCTTGTTGATGTGGTTTTTAAGTTTTTCTTGTTATTTTAAGACCGTTGGTTTTACCATTGAAATCATGTTTTGGACCCTTTATAGATTGCAGTTTTGTGTGAGCAAAGGCTCTGTGTTGAAGACATCACTGACCTTTAAATACTTTTACAATTTGTGACTTGGATGAGAGAGTTGTCTCATTGGCACTCACTATCTATTAAAATATAAATTCCAATTGAATCATGCTATGATACATATATTGTGCCTACATTGGATGTTTTTAAGAAATAACAAAAGTCAAATGCTATAAAACAGGCAGTATGATAAAGTAGAATTTAGAAAATTGCCTTTTCTTGAATTTCTTGTGCTCCATGGTGACCAATAGCTGCTTACATCTACATGTATGTCCTTTTAGTCATTGCATTGTAGCAATTGGCAATCATACCACATCTCTTTATTTTAAAACTTAAGTAGGTATGGCATTTAGTAATATTATTTTATATGCAACATTTAAACATTTTAAGAATTATTATGTAGTGCACTGGACATTAAAAGTAGTACACTCCCCAGTGATCAAGCAGCTTTTGAGCAATCTCTTTGTCGGCTAACAGATTCTCCCTGTTCTCCTTTCCCTCATCTTTTGCTGTTTTATCTTTCAGGGCAAAATACCTTTTGCTGACCTCAATCTGTAGCTTAGAGAAAGATTGATCAAAAGCTGATACGAAGGATTTATGACCAGGGTGTTTTAGCTTCAATTCCCTGTACTTAATGCAGTCATCCACATCTGATGATGGGCCGAGTAGTTGGACAACCAGATCGAATGTTGTCTTCTTTCTACGTGGTGCTGAAGCATAAAAAGGTAAATACTATCACAGTAAAATTATACTGAATTTTAACGTACATCCCTTTTCACAAGTATTCTTTATTTTTTTTAATTTTTTTAATTTAGTCAAATTACAAAAATAACTACATGAAAATGTATGTTTTATTCCTAAAATATTAGATGCTGCATACCTATCATTCTAATAATAATCTTTAATTTAGCACACAACTTAAGCTTGTAACAATATTAATTAACAACATGCATTATATTAATCAGTGATTAATTTTTGTATTTATAGTTACTGTTTTGTCACAAAATATTGCCAATTTTCTTTATTTTAGCTGAGAAAGTTTATATAAGGAAACCTTTACTTACCAGTCTCAGTGTTCGAAATTTCAGATTCGAACAATTTTGTTTTGCACGTTGATGGTTTTCGGTTAACTGAAAATTAAAAATAATGGTTTCATGTATGGAAATGGCAGATGAGACAGCAATCCAACAAAACAAAGTAGAAAAGTATTTGCATACATGTAATTTCGGTTTATTTATATATATATACAATAATAAGACACTAAAGAATGAGAGTCTGAAGTTTAAGTAAAATGACTATATATACCTGGTAATATATTTCGTTGGGTGGTAACACTTTCATGGACACTGATGTTGCTAGGCTGTATAGTCCACTTTAAAACTGAAATTAAACATATATTAATTTGGAAACCTGTCAATAGATATAACTAAATAGATTCCTTTAAAATAGTTATTAAATTTATGATATTATTAAGGCTAGCTATTTCATTAAATGCACAGTGGCGGATCCAGAAATGTTTTTAGGGGTGGTCCCAAATGAATATTGAATGGTATGAAAAAGGTTAACTATACAAATCCTTGTCCTAGGTAAAGGAATTTAAAGACTTAGTCTAGTAAAACTGATTTTTATTTAAGGGACGACATCTAAAGTTCAATGAAGGATAAAAAAAAACTTAATTCACATAGTTTTTTCACTGACCCCCCCCCCCCCCCCCCCCCTCTTAACTTAATTTGGGAAAAATTGATTGACCAATAGGAATATATGTAAAATCGATTTTAGATTAACAAAACTTTCAGCAATGTTGACGCACAGTTTATCAGGTCATTCAACATCATGCTCCGCGGGGTTTCCTTGCAAAGCTATCTATAATTTGACTCGCAAGTCTTTTGCCACAGTACGGAAGGCATTGTAGATGGACTCAGAAAATCAGTATAAAGCTCTACAAAACGTTTAATTTCATCAAATGTTGCGCTTTGTACAAATGCCAGTACCAACTTCAGTGCTTCAATTGCTGTTGATGTTGGGGGGGGGGGGGGGAGGGGGGGGGGCTCAAAGCGATAGATAAACAAATTTAATTTAATTCATTCATAATGATTGTATTTTTTTCAAAATTTACATAAATGAAACTTAAAACCGAGACTCCGTTAGTTGGAGAATGAAATTATATATGGTAATTTCACTTAAAAATACAAAAATAATTTGTATTTACCTTACAAAAGAAGAAGTCAACTTCTTCATATTAACGAGCTGTTTTGCCAATTTAATTACATGTATACAGGTGAAACGCATTGATCCGTATTCTATCATTGTGACACCTCCAGGTATCCAGGTAATCCATAACCAATTAGTGCGATGACAGGATTAATCTTAAGTGTTAATTGTTTAATTAGCTAGTTATTGAAAAAATTAGACACTTAAAAAAAATTGAGGTTCGTCATGGGGGTGGTCCGGTGCGCCGTGGGACCACCCCCTGGATCCGCCACTGATGCATGTAGGTGGAAGATGATTATGCATAATGGTAAACAAAAAAACCATGGAATAATTAAACTTCTACCCTCCTACCATTTTAATGGAGTAGCCTTTACAGAAACTATACATGCTATATGATGTTGAGTTATGAAGTAATATGAATCCAGGAAGTTTGAACATATATAAAATTATATGTCATTAACAGCTGCTTATTGTTTATATATTTGTACAAGAATATGAAAAAAATGTTTTATTAAAGGCATCATGTAGGAACAATGTATGTATGTTAATGATGCAGGAATAAATCCATCATGTCCATCAATAAAAAAAAAAGCGCAGAAGAATTTTAGAAGTCTTTTTTATACGCCCGTCGTCTTTTAGACGGGGCGTATTATGGTATACCGTTGTCCGTCCGTCCGTCTGTCTGTCCGTCCGTCGTCCACACTTCGGACAATAACTCAAAAACACTTTCACCAATTTCCATGAAACTTAAGTGAATTGTTTATATCTATTGACGTAAGCTCCCTTTCGTTTTTTTTTAATTTCAGATTTTAAGTTTTGGATTTATGGGGCTTTATTCATAAAAAAGGGGGGATTTTCAACACTTCGGACAATAACTCAAAAAGGCTTTCACAATGTCCATGAAACTTTGGTGAATTGTTTATATCTATTGATGTAAGCTCCCTTTTAATTTTTATAAATTTCAGATTTTAAGTTTTGGATTTATGGGGCTTTATTCATAAAAAGGGGGATTTTCAACACTTGGGACAATAACTCAAAAAGGCTTTCACCAATGTCCATGAAACTTTGGTGAATTGTTTATATCTATTGATGTAAGCTCCCTTTTAATTTTTATAAATTTCAGATTTTAAGTTTTGGATTTATGGGGCTTTATTCATAAAAAAAGGGGGATTTTCAACACTTCGGACAATAACTCAAAAAGGCTTTCACCAATGTCCATGAAACTTTGGTGAATTGTTTATATCTATTTATGTAAGCTCCCTTTCAATTTTTATAAATTTCAGATTTTACATTTCCGTGTTATGAATTTTTATGCTTAAAAAAGGGGGGATTTTCGAATTTTGGGACAATAACTAACACTTTCACAAAATTTTATGCAACTTTGATAAATTGTTTATATCTATTGACATAAGCTCCCTTTTCATTTTTATAAATTTTAGATTTTACGTTTTCTTAAGTAATAAATTTTTATACCTAAAAAAGGGGGATTTTATGAAACTTTGGTGAATATATTAATGTAACATCCCTTTTGATTTGTATATATATTTCTAGTTGATCATATAAATTCATTTAAAGCATAAAAGACAAGTTAAAAGAGCAACGGGCGTATCATGCGCTAAAGCGCAGCCCTTTATTATGATATGCCTACACTATTATTAGGTAGGCATGTTCCTGGTGTGGGTGTCTGTATGAATCTGTTCTCTTGTGGTAAAATACAATTTTGTTCTAGGTTACTTAATGGTCACATCAATTTGAATCTCTACTTGATTTGAATTATTTAATTACCTTTAATATGTGATTTGTACAAATGTTTAATGTTGTTGTTCTCAAGCAGTTTCCTCTCTCTTTCCTCTCTGGTCTCAAGTTCATTTTCTATATCTGGAATTTGATCTGGATCTATGATAAATGTTAAGAAGAAATAAAATTTATGTAGATTACTGAAATAAAATTTATGCAGATTACATAACATTTTCTGAAAGGAATGTTAAACTAAAGTGTCAACAAAAAGGGGCAAAATATGATTAGGATATTAACCTGTAGGCTGTACCTTTCTTGCCTGAAGAATCTTAAGTATTTATAATCCTGTGTTTTTAATATGCTAAATGAACTTTATTGGTGATTGAATTTATATTAGATAAACAATCAAATGAAGTTAACACGCACCTTTTAAGAACATAATCATCATATTAATACATTATTTCCTTTGTAGTAATATACCTTGTTCTAAATTCTTTTCAGGCGAAATTGATGGTTGATCCTCGTTGGCAGGTTCTTTGGTGCCACGACTGCCTTGAAATTCTATGGAGAATAAAAATAAACAAAAAAATGCAGGTAAGGAATTATAATTATGATGCTTATAATCATACTGAACAGTTTTTCTGTCCAAAATTGATTTTGTTGATCTTGCTAAACTCGATAGACATAATTATATATACATATGCTATACAATTGACATGAAAGACAGTACACAAATTGGTCAATAGATATAGGAAGATGTGGTGTGAGTGCCAATGAGACAACTCTCCATCCAAATAACAATTTAAAAAAGTAAACCATTATAGGTCAATGTACGGCCTTCAACACGGAGCCTTGGCTCACACAGAACAACAAGCTATAAGGGCCCCAAAAATTACTAGTGTAAAACCATTCAAACAGGAAAACCAACGATCAAGTTTACTTTCTCCATATCAAAATAAGAAGATAAAAAGACACATTTATAACTTATTATACAAAGAACTATTTCTGTGTTTGTTTTTTTCCAAGATTCATAAAATTTGTCTATCAACTAACATGAATGGAGAAAAACAAGTTTAACTTAAGGTAGATGGGGTGTCTTAATTGTATTTTATAGAATTTTTTAATAATTGGACCATAAATCATAATCTACGCCATAGAATTTTGAGATAACCTATGAGAATATAACTTTAATAGTATGCTTTCAGTTAAGAAAAAGAAAGAATGGGGTCACCAGACCCGTTTTCTTGCTACATAATAAAACAGGTAAATTCCTAAAACATTCCATTGTTAAAGTACCTTAATCTGAATTATCTGCCCTTGCATTTGAGTTGCCTCCCCTTATGTGGCAAAATTAGAAAAATAGTAATTTAACAAAAGTTTACTGTTTTTTGTAAAATACAACCCTAAATATGATACAACATGTCATTTTCTATATTGAAATAAAAGTTCTTACACATGAATTATCTACTACTCTCAAAATTTGCACATTCTATTAAAGATCTAGACCTTGTTTTCTGGTATTCCGAAATCCAAGATGGAAGAAGACACCCTATCTACCTTAAGATTAATCATTGATATTAGCATGATTGTTGTAGTATTGAGAAACATTTTACTCTGTCATTTACCTTGTACAGGTATGTTGTGCTGGTAGTTGTCTGTTGACTCAGATGGCAAGTCTACAAAAAAACATCAGTACATGTAGTTTCTGGTAAGTTTATACAGTATTAAGATGCAATTTTAAGGAATGAAACAATAACATCTAAAAAGAATTTTAAGTTATTTTTCACTTAACATTTATTACTTTAAGGCATAACTTTCATGACTTGAAATATTGTCAAACAAGTAAGAATTAAAATGTATCAAATACCAGATTTTCACAAAAAAATCATGAAATTGTTATTCAAAAAAATAACTAGATTTCCAAATATATGTATGATGATGAATATATAATATAAGGTCTTTAAAACTTCCAGCAGCAAACTATTTGCAAATTCAAAGTGAGAACATGCAAAGCAATATTCTAAAGTAATGTACATTGCTTTGTACACGATTGTTATACTGAGCTGGATTTTAAACATGCTTGTAAACAAGGAACACAATTAATTCCAAACATGAACAAGCACGTCTTTTCTTTATATCATTAATAATAAAGTTATTTTGGATTGATTAGTAGAGATGCAGCCAAAAAACAAAAGTTTATCAGTTTAGAAAGGTATATATAACAAAAAAATTCAGAATTTTTGCAAGAGTATTCAGTTATGTCTGGACCTGATTTATCAAAAATATTATAATCTAAATTGTGATGTTGCTTGGGAAATTTTCATTGCATTTCTCATGAATAGTCTTGAAATATCATCAATAATATGATATTTTGGAGTTGACATTGGTTTAAACAGTTTATACATACCTGTCTCAGTTGGTGTTATATACACGACTTTGCCATCTTTGTCAAACGTCTTAATTCTTTGAAGTGGTAATGTGATGATGTTTCCTTTATAATTTTCTATAACCTTTTCCCAGATGTCTTTCAGTTGTTGATGTTCTTCTTTATAGGAGGATGACCGGAAGTGGTGCATGTCTGGACCTTCGATGTGAAAAGGTTCATCATCAGGACCATCATGGAAGATCATGTTGCCATCTTCCATATGCCACCAAACTCCTTCGCCAGGTAAGATGTAATCACTTATCCTCTCCAGATGGCTTTGTAATAAAATAGGTCTTTTAAGAATGGTTGAAGGAATTAAAGTTCTGGGTTTGGCCTGAATTTGTTTCGCGAGCTTTTGAATGATAGATTCTTGAATGTAAATACTGTCCTGCTTGCTGGATTGTTGACAAGTGAATCGAAGAACTGCGTTGTCGCATACGGTTTTTGGTTGACGGTTACTGGTGTTTTCTGAAATTCTTCGTAGATCTCCAAAACATCTTTCTTCTTGTTCTGTTACGAGGGACCTTAAATTAAATATTCTTTGAACTTCTGCAAGATGGATGGATACACTGTGGAAATGACTACCAAAAAATTTCCTTGATGTCATTTTAGACGGGACTCCGACAACGTTTCTGCAATTTATCGCGAGAAGAAAGCTTTGATTATATAGCCTTAGTATCTGTTTTGGAGATCTGGTGTTGTACTTAGAATACGAAATGTTGGTTATTTCAAGAAGCGAGTCAATCATCTGTCTTATGCTTGGATCAGTCTGTTGTGAAGAAGCTAAAAAATGGGATAATTTTACTAAGTATAGCCGCGCATCGGATCCCTTTATTTGATTTTTATCTCCGATGGTGTGTTTTGAAAATTCCTCTAATTCTTTTTGAAGTTTTTTGTCGCTTATATGGGATGGTAATTCAGTTATAATGTTCTGTATAAAATTGGAAAGATCATGTAATGGTTCCATGCCAAATATTTCATAGTTGTTTAAGTTCAGATGATGGGTTGAAAGAGTAGGATTTGTTGTCATTAGAGCTGGTGGTCTGCAAATTCCATGAAGTAGGGTGGATAGATTTTCTTGTAGTTCAGGACGTAACATGTTGTGAATATCAATATCTCTGCTTTCTAGTTCTTCTATGAGGTCGTCTTTCTTTAAATTTTGGAATGGATTTAAATTTCCCTTTTTCAGTTCTTCGAAACATCGTGTGGATTTTATTAAACCGACTCGTTCATCTAGTGTAAGAGGTGAAATGCCATAACAAAGAACAAAATTTCCATGAGCATTCGCGTGAACTCCACATACACAGGGATAATTTCCACCTCTCTGCTGTCCGATTTCAAATTGTCTTGCAGGACCGTCGCCGCTGAATACACGCATCACATCAAAAATTTTAATATTACCATTGTCTGCTGTGATAGGTTCCGATAAAATTTGGAGGTCTTCAATTCTAACTGCAGTGTAACTGGATTGTTCTACGCAGCTGTGGTCGTGCCATAGTTTAATTTTTCTTGTTCTTTCAGTGAGTTTTAGATGTTCTATTTTATCTGAAAGAGTTCCTGCTGGTGGTTTTTGTCCGATCCTGATATAACGAGATGTAAGTTGGTCCATGGTTAAGCTGTCATATTCCTGGTCACTAAAATATCGTAATACTCCACTGCTTACCTGTTCCTGCA
This sequence comes from Mytilus edulis, assembly GCA_019925275.1. NCBI lineage: Eukaryota > Metazoa > Mollusca > Bivalvia > Mytilida > Mytilidae > Mytilus > Mytilus edulis. Next base: position 4,604,031 of record JAHUZM010000015.1, on the reverse strand, counting down.
AAGCTATTCTTCTAAGTCTAACGAGGGGGAATTTTCTACCATGTATAACTGTTGTTTTCTGCTGCAATTTTCCATCTGTTATTGTAGTTGAAATGATGTCCTTTGGTGCTATTTCTTCCCCTAAATACAAGTCTCCGGAAGCTATCTTTACCTTTATATCTTTCTTCAAGTGGGATGACTGCCTTGGAGTAGGGAGGGAAATCTTTGTTCTGCTGACGATAACCACTTTTTTTGCCCTCCTTACCCTTCTAAAATATGCCCTTTGGTTTTTATAAACTTTTGATTTGAATTTGATGGTGTTAATTCCTTTGCTTCTAGCATATTCCTGTATAATTTGCCCCCCGTTTGCAGGAAATTTGTCGTTGCAGGTCATTTGATATTTACGGGCTAGAGCTGTCCAGTTGATCGTGTCCCCTTCATTTTTGGATTTAATCTCTGCTAAAAATTCTGTTCTGTCAAATCTGTAAGAGTCAAATTGTCCATGGTGGTTTTTGTGTTTCCTCTTACCAGTTTTCTCTTTCTCTAGACTCTTATTTACTCTTTGTTGGGCGTTGTCTTTGGTTTCAAAAAAATTGCCGAGGCGGATCCTGTCATGCTCACGGAAGGAAATTGATGAAGAAAGGAAATTGTTAACGTCATTTCCTCCGTCGGTGAAAGATTCATTGATTTTTTTCCTGCTTTCTTGCATAACTTTAATTTTTGTTGATTGCAATTCCTTTGGTGTTACTGGTGGGGACAGCATGATGGAATCTGAAATGGGTCTTGGAAATTTCATATCTAAACGTTGCTCTACTATGGGTTGGATGATGTTGACGATTGATTTTATTACTTTCATTCCCTTGGTAGTGGTATTGCTGTTTGGTGATGTTATCTTTAATATGTTTTCTGTCCCTTGTTCGTAAAGCTGGTGTGCATTTTCAAAATTAGGTGCTATGGATTTATGAAGAGTTGAAAAGTTGAAATGAACAGTTGAACAAGGTCTACAGTCGACTAGCTGGTGTTGAAGCCTTTCATTGGAGCTAAGTGAAAGCCAATTTTTAAGAGAAAAATGGCCAAGAAAAGAATGCTGCTGTCCAGATTTGTTAAGATTTTGCCAATATTTCTTGTCTGAGAGATATGATTGTAGTTTTGTGGTTTTGCTTCTAAATTGATCGAAATTCAAATACATTTTTGGGTACTTTTCCATAAAAATTGAATAGTTGTAGTATCTATCTTTCATGTTGATATTATTTGTCAGTCTCTCCTTCTTATTTTCTTTATCTTTTTGGGTATTCCACCAGTTTATTGTCTCTATATCTTTGGTGGATCTGCTGATGATCACTTTTGCAAAGTTACAGTAGTTCATCCTAAAATTAATTTAATTCATTTTGTAAGTATATATTTTAGGGGGAAGGTCTTGAAGATTAAGGTTTAATATGCAATGTTAGATACATGTGATAGCTTATGGAATTTTTATGATAAAAGTACACAAGTTGTTATATATACTAATAAAAAAAATGGGAAGAAGCAAATATTGGCAACTGTTTGCCCTTCAACAATGAGAAAAACACATACCATATTGTGGGTGGGCTATTAAAGGTCAAGAAAGTAATGTTTGTCTACCATACATATATATACACTGTTCAGTCCTATCTTTCTCATGAACTATGTATAAATCACTTAATGAAATTTGGTATATTTTTAATTCATATGAATAACATTGCTATACTGTGTGATTTGTTTAGAGTCATCGGTTGGTAATTATCTGTGAATCAAAGGCTTCTATTCAACTTGATGCTTTTAATAATTTCATTTGTTATTAATGTCATATATTTTTGTAATTTGTCAATTTATCCCTTTCTACATCAATTGTATGAAAAAAAATAATCAACGTGTGGTTCAATTTATTTCAGTTCTTCATTGGTTAAAATCCATTCTAATGCAATTAGTTTGTAACGATACTTTTATTTGACGTTGACAAATATTTTGAGGTGTTAGATTCCACGTTCTACCAGTCTGTAACTATGAAAGCCACCATTTTGAATTCCAATAATTTAATTTTTTGGGGTATGCAATTTCTCAACAACAAAAATAAACAAGATAGTCACATTCTGAGCCTCAAAATATTCTCTTTGTCTATATTGAAACCACTCTGAAGCGTACTAAAAGTAAAAATACTTTAAGTATTCATGTTTGGTATCCAGAGTATACATATAAAGTCACATTGTTAAGATGCCAATGACGATGTGACAGTTTCAAGAACTTTTTCATTTATAGCATTTTTAAGCCAAATATTTTAGACTGCTATACTTTGTATATTAAAGTTTTGGTATTATGTTATTCACTCAAATCTGTAATTATTTTATTTCTAATTTCAGACTTTCTCTAAACCAGAGTGTAGTATTTATGTGTTGCAGCCAACAGAGAAAAGTAACAAACGGACCAAAAACTACCACTACAACTGAATTGTTTAAATCCGACATCCAAGTTTGCATTTGATGTACATGAATATTGCTTTATAGCTTTGTGTTACTTATTTGGTAATACAATTTCAGCGAAATGGGAAATAATTTTGATACATGTAATACAATTTTAGTGAAATATAAAATGAATTTGGTATTAATACAATTTTAGTGAACTTGTGATATAAAAATATGAATAAAAAGTTGTATCTCAAAGGTTGAATTTTTCACAATTGCTATAATATTATGTAATCAAATGACGGAGAAAAACAGTGTTTGTTTGTTTTCTTTAGAAAAATTAAGACCAAATTGAGGGACAGGTCCTGATATTGCAATCTCAGACTCAAGTTGTTTTGAAAAAAAAAATAAGTTGTACGGCATTTATAAAAAAAATTAAATGATATAAATGCCTATGAACATGATGAAACAACTTTTATGTCTGTTCTATGTTCGGTTCCGTGTCTCTTTGACACATTCACCATTTCCATTCTCAATTATATCTTTATTTATATGACACAGAAATTAGCTACTTAAGGTATGGCCTTCAAAAATGAGAAAAACCAAAACCGCATAGTCTGCTATGCTTAAAAGCCCAGAAATGACAAATAATGCATGAAAAACAAATATGATGTACAGCAACAAAAGACAACTGCTAAAGTACAGGCTCCTGACTGAGAACAGTCACACAGAATTGGCAGGGTCAAACCTTCAACTCCCTTTATTTAAGGAATGACTGTTATATTTTTTTTGTCTATGAAGAAATAACATTAAAAAATGTGGTGCACACCAAATAACACGTGTAATTTAAAGTGTGAACTGCCATTTAGAAAAGGCAGAAAATAATATTAGTCATTTCCTATAATTTAATTCTTCATTCAATTTTTAACCAGAGTAAATCATGAAAAGACGTTGATGACGATCAGTCACATGACAAAACTATGTCTGCCAAATGGAAGTTTTTAATGACCTTGACTGGCTAAAAGGCCCTTGCATGGTCGGTAAATTATGTCTATGGGCTGATTAACAGAACGACGTCAGCCAATCAGAAGACATGTTACATCCAAAATTAAATTATATAGAAATACAGTTGAAAATTTACGGCCACTTCTTTTTGGAGAAATCTTTTTTGAGAAATCTTTTTTCAGAAGATACTATGTCATCCCGAGGGAAGAATAATAATTAATTGGTGTTTTTTATTTTTTAAATGCGAACAGAGTTTTCTTCTAATTTATTATTTTTTCTGTGGGCGGTGGGGGTGTAAAATTAGTGCTGTCCCTGGTTGGGACATAGTATTTTCTGAAGCACCCCTTAATAGGAATTAAAAATCAAATCATGTTTGTATTCTGTGATTCTGGAACAGGCACAACCCTGTTTTCCAAACAAAAATTTCCCGTGTTCTTATTCCTGAATATTTTATGAACTATTCCACACTTTATACTGTAGAGTGGATTGTTAGTTGAAGATTTTTTTCATTTGAAAAATGCAGAACATTACCTTTCCGTTGGTGATGCAGGTAAACTTGATGTTCAGGAATATATGAAGGTATGGCTGGAATAAGGTAGGTGTTTCTCCACAAATGATGGAAAACTAAGTCAAATATAAATATTTTTGTGAAATTAAGTCGATCAATTGAACTTTAAACACTGAAATTTAAACAAAATATGCTGGTGGAAAATTTCAAGGTGTCCTCTTCAAAAATGAATCTGGAAATAATATTCTACTCTACAAGGGGGGGCCGAAGGTAGCAAGGGCCACATCTAGGAAAGTTTTAAAAGTGGGCAGTGAGAAATGAAGGACAATAGAATTTGTACATCTGAATATTCATTCTAAAATTTATCAACTTGATGCCTCTTATATCACAAAATCGGGTATATTTTACAAAGTATTAAAAGATAGCACCCCTAAAAGCGTACTTGGACTTGACAAAAAAAATATCTGATCACAAAAATATTTATTTTTTCAATTCTGGCAGTAGTAAAAGTTTAATACATCAAATGAATAAATAAAATAATATATAAACAATAAAAATAAATACAAATAACACATTATATTAAAGGCGCAAAACTGTCCATCAATTCAAGTTTTCGCGGTATTTACACTTCTCCGGAAAATTGGATCTGTCCGCAAATGTTCAAGGTGTTCTCATACAACGTCATTCAAGCGATTGATAATGGCCCTGAAACGATACACAATAAAACTCGATTAATAATATTAAAAAGTCCAGCGTGTTCCCGGAGACAGAATGACTGGATTGTAACCATTCTGAAACAAGAAATGTCTCTTTTAACAGATAATTGCTATCCAAACACGTAAATATCTTGATATTAATGAAAACGAGTGGTGTAAACGGGACAAATCGTAAAAATATCCCTTTTTCATCAGATTTACACCAGTTTTTACCTTTTGTCAGTATAGCTTAAACTTTGGATAGCATTTTTCAGAAAATATACATTCAGACGATTTCATTGATGCTTTATTTTATGTTGAAAGGTTCCAGCAACACGCTGGACTTTTGAGTTGAAAATGAAATAAACACCTTCAGTAGCTGCTCGGGTCACGTGACTACTTTCACTTTTGATATAAACAAACCGTGAAAAATTAAATTTAGATTCTAATGATTAACACTATTACTGCTGATAAGAAATTCTTTTCTGGCAATATTAAGTTAAAATTGTTTAAAATTAATATGTGTTTTAACGTATTTTTCTCGTAAAGTGCCTTAATATCACTGCGAAAGAAAGAAATTGATCCTTTTGAATTTAATTAAATTTAGTACATTAAAATGACAACTCAAAAAGACGGAAAACAAATAGCAAATATGTTATATCATGCTGGAGTGGAAACATTGTTAACAGTTGGATATGCAGAAATAGGTAAAAAGGTATTAAGGAGGCCAGCACCAAAAGTGGATTTTAATATGAATGATGTTGTAATGTTATCCATTGATATATTACTTGCAATGGCAACAAAAGATATGTTGATTAAGCAAGGTATTATACCTGCTGATATTATGAAGTAATTTTTGTTTTTATAAAATGGCAAGTGCTTTAACAATGATGCTTGGTGGGGCAATAACAAATGCTTTTGCATTTTCAGGGAGTAATTATTTATTTTCACATATGGGTAGTAATGCAAATGAAGAGAAAATAAGACATGATAAAGCTATGGAAAAATTAGAAAAAGCACAAGCAGAATGGAATAAAAAAAGAATACAAAGATTAGATTTTATAAATGAACAATTACAAAAGGAACATCATGCGGTTCAGACTTTTGATGATGTTGACCAGGCAATGAAACTATACTATCGTGTCACGAATAAAAAATTTACTTCATTATCACCTAAACCTACATTAAGTGATTTTTATACTCCATCAGAAGACCAGAAAAATAGAGAGATTGCATTTGTTGTTGGTGGTATGGCATTAACTGGTTTTATTGTTTGGAAATTAAAATAAAAAATTGATAAAAATTAGAATCCCTAATTTCTGTACTTTTCCTGGTAAAAACAGCAAAATTGCAGAAAAAGGTATGTACTATTCCTGTACTTTTTTGTTTTTAGGTGTATAGATAAATAATAAAATAAAATAAAAAATTCTTAAAAAGAAATTTCAGGACATGGTTTTTCAAAAACATATTCATAAACTTTATCTGGTCTAATAAAAGCATCCCAACCAGGAGGAAACTTAGATAACTTTTTACCATCAAACTTTTCCATTACTTCCATTTGTTTTGGAGTCAAAGGACATTCTCCATCATCTCTTAAACAACATATCTGATAATCTGATAACATTATTCTTCCTAATATAACTTTAGCGTCAGGATCATCTTTCTCAGTATAAGCTTCAATCATTTTTTAGTCTTTTATTTTTTAAAATAAAAATTTAAATTATATATTTTTTAATATCCATAAGGAAAACTTCTAATTAGATTTTCATTTTCACAATATACCATTCTTTTATCAAACATATAATCATAAGCTTTAACTTGTTTAACTGTTTTAAGTTGATGATCTTTTCCTATTTTTATATTATTATATTTTACAGTTTCATATTTTTCATTTTCATCAGTAACTATTTTTATTTTTTTATCTAATGTAATCTTTTTTTCAACTTCAGCATTTAATCTAAAACCTTTACAACAGCTAACTAGTTTTTCTGTATCTAGTTTCATAGAATAATCTTTTGGACCAGCAGATATAAATTGTTTTATATGATTAGCGTTATGTTTTGAAACAATTTCATCTGTTAAATCTCCTAATTTATTTCCCATCATACTTTCTATCTTTTTACAAGCTTCAGAACCATCATCATTATAAATACAAGAATCTGTATCCATGTATAAAACTCTTTCTTGTAGAATATCCAATAGTTCGTATAATTTTAATCTAGCATGTGCTGTTGTAAACAAAGCTATATAAACATTTACACTTGGATTAGGTTTAGAGTATTCTTCTTTATTTTTATATTCTGTTAAAACAATATCTTCATCTAATATCATAGTACTTATATCTTTATATTTTTCATTAAATACTATTTTAGTTATATGTTCTAAAGTAAAACAATATTCTTTTTGTGTAAAATTATCTCTCATACCAAAATGTCCCCATAAATTATTTAAACATATTTTAGCTATAAATCTTAATCCTGAATTGTACTTAACTTTGTCAATATCTAAATCATAAGCAGTATTATCTATAATGTATTGTATTTTTGTTTTACATTCTTTATCGTTTTTACAATCATTTTTACAATATTTAGGATCACATTTACATCCTGAAGCTTCTTGTTTATATTTCATAAACGTATCTACATAAAGTTTAAATATATCTGTAGATGTTTTTTCAAAATGTTCTAGTTCATATATTTTTTGTAATTCATAACCTTTTTCTATTGCTTTATCTATTTCTATTGTAGACCATGTACCTACTATAACTCTTTCCTCATCAGAATGTATACATTTTTCATTTTTAATATTTTTACATTCTTTACATCTTTTTATTTCATGTATTTTATCATGTTTATTTAAAGTAGGATCATCTATGTGTTTACATTTAAAAGATATTTTATTCATACATGTTCTACATAATCCAAAAAGTAATTTATGTGTATTATCACTAGTTGATTGTTTATAAGGTAAAACAGGGTGATACAATCCTTTAGGTGGTAATATTTTACATTTCATTATTCCGAAATAATTATTTTTTATATAATCATCTACAGAAATATCTGTATATGTAATAGGATGTCCTATAGGATATTTACAATATTTATTTACTGATGGATACAGAGAACAAAAATCTACATATCTACCTTTTAAATCAGAAAGATTATTGTATAATTGAATAGTTTCTGTTCTTCCTCCATAAAATGCATCTCTTTTATCAATAGGTTTTAAATGTGGATCAACTTCAGGATATTTTTGTTGATCAAACTCACATTCCCATATTGTATGAATTTTTACATTTGGTTTTAGATTATCTTTAATAATTTTAAGTCTTTCTTTAGTTTCATTATATAACTCTTTCATAGTTTTTTTATTTCTATCTTTTTTGCATATTTCTTCAGGACTATAACATTTTGGACATCCATGCCAATAACATCCAAAAAATTCATAAACATTACGCATTTTATTTTTTCTATCATAATAATAACCATCGACTTTATAACATTTCTTATTAATGGATAATATCTTTTCACCTCCTCTTTTAGCATGTTGAATCATTATATTATATTCTAAAGAAATATACTCTAACCATTGTATTGATTTTTGTGAATGTACTTCTTTAATTGTCATCTTTTTGTGAATTCCAATTGTTTCATTTGTCAACATTAATGTTTTAAATATTTTTGTACAACATTGAGCAATTGTAATATATTGAAATGGATCGATACAATTATTGGTTATATTTAAAAATAATTTTCTATATAAGGTACAACCTTTGGCAAGAATTAAAACATCCAATAGACAATAATAAAATATTTCTTTATTGAATTTAAATTCTTTTTCTTTAACTTTATTATACCATTCATCAAATAATTCTTTATTTTTAATTGTCATAGTATTATAACCAAAATATTCTTTATCAGGATAAATTCCCTTATATTTTTGATTCTCTGTTGTATTAAAATAATGTGGAAAATAACCTTTGTTACCCACAAATCCAAATGTTTTTGGGAAAGCAGCTAATCCACATAATGTAAAATTTATAGAATCTATGAATCTTAAATTTATTCCTTTAATAACTATAAATGTTAATTTTAATCCTGAAGAAATAATACTATGTTCAATTTTATTTTTTATTATCCATCCTAAAATCGGTTGCATATCATAACCTTTTCCATAATGTGAAATAAAAGTGTAGTCTTTAAATTTGTCTCTTATGAAATATTTACAAAAGTTGTCTATTACAGAATTTCCTATAGGGGTTTCATATTTAAATTTTTCTACATCACTAAAACAATCATCTATGTCTAATTCTAACAAGTTTAAATTATCAATATTGAAATCACATTTAAATACTTTTACATAGTTATTTTTAAAACAATAAATATTTTCTAAATCGTAAGCTATACAAAAATTCATTATATGTATTCCTGTTTCTTGATTTGCTTCAAAATCAAAATATATATATTTATTATTTTTTACTTGTTTTGGTACTGATGGTTTCATATAACATAAGTGTTCTTCATTACTTTCCGTGTATTTTTCATAACATATTAAACATATTTTTTCACCACATTTGTGATTTTTGCCTGTATATGTTTTGTTACATTTATCACAAATATGTTGTTTTCTGATAGTTGTTACTGTGTTATCTTTGCATGTATGTTGTTCAGTATAACCAATTAAACATACTTTACAAAACCTACGTTTAGCTAAAAATCCTGTTATATTTGTTATAGTGTCAAAGTGTTCATCATGATAATATAAATATATTTGTTCATTATATTCTTCATTACCATTATATACAATATATTCTGTACTATTTGATGTAAAAACAATTATCCTAATATTAAGATAATTTTCAAAAGCTTTTAAATCATCTAAATTATTACCTTCTTCTTTTATTTCTACTCCTGATTGTTCATGTAAATCTTCAGCAACTCTTTTTTGTAATGGTCTACCTTCATTGATATGTTTTAATTGAGAATCTGTAAAATCTTTTAATAACTTATTTGAAGCTAAAGAAGTTACAATTGCCCTTGATAAACATATTGTATCATCATTTTTTATTTGGATAATACTTCTTTTATTTGTGACATCTAATATTTTTAAAGCTTTACCTTTTCCTTTTCTATTAGGGATAACAGTAACTTCAAAAATAACTTCTTCTAAATTTAATTCTTCAGCACTATTTAATAATCTTTCCATTTGATCCATGAATAACTTTTTAACTGTATTATATGTTCTTATAGGCCAGCTTTTATGTTTAGTAATTATGATTTCATGAATAGGTACTATTTTAATTCTTCCATTAGGGTAATCTTTTATGGAATAGTCTACCATGTGTTCAAAAGCATTTGTAAATGTTTCTTGTTTTTCATCCTTTAGACTAATTTTATAATTAAATACATAAATACTTGCTTTATGTTTATATTCTTTTGTCAAAACAAGTTTATATGAATCTCCTCGCTTGGATAAAATTTTATCCTTTTTTGCCTCCATTTTTTAAGAAAACATTTTAGTTACTTAAAAATGTCTAAAACAAATCTAACAAATAAATTAGCAGATGAACTACATCATAGAGTTATAAAATCTTTTCCTAAAAGACGTGTTTATGTTAATTCAATAGATCAAACATGGGCAGTTGATTTGATAGATATACAACAATATTCAAAACAAAATAAACACTATAAATATTTATTAGCAGTTATAGATGTTTTTAGTAAATATGGTTGGTTGATTCCATTGAAAAATAAAACAGGAGTAGCAGTGAGTGAAGCATTTAAAACATTATTTAAAGAAAGAAAACCAATATATATTTGGTCAGATAAAGGATCTGAATTTTATAATCGACAAGTAAAAGAATTGTTAAAAGATAATAACATAAAGTTATATTCAACTGAGAATGAAGAAAAATCCAGTGTAGTGGAACGCTGGATAGGAACAATGAAACAACATATGTATAAATACTTTACTGCTAATGAAACTTTAAAATATTATGATATATTAGATAAATTAGTTAAAAATTATAATAATACAGTACATTCTTCAATTAAAATGACACCTGTTCAAGCAAGTAAATTAAAAAATGAATTAACAGTGTATAAAAATTTATATCCAGAAAAGGAAGAGAAAATTAAAAAACCTAAATTTAAAGCAGGTACTAGAGTAAGAATAACAAAAAAGAAGGGTAAATTTGAAAAGGGTTATACTACTCGTTGGACTAAAGAAATATTTGTAATTGAAAAAGTTTTAAATACAATTCCTTTTACTTATAAAATAATTGATTTAAAAGGCGAAGAAATGACAGGTGCTTTCTATGAACAAGAATTAATGATGACTAAGTTTTAGATCTTTCTAAATGAAAGGTGCCACATGTGGAGCAGGGTCCGCTTACCCTTCCAGAGCACCTGAGATCACCCCGGTTTTTGGTGGGGTTCGTGTTTCTCAGTCTTTAGGTTTTTTTCTGTGTTGTATTTTGTGTTCTGTTGTTTGTCTGTTTGTCTGTTTCTTTTTTAGCCATGGCTTTGTCGATTTACTTTTTACTTATGAGATATAACGTCCCTTTGGTTTTTCGCTCCTCCTTTACTTACGGTTAATTTATTACCAAAACAATAATCAGTTTCAAAATTTTAATTTGAAAACAAAAGTGCAATGAATACATACAAATCAAACACTATAAACATAATATCACTGTTCAAAGTTAGATCTGTCACATCCACTAAAAGTTACCCGGTTATGAATAACCGTTACAATGTCCCACCTACTGATCATGTATGATCACTCCTTATATGGAATAAGAAAATCAATAGTAAAGAGTTGTCCCACCTACTGATCATGTATGATCACTCCTTATATGGAATACAATATCACATACATATCAAACTTCTTGTGACGGAGTAAGTCCATCATCCCATGGAATAAAGTCTCCCTTTCTCCAAAAGGTGGCAAACTGATCAATTTCTAACATTTGTTTAATAAGTTCTTGTTTTGAAAGAATATCATTGATTGAAACATTAATGTTCAGAAAACCTTTAAATCCTTTAAGTAGATTAGAAAGTTGTCTTAATTTCCGAGCATGAGGTATAGATATATCTATCTGAGTTGATAACCATGTGTCCCACGTTGTATTGACCTTTGCCAAAATAAACCAGTCTCTCAAAGCATTAAGGAAATCACCGAAAAGAATGTTAAACAGCATACCTTGGGCGTTATGTCTTCCCAAGTGTTTGTATGCTTCTTGTAACTGTTTAACAGCGTCGCCTTCTATATTAAAACTAAACTTCTGCCTCGAAATTGTCTTTGTTAAATCCGCCTTTCTGCTCATTAGAAAGGTGTGAAGTTCTTCAGGGGTCGTGATAGTTTGCTTTTTTTTCTTTCCCAGTTTTTCTTTAAATAAGTCCTGCACCTTTCTTTTCGGAGCTTTTGGAAGTTTAACCGGTCCCAAACTCTTAGCTCTTTCGATTGTCTCAATCATTCTCTGATAGTAACTGATATTTTCTATCAAAATGTTACTTTCTTCTAAACTCCATGGCCAGTTCTGTGGTTGAGGCTGCACCTGAAACTCTTGAATTTCCATTTGTATTTTTGTAGAATTACTTTCTTGAAACATTAATTCACGTCTTCTCACCACTGTTAATTTGAAACGAAAGACCGCACCAGTCTGCTATATGTTTACATGTGATGACAACATTGTCTAGGCAACATGTAAACATACTCTTGACAACCATGTAAATATTTCCAATGATCGATTTTGTCTATTTAAAAGTCATGTCCTATTAAATAGCAAATGTAAAAAGCAATTTAAGTTGTAGTAGTATTGATCCGTTTTATTACTAGACTATATTGATAAAATTAATTAAAAATCAAGGTTGGGGCGCACTGGGGATTTTTTTTCTCTTAAATCCCACAGAATTCTTTCTCTGCCTGTTATCCCGGTTTTTTTTTTTTTTGGAATTTTTTTGTTGTTTTTTGGGTGTTTTTAATAACGTTTTTTTTCATAAAAAAGTAAAAAAAAAATTTTTTTGGGAGTAAGAAAATTTGGTGTTTTTTGGGGTTTTTTTGCTTTTTTTTTTATGAAAATTTAGGGCTCTTTTACTTAAAATGAGGGTAATTTTTTGGGGGTCAAATTTATTTTTTTTTGGGGGGGGGGGGGGGCGCTGGAGTCGTTCAAGTACTATACTACTCCCCTTAGGGGAAAAAATGAGTTTTATAAAAAAACCCAGGATTAAGGTTTTGGTGTGCTCTTTACAAAAAAAAATTTTTATTTTTTTTATGGGGGGTATAAATACAAAGTGTGTTTTTTTCTTCTTAATTTTGAAGTTAAAAAACACACAAAAATGTTGGTAAAATTTTTATTTTGGATGTAAAAAGGTTTTTTTTTCTTTAAAATGGGGGGTCAAAAATTGAAGATAATTTTTTTTTTTGTGGGGGGGCTAAAGGAGTGGTATATTGTGTTATACCCGCATAGTTAATCAGCAATATTTTTTATGTCAGATTTCAATGTATAATACAATCATGACAATGGACAGCAATATTGCAATATAATAACAACGAATTTTTTTCCCGCATAAATTTAGGATACCAGCATGTCCTCATTTTATTCAAAATATTGATACGTAACAAAATTTCAGTAGTTTTGATACCTCCAGTTGACTTGTACAACAAAATTATATGACCGCATCCACCAAAACTGACCATATGTGCAATTTAATTTGTAAATCTATATACCCCCATAGTTAATCAGCCATATTTTTTATGCCAGAATCAATGTATAATACAATCATGACAATGGACAGTAATATTGCAATATAATAACAACAAATTTTTGTTCACATAAATTTAGGATATCAGCATGTCCTCATTTTATTCAAAATATTGATACGTAACAAAATTTCAGTAGTTTTGATACCTCCAGCTGACTTGTACAACAAAATTGTTTGACCGCATCCACCAAAACTGACCATATGTTCACTTTAATTTGAAAATCTATATACCCGCATAGTAAATCAGCCATTCTTTTTATGTCAGGATTTAATGTATAATACAATCATGACAATGGACAGCAATATTGCAATATAATAACAAAAAATTTTGGTTGGCATAAATTTAGGATACCAGCATGTCCTAATTTTATTCAAAATATTGATATGTAACAAAATTTTAGTAGTTTTGATACCTCCAGCTGACTTGTTCAACAAAATTATTTGACCGCATCCACCAAAACTGACCATATGTGCACTTTAATTTGAAAATCTATATACCCGCACAGTAAATCAGTCTTATTTTTTATGTCAGGATTCAATGTATAATACAATCATGACAATGGACAGCAAAATTACAATATAATAACAAAAAATTTTGGTTCGCATAAATTTAGGATACTAGCATGTCCTCATTTTATTCAAAATATTGATACGTAACAAAATTTTAGTAGTTTTGATACCTGCAGCTGACTTGTACAACAATATTATTTGACCGCATTACCAAAACTGACCATATGTGCACTTTAATTTGTAAATCTATATACACCATGACGTACCCACATAGTATTAATCAGCCAAATTTTTTATGTCAGGAATCAATGTATAATATAATCATGACAATGGACAGCAATATTGCAATTTAATAACAACAAATTTTTGTTCGCATAAATTTAGGATACCAGCGTGTCCTCCTTTTATTCAAAATATTGATACGTAACAAAATTTCAGTAGTTTTAATACCTCATGCTGATTTGGAAAACAAAACTATTTGACCAAAACTGATCATATGTGCACTTTTATTTGCAAATCTATATACCCGCACACCATTGTACCGAGCGCCTTAATGTTTTCTCCTGGCGCTCCTGTTCACATTTTAGTAGGACCTTAAATGTACACGTAATCAATAATATTGGAAAATTATTAATGCAAAAAAAAATTCTGAATAAATTGAGAGTGTCAGCATTTCATCTCTTTATTCATAATAACAGTCACTACATATATAGTATAGATGGTGTGTAAAACAAAACTATTATGCCGCATCATCAAAGTACCAACACTGACATGTCTGAATTCATTTGTACTATTTACAATGATTTAATTAAAAAAAAAGTATATGAGATTCTCTTCTGGGAATCTATTATGTCGGTTGATTGATTTTGTTTATAGTTAAACGTCAAGTGGCAAATATTTCATTAACGTCCCATATATCAATTAATCGGCAAAGATAAATCTCTCGATAAATCTGACGAATTTGACGATATTGTTGATAGTTTTACCACACCGTATGCTTACGTAAGGACACTGTACAATTTTCGTTAGAATATTCTGCGGAAAATAGTAAATCCAATGCAAACAAGTTGAATAACAATTAAATATCCATGCATGTATAAATTTATGCATAAAGTAAAATTTTACCACTTTTTGGATAATGCAATTAGATGTTACTTTAAATCGACCATATTCTAATAATAATTGCACAGAAAGTACCATATAAACGCATCAACGCAGCTCTAGTGAACAAGGACATTATCATCTACACTCTTGAATGAACAACACGTGCATTGGTATCCATACCAGAACTTGGTTCCTGTGTGCAGTTTGCTCCACGATTTCATATTTAGGTTAGCTAAATTTAAGTCTTTATCCTCGCGACCACAATACTATGAAGAAAATATAATAGTCACTTCATGTCCTGTAACTTGCTAAAATAATTTCGTCCAATATATTTACATGATTAACAAGAGAGTAAATTGTTAGAGATATATCCTGTAAGTGTTTAAAGTTGCAGAAAATTTACCTATTATGACCTTCGTTCGGCGCATGTGTAGGTGAGGCAATAAATATAATCTAAATTCAGTTCCAAAGAGTTGTAATATCACGACGACTAGTTTCAGTGATATCTTTTTATCACTGAGATTACTCGTAATTTATAACATACATAGACAATATATACTCTCATCTCATAACTGTACATATAATTCAACTAGTGGCTCGCAAGTGCCTGTGTCACTCATCTGTATTTACTGATGCTTTGATAATCATGTAATCATGTAAAATAAGGTTAAAATCATAATTAACAGTAAATGACCCCCATTTTTTTTTGGCTTTTTTCTGTACATTAATACCAATTCTATTAGAAAGGAAAGTTTAATACAAATCTGTAATTTAGATTTAACTTAGGTGAATGATCTCATTAAAGTTTTATCAAAACTTTCAAAAACAACATAAATTTAGCATTGAATTTATCAAATGACCTAAAACTCGGAGTTCGTCTGTTGTCTGCTCTATGGTCGTTTTGTTGTCGCTTTGACCCATTCCCCATTTCCTTTATGACCCACGATTGTCGATGGTGTCAGTGAATAATGGCTAAATTGCGTTTAATTGAAGTGGAGGTAACAACTAGAGCCTTCTGTAAATTGAATGATACATGATAATTATTACGGCAACCAATCGAATTCTTCGATTTAGTAATAAATGCGTAACCAGTGATAGATAGGCATTCGCTTTTTATTTCTGTATTGGTGTTAATATTTATATTCTAATAGGAATATTAGCTAGTGACTTCTGTTCATTTTCACTGCATTAAAACACATTTTGTAGGCTTTCTCATTGAGATACTTTGATGAATGATTTCTTGTTTGCTTTTTGATGTCCAGTGGCACATATTTCATGTATCTTTCAGACAGTGTTAATGGGGTGAAATAATTTCGTCTGCTAGTATGATAGCATTGATATCATGATGTATGATTGATTTGTGTTTGTTTTACGTCCACTGGCACATATTTCATGTATGTTTAAGACGATATAGTGTGGTGACCTAGGTTCGTCTGCTAGTATAATAGCATAACATCCGTTGATATAACGATGCATGTTTGATTGTTATTAGTTAAGTGTCCATTGGCACATATTTCATGTTTGTTTGGACACTGATATTGTGATGAATGGATAGTGTTTACTAGTATAATAGTATACACTTTTCGTGTTCTTGTCGGTCGTGTTAACCTGTTATCAGTTTTGATGTTGTCTAAGGTTTTAGATGATATATCGATGAAGAATGGTTGTTTGCTAATATAATATCTCATTGACAATTATATTATTTATATGTGTTTTCATGTTCCTTCTAGGGTTTTACATGATATAACGATGAATACATGGTTGTTTGCTAATCTAATAGTATAACTTCCATATTTCAAAGATAATCAATATTTTGGTATTGGATCAGATGACTTTCATTAATCAAAGATAGCTACACTAGAGTTGTGAACATGTATAATTATGAACTGTATAGTATTGATACATGTATATACATAGGTTTACGATACACAACAAAGTATGTCTATTCACAAGCATTAGCTCCTTTTAATGAAGTCCTTGAAAATTTTCAACAGGTCATTGTTCTTAGAATCATTGTCTCTCTGTTAAGATCTGTTTTGGGAGTCTTATCCCGTCTCTCGATTTTGGAGTATGGGGTTCTCCTTTCGTCCCTTTCTCTGGTCGGCCCACTAGGGCTATCATTGTTGGAGCGAGATTTGTTTCTCATATCCGTAACGAATTTTCTTAGATTAAGAGTATATTCCTCATTTATATTGTTTGCCTCTTTGGCTAGCTTAGTTCTAGCCTCTCCACTAGGTGGGCTGTTTATGTCAAAGTAAGAAATTCCTGTGTTTAGCACAGTGCTGATAGTGGAATTCAGTTCTTGCACACGGGTATCTAATATACTTAATACCGATTGATATGCCTGTTCTTTGGCCTCTATCAGACATTTGTCCACTGGCTCTTTCAGGGCTTCCCTGTTCTCTTTGTTGCCATAGTTTGGCCTGAATGAAATGTTTTAACATGAAAACTTGTTAGTCTCTCTGTCAAATTTCATCCTGTGGATCAATGTCAGTAACGGAAATCTGGTATCATTCAATTTCCGGACTTCTTCAATAGTGTCTTGAACAATTTCCATGTCACTAAAACTATTAAAAACTATTTGATACAAAAAATGAAAATAATACATGTGTCCGAAGGGCTTTTCTGGATTTAACTTCATCAGGAACACTCAAACCAAAATTATATATAGATTCAGCTTTTAAAATTGAATAAAAACCTAATGTTCACAATTATTTATAAGTAATTCAATTTGAATGAAAATAGGTTATATAACAATAATTTGATAGTCATATAAATTTTTGTTTCTGCCCAAGATGACAATTTGTTATGAATTCTTCATCAACATTTCAGATTGACCCACTTGGAGTTCACAGAGATATAGAGGATAAAGCAAGTGAAAATGATATTTCTACAAATGATATAGGCAATATCTTTATGGACATAACATACGCATACTGTTTTCCAGAGGAGCATGATAATTTCAATTTGACAGAGGATATGTACCATGGATTGAGCAGAGTTTTACAATCACATGGGTCTTATGGCTGCGAAAAATCACACAAGAGACAATATTAGACAAATAACAACAGTCGAACAGGATTCTTTAAATACCCCACTATATTTAGAAAGATGTCAGTTAGAGGAGAAAATACAGAAGAGTGTGAAAGAAGAGACAATGAAACTAAAAAAACAGACTGAAATTGGAAGTTAGAAAGGAGAAACGTGCCCACATGCATGCTGTAGTGGCTTGTGGTGAATTTCAACTGACCAATGGGCCGCTTGTTAAAACTCAAACCCTAAGTTAGCTTTTGGCAGCATCTTAACTTCAATGTCTCAATAAACCGACTGAATCCATCAAAAGAAAAATGTCTGCTGAAGTCGTAGAAACACTTTCTAAAGTTTTACCAATTATGCAAATTTATATCAACAAAGTGGGTTATATAATGGAATACAGAAAAGGGAATATTCAGTCATTTGTGGATTCTATTGATAATTCAAAAAACTTTCAAGAAACTGCAAACCGCAATTTGCACACAGCTCTAGAAGACTTTAAAAATTATATTTCTTTAGCAGACACTCAGTTAGATAAGGCAATTCTAATTGAACTGTACAGTGTGAATGCTGTCAGCAAACTTAATGGAGCAAAATGCAAACAGTCGTTACAGAGGGCAAGAGATGAAATTACCACATAAGATAGCTAAGTACAAAGATATGAGAAAAGCATTACTGACTGTACAAAAGAACTTTAGCAAAAGCAAAGAGTTTTAAAGCTAGAGCCATTGGTGCTGGAAGGGAAAAGATGTCGGACAAATTTCCTCACCTAGCTGAAGTTCTTGAACTAGCATTTGGAGAAGGTTCCAAAATTCATCCCAGATTGACAAAAGCAACAAAATTTAGGTCACCAGATTTGGCTCTAACAATGCCACAGGCAAGAGAAATCCCGATTTCAGTTTGCAGTGACAAACTTCCAAATATAGCTCTATCGACATGTAAGAACATGGTATCAACATTAAAGAAAACGAAGAAAACTTGCCCTCGTTATACTGGATACCTAATTTCACAAAACTCCATATAAAGAACGATACATAGCTGGGTCTTCAAAATGTTCGACTAAACATCTTTCTAAAGTATTGACTACTATTCTTTCTACAGTTAAAGATGGGCTTCAAAAATATTGTGAGGGGATATATTCTACCAGTGGTGTTAACCAGATGTGGATTCTAAAAAAATCGAAAGATCTACTGCTTAACCTTCGATCACAATCTTTGCAATTTTGCAGCAACATAAAAACTTGATTTTTCTACGCTATATACTACTATTCCCCATGCTCAGTTGAAAGATCGACTTCACCATCTCATAAAACAGAGCTTTTTCTATAAAAATGGGAATCGTAGATACAAATTTCCTGTTTTGGGATACAATAATTCATATTTTGTGAAGAATCACACTGAATCTTCCAGAAAATATACTGAAGATGATATTATTAAAATGCTGGACTTTTTGATCGACAATATATTTGTTGAGTTTGGAGGATTTATTTTTCAACAGACAGTCGGTATTCCAATGGGTACTAATTGTGCACCCCTGCTGGCTGATTTGTTTTTGTATTCGTATGAAGCAGAATTTATTCAGAACCTTCTAAAAGACAAAAAGAAAAAGCACCTTGCGAAATTCTTTAATTTTACTTTCCGATATATTGATGATGTTTTATCATTGAACAACCCATACTTCAGCCAATACTTACATCTCCTATATCCCAGTGAACTTGAAATTAAGGATACTACTGATACTAGAAGGACTGCTTCATACCTTGATCTTTTCCTCAATATTGACGTAGATGGACGACTTCACACGAAAATCTATGATAAACGGGACGATTTCAACTTCCCATTTATAAATTTCCCAATTTCCACCCAATTCAATTATAGATCATCCCCAAATCAATAACCGACATTTTTGTCACAAAAATCCGGTTAAAAATATACATTTTACTTATAACTTTTTAAACAACTACCTTAACCAGTCACTGGTGGGGTGGTGATGCTTTTTTGAGAAACCGTACAAGTGAGTACAAGTCTAGAAATTTTAAGAGGGGTTGAGTAAATGTAAAAGTTAAAGTCCAATCCACTTGAAACTTAGAACACATGTTCCCTATGGTATAATCTTTGTAATCTTTAATAACTGTTATATTTTTTTCAGAATAAAAAGAAATTCAAGATCTTCAGTGGATGTCATTTTCTCACTTTCTTTCGTTTTTTTATAAATTGATATTTTTATTTTCTAAATTATGCCTGCGTTTGAATCTCCTTATGGTTTTGTCTGTTTTTTTATCAAATTTTGAATTCACAGATGCTCTATTATTTTGTCAAAACAGTAATTTGATGTTTCTGAATTTTCTTTTCGTGGTTTAAACTATATTGCTGTTTATTCAGTTCATGATTTTTGGCATTTAGTTGAATGGTGTGAGGATGAAGCATTAAATTTTCAAAAATGTATTTCTTTATAAGTGTTTATTTTGTCGTTTAGTTTATTATTTTTCTTTTTTTATTTTATGCCTTTTAGTTGACATGAGAAGAAAGAAGGTAGAGAAGAAAACAGAGCCTTCGATTTTTGTACACTAAAAAGTTTTAAATTGAGTTCTGTTTCTGGCAGGAATCATTTACTTCTTTATTCCATTGAGTCTTATTATTCGTTAAAACAATTCCTACAAGAAAAAAATATACATTTTACTTATAACTTTTTAAACAACTACCTTAACCAGTCACTGGTGGGGTCGTGATGCTTTTTTGAGAAACCGTACAAGTGAGTACAAGTCTAGAAATTTTAAGAGGGGTTGAGTAAATGTAAAAGTTAAAGTCCAATCCACTTGAAACTTAGAACACATGTTCCCTATGGTATAATCTTTGTAATCTTTAATAACTGTTATATTTTTTTCAGAATAAAAAGAAATTCAAGATCTTCAGTGGATGTCATTTTCTCACTTTCTTTCGTTTTTTTTATAAATTGATATTTTTATTTTCTAAATTATGCCTGCGTTTGAATCTCCTTATGGTTTTGTCTGTTTTTTTATCAAATTTTGAATTCACAGATGCTCTTTTATTTTGTCAAAACAGTAATTTGATGTTTCTGAATTTTCTTTTCGTGGTTTAAACTATATTGCTGTTTATTCAGTTTATGATTTTTGGCATTTAGTTGAATGGTGTGAGGATGAAGCATTAAATTTTCAAAAATGTATTTCTTTACAAGTGTTTATTTAGTCGTTTAGTTAATTATAGAAAGGTACTATCTCACGCCGTAAGCTGTATCAATGTGCAAACTAGCGCCGTAGGCTGAGCCAATGTGCGATGTAGCGCCGTAGGCTGTGTCAATGTGCGATCTAGCGCCGTATACTGTGTTAATAGTTGGGTTAGGGAAAGGTTATATGTAAAATAAAAGTTATGTACATAGTCAGTTTAGGGTTAGAGTTAGGGTAAGGGGTTAGGGTTAAGGTGAGGGTTAGGATTAGGATTAAGGTTAAGGTTAGGGTTAGGGTTAGGCTAAGGGTTAGAGCTAGAGTTTGAGTTAGAGTTAGGGTTAAGGTGTGTCAATGTGCCATCTAGCGCCATAGGCTGTGTTTATAGTAGGGTTAGGGAAAGGTTAAAATTAGAATAAAAGTTATTGTTAGAGTTAATTATATAAATGTACTATTTAACGCCGTAGGCTTTATCAATATGCACACTAGCCGCGTAGGATGTGTCATAAAAACCTTCCGCCAAGCAAGCATAAGGGTCTTTGACAGTAACCAACACTCGTCTCACGAGGCGTACCTAGTATGTCTTTTTATTAACAATTATTCGTTATTGTGCGAAGTGCTCCTTTGAAGGAGGGATTTTCTCAACCAGAACAGAACAGGTGCCCAATGATTGATTGATTGTTGGTTGCTTAACGTCCAGTGGCAAATATTTCATGCATATTCAGGACGAGAACAAGTTCACAATAAATACAATAGGTAGGTTGATACGATAGAGGCCATCTGGGATGATGGTCGGGGAAATTTAGACTGCCACTGGAAAATGAGGGTATCTTGGATAGGGACAGGCCACCTACGGATCCCTCAACTAGTTGTATGCTCGAGATGGATTGATCAATCACTAGATGTACATGACTGCCCCTTTGGTATATTTTGTCCCTGTTTTGTAATAATACCATTAGGTTGGAAACTTTTTTTAGTATTTTTTAATATTGTTAAACACTCATTTCATATGTTGTATGTTTTGTTGTTGTTGTAAATGTTATTAAACTATTGATAGTGCTGCTTGTACAGATACTGAATGATATTGGACCATTCAAAAGTATTTACTTGATTTGCACACATTTTATTTTTTAAAAGAGATTAAATGAGAGTGAACATGGTGAAAAGGAGAATAAAAGTATTCCTTGTGAATTGAATAACTTATTTTGAATGGTCTTGTGTAAATATGTTTTTTAATATATTCAATAAAACTTATGTATTGCATGTGATATAGTTACCAACATACAATCAAACTGGAGTAAGTTTTACACTTTTTTTAATCAAAAGATTTGTTTTTCCCCACACACTTATTCTTGTATATATTTTTACAACTTAAAAGAAGAATAACAATTGGTTTTCTTTATATCATTCATAGTTTAAGGTTTGATTACATAGAACATAATACTCAATTTGTTGGTGCTCAAAAAATTTCATATCTACCACATAGTTGTTCAAGAAAAAAATGTTTTCATATTATACTGGGTTTTTTTTATATTCTATTTATTAAAATTGCTATTGCAATTTAGATCTTGTCTCCAACTAAACTGTTACATTTATATTTATTATACCATGCTGTTTTTATTTTGTATCAGATAGAATAAAAAGTTTTTGAATTTGACCATGTCTTAATTTTTTATATCAACAACAGATAAAATCATCCTGTCTACCTGTCTGTCTAGAGTTGAAGTACATCACCTCAATATTTACATAAAAAAAAAAAAAAAACAAAAAAAAAACTAGAGGTTATTGTTATACCCTAACAAAGTTCAGCAGAGAGTATTAGTATATAGAGATCAATTTGTCTAACTCTCTGTGTTTATTCATTATCATAAGGTATGTTACAAACACAAAACAAAAAGAATCAAACTTATAAATGAAAGTTTTGAAGAAAGAAATTAGAGGTTATTGTTATACCCTAACAAGGTTCAGTGGAGAGTATTAGTATATAGAGATCAATTTGTCAGTCTAACTCTCTGTGTTTATTCATTATCATAAGGTATGTTACAAACACAAAACAAAAAGAATCAAACTTATAGGTGAAAGTTTGGAAGAAAGAAATTAGAGGTTATTGTTATACCCTAATAAAGTTCAGCAAAGAGTATTAGTATATAGAGATCAATTTGTCTGTCTAACTCTCTGTGTAGAAACTGCTGGTGAAACTCCTGAAGAAAGAACTAAGTTATTATTATACCATAGCAAAGTTAAGCAGAGACTATTTATATACAGAAATCAATTTGTCTGTCTACCTCTCTGTTAAGAAACTGTTGTCTGAAGAAAGGAACTAGAGGTTATTGTTATACCCAAATAAAGTTCAGTATTAGTTTTATTTATTACTTTAGCTTTAGCGGTTCCAAAGATATTATTTATAATACACTCATTTTTCTTTTACGCGTTTTAGACCCTCCCGAGCAATGGTCAGCCAACTTCTGTTACTTTGGATATATATTATTTTGAATGAAGGTTTCCCCTCCCAACTACATAAATGTTAATCTGAATGTGTTAATTTTCTCAGATTGTTCTCTCACCATGGTATTCATACTGAGGCGCTGAGTGTCAAAGTCTACACAAATGAAAATACCATGCACATGTGAATTTGACACACAGGTAAATTGAAAATAATTTTGTCGTTGAAACTATGTGGTACTAAACCTGTTAAGTAATAATTTAGTAAGTTTTCTTGAAATTTTTACCTTCGCTTCACTTCATATATTTGACCATATGAAAAGAAAATCAAACAAATGATCTGCAGTAACAATCGCTATCATATTTAAAGTTTGTACTTATTTTCCCTTTTCCTGCAACGTATTGAATTTCAGGTAAATAAAAATAATTTAGTCACTTTGTGTATGAACGTTAGATGGTATTTGACTAGTGCACAGTGAAATTAAATTTAAGCGATTCCGTTTTCTCAATGAAAACCTCACAAATTTCTGGAATATACTGAACTGAACAGTAAACAAAAAGGAATTTATTCATATTGTGAGGAAAATACGGTTCCTTAATTAAGTTAGGCTAGATTAGTTTGATACATATAACGACAAAATCATTTTCTGTGACTTTACACGTCATTTGTACAGACTGTGATCTTGAAGTATTTGACAATCGTGAGGAGTTTCTTTACATAATGTACCATGTGTTCAATTTACCGAAAGACAAGCAATGTTTTAAAGTACTGAAACTGTCAATAGATGATTTATCCTTTTACGACTTAACGTCTGTTTATGAATTAGTGATGGAGTGCATTGACCATCCTACTATTCAACGACTAGTCTGATGGCAGAACTGTTTTCTTGAAGCAATATCCAACCCCCATTGGATATGCTGAAGATGGAAATCGGTTTTCTGTTATGAAAGTTGTACTCGAAAGTGATAGTAGGCTTGTTACTGCTTACCCAACCTAATTTTTTTGTAATTATTTTTCATATAATGTACATATGTATATATTAGTAAAGATTTTACTCAGTAGTGTGTAAATAAATCAGTTTGTAAATATTACAAATTGTAAATGTTCATGAATTGTAAATCGTGAATTTGTACAAACATATTAGCTGTTCTTTACAGAACGGCGCCCAAACTTAATGGTAGAAACACAACCCCCCTTAATTTTATCAAGAAATCGTATATTTTAGTAAATATACAATTTCTTAATATAATCAAGGATTTGTATAATGCAATCGCACTATACAAAACCTTGATTTAAAAATGCATCCTATACGTGTGCATTTGTGTCTCCAGAAAAATCCAGGGGTTGATATCCCCCCTTTCTGGAACACCTATGCATTCCTATGAGGACATATGATTATATGACATATGATTATACTCAAACACCCCGAAGGTGACTGGGAAATAGAAATATAGTCACTTGGTTTCCTCCCGACCGACAGTAACACTTGCATAAGTGAGGCCTCCTTTTCGCTGAGGGGGATGTATCAAGTTCGCATGTCACGTCTGGTCAAAAAGGGAACGATAAATCAAATACCCAGTGTAAAGAGAATGCCATTTGAAAATTAGGTTATATTGAAAAGGGATAGAAATTTAGCTTTGCATTAGGCCACCTACGGACTTCTCAAAAGAATTGTTGCAAGTATTTTTAACGTGAATAGAGAGTGCCACTCTCTTTATACGAAACATCTGATTAAACTTCTCCCTTCTGAACGGACATTTCCATTTTGGCAAGCATTTTACTGCCAGTCTGGTAAAGACCAAGTCATCTTTCTAGACGCATTATCAGGGAAGTCAAATCTAGATATAGTTATAACTATTTAATTTTTCAAAAAACTTTTTAAATTTCAATGATTTTTGCAAAGTTCCCGATGTAAGGTTATGTTTAGTTTTCATTCATATTAAAGATTTTGTTATTCGTGCTTCTTTTTTGCCAATTTTTATTATGTATAACGTTTATTTCTATTTGTTATTTCATGTTTTACCGTGTTACGAGCCTCCCCTTTATTGAGCCTCATCTGAATCAAAAACAATAGAGCAACAGGTTAACATAACCTGTCGATTGATTTGTGCAATACACAGTTATTAGATGGACCGTTCCATTTTATTTCGGACAAGGTAATATATCCCTTGATCCTCATCTGAATCAAAAACAATAGAATAACAGGTTAACAGAACCTGTCGATTGAATTGTGCATTACACAGTTATTGGAAGTACCGTTCCATTTTATTTAGGACAAGGTAATTTATCCCTACGATCTAAGTTGAATGGAATGTCCACTTCATTTTTATATGACCTTTATTTTTTGTTAATAACTTTTTATGAAATTGGTGTATTATTTTCTTCAATATGAGAAACTGTCTTTAGGACTACATTGGTTCACAAAAATAATAAAAAAAGACTCTTAGTTTTTTATTGGTACTATCTGAATTAAGTGTGTATCTCAGCTGTTTTATGTGTAATCAATTAACATTCTTAATGTATTAAAGAAACTTATTCGGAGTTTAAGGACATTTCTGTTTAAAATCACACCAAGGGCGATTTTAAACAAAGAAACATGTAAATTTGCTAACCATTCTTTTGACACAAAAGAAGTAAATTCCAAAAAAGATTCAAAACGTTGCACTTATTAAAGGTTACAAGTAAATAAAGACTTAAGGGGGTGTATAGGTAACTACCCTCCAAATTTGAGATAAAAAAAAAAGGTTGCTTATATAAAAAATC
Source organism: Mytilus edulis (assembly GCA_019925275.1). Lineage (NCBI taxonomy): Eukaryota > Metazoa > Mollusca > Bivalvia > Mytilida > Mytilidae > Mytilus > Mytilus edulis. The sequence goes on along the minus strand of JAHUZM010000015.1, from coordinate 4,577,628 downwards.
AATGAAACATATTTATACAAATTCCCCTCTCAAGCAGTCATTGCTTCAAAAGTTATGAAATTCCTGGATAAACAACAGACCAAACTGGAATTATTTCTAATGCATTTCACATTCACTACCACTAGTGTTGCGTATATTATAAACAAAAATTAAACAAACCAGGTTTTCCTTAAAAAAAATAACTTTTAATAAAAATTGATTTCTACACTAAGTAGCAGCAATCAAAGTAATGCAGCCCCGTCCATAATTCAAATCATAAAAATCATTAAGTTGAATACACATATTATATTCTCATTCATTATTAAAAATGAAAATATAAGAATAAATTTCAAAACTACAAAGACCAATTGATTTCACACAATTAGACCATAAAGTGTCTTTTAAAGTACGCCGCTGTAAATGAATAAAGAGTATCGCTAGAAAAGTAAAATTTGAACTACAAATGTAACTTTTAGAGCTGGAGATGTAAATCCAACGGCAAAAAAAAAGTTTAGCGCAGAACATGTAAAATTAAACCATGCAAATCTAAAGTCTAAAGCTAGAGATGCAAATTCCAACGCTGGATATGTAAAGTCTATGTCTAGGGATTAAAAATCTAAAACTTCTAATGTGTAACACCTACCACTGGAAATATGCAAAGATTCTCTGGAGATGTATAAAGTCAAGCGTTAGAGATGTAAAATCAAGGGCAAAAAATGTAAATTTTAACGCTAAAATTAAAATTAACAGCTGGATTTTACACTGCACACTTTATATCTCAAACACTTAACTTTTCATCACTACACTTTATTTCAAATCATACGCACTAAAATAAGCATTTCCATCACTAGATTTTACACATCTCCATTGTACATTTTACATCTTCAGCGATACACTATATAAGACCTGTTAGTGACCTTCTGCTGTTGTTTTTTCGATAGACGAATTTTATGTCATTAATAAAAACCAGTTCAAATCTTTCATTTGAACACATTAAATCTACGAAAGTAACATTTCATGGTTTAAACAATGTCACCACTCTTTCATCAAATGATTAGCACTTTCATGCCAGAATCAATAATTAACGAAGAAAACTTTTAATTCTAATATTTTAATATCACTCCTTGTATTCTTTAACTATAAAATTAATATCTGCTGTAATTTTATTATATAAATTATGACTGTCTGCAAATAAGATAGTTCAACAAATTTTACAAACTACAGATTAGCTAACTACCTAACACTAGACTCTCTTCAGTCATAATACAGTAATTCGCAATATAAAGGTTTCATTGGGGAGGTTCTGATCTTTGATCCAACCTACTTTTTTTTTCGAGATTACAGTATCCAACTAACACTATGCATGTAAAAAAAATTCATTATTCAAACATTGTCCACCTACACTTCATTTCCCTTATTCAGGACACAATAATAAATTATAACATGTCACGCTTACGAAAAATTATAACTCCAGAGTCTCGCTTACGAAAAAAATGATATTAACATCTTACGACCTACAGTGTCACTCTTACGAAAAATAGATAATCCCATGTAGCACTTACACCCCAATAATACAAACTACAGTGGCGGATCCAGAGGTGGCTTCACGGCGAACAGGACCACACCCATGACGAACTTCAAATATTTTTAAAGTGTCTATTTTTTCAATAACTAGCTAATTAACAAATTAACACTTAAGATTAATCCTTTCATCGCACTAATTGGTTATGAATTACCTGTATACCTGGAGATGTCACAATGATAGAATACGGATTAATGCGTTTATCTGTATACATGTAATTAAATTGTCAAAACAGCTCGTCAAGATGAAGAAGTTGACTTCTTATTTTGAAAGGTAAATACAAATTATTATTGAATTTTTAAGTGAAATTTTTATATATAATTGCATTCTCCAACTAACGGAGTCTCGGTTTTAAATTTCATTTATGTACATTTGGCAAAAAATTATTATTTTTTTTTATTTATCTCTTGGACCCCCCTTTTTTCCCTAACATCAAGAGCAACTCAAGCACTGGAGTTGATACCGGCATTTGTACAAAGCGCAACATTTAATGAAATTAAACATTTTGTAGACTTTTACCATACTGATTTACCGAGTCCATCTACAATGCCTTCCGTACTGCGTTTGTGGTTAAAGACTTTTCAAAAACAGAAACTGTAGCCAGTGCTCTGAATGTTGCAAAACCGACTTTCCAATTATTTCTGTTATCTTAAAAATCATAGCTACCATAGGGGTGATGAGTTGCGAAAGTGACCGATCCAACAGTGAGTTATCACTTCTAAAAACCTACATGATAACAACTATGGGGCAATAGCGTTTAAACGGACTTGCGTTGATGCATGTGCACTACAGTTTGGAACTAAACATAAAACAAATTATAGATAACGTTACAAGGAAACCCAGCGAAGCATGATGTTGAATGACATTACAAATAACTCTTAAAATTGTTAAATTAGTAAATTTTTACAGATTCGAAACATTTCAGTTAAACCTTTTTTACAGCTTGTCTTATTCAGATGACAGTTGTAAGTTGTGCTATTTTAGATTGCAAGATATTATATAGAGTCTTAAATAAAAAACAGTTTTACATGTCTTTGAATTCCTTTTCCTAGGAATATGTACATAGCATGGTGTTGTCCAAATTCATGATCTTAAATAATGTCGAAGTGTTTTTTAACCTTTTTCATACCATTCCATATTCATTTGGGTCCACCCCCCCCCCCCCCCAATTTCTTTCTGGTTCAACAAACTGCACTATATAATATATAACATGTTAAAAACTTAAAAGACGGAAAAAAAAACCTATAAACTTATTTACCATTCCTTAAACTTTCTTCTTACTAATCCTTCGTTGCAAGTTAGAAATAGCTATCTAAAATAATAACAGACCAACAATCACTTTTAACAAAGATATATGTATATAAAATGTCAGTAGAATCTTCAGCAATAGAAGAACATAACAAACTTTGTATTTACAACCGATATAAACTAGTATTTGCATGGTTTTGAAAGATACTTAGATTTTCAAATGTACCTATGGGTTTTTCGGAAACAACAGTTTGTTTCCAGGTTTTGGTGAAAAAAAATAATTAGTCTTGGACGCTGAGAAAAAAAAATGTTTGTTTTACCCTCAGCTGCCACTATATGTAATGCTACAATTGATAGAAAAAAATGTTTTCAGTGTGTTGCTAAGAAATAGATTGTTCTTCGCCAAAGAAGAAAACAAAGAGTTTGCACAGAAAAAAAAACATAGCCCCCACTCCATTTCACTTAAAATGTTGACACTTCAGAGGCGGATTTAGGGGGGGGGCAGAGGGACCTAGCCCCCCCCCCCTTTTTGGGAAAACATTTGGTTGCTTATATAGGGAATAACTGAAGCATGACTGGAGTGGGTCCCCTCTTAGGTCATTCACCGGGCCCCCACTTATGAAAATTTCTGGATCCGCCACTGGACAGCAAAGAGAAATCAAATTTGTTGCAAATTTAGATAAAATTTTAAAGATAAAAAGTCAGTAAAAATCTTAATGTATGAACGTACATACGTAATTCACTCCGTTTAGGAAGCACCCCTCAGGAGCTGTAGAATCCTTACATTCCCTACCGAAATTATTGAAGATTTGTCACAAACGTATTACACCGTTCTGTTTGTTTGTTGTGTATTTCAGTAACAATCCTATTATTCATATTACAGACTAATAAAACTCATATCCCTATTCTAATTCTTAACACTGATTTGTTAACTTTTTAAAGTCAGGGTCGGACTATAACAATACTTTTCAATGATAACAACAGAAACCTCCTAAACGTCTTTGACCAATAACAAAAGAAAGGTTCAGAAGTCTTTTCCCTACTTGGTTCTGCTTTTAAGACAAAATAATCACTTAGATTGAAAATATTATGTTTCAGAATAATATCAGTCAAAACCAGCAAAGTAATACATTGTATTGTTCAAAATTTGCTAAACAGTATCTTTTAAATACCAATTTTGTCGAGCCTGCAACTTTTGTTGCAGAAAGCTCAACATAGGGATAGTGATCCGGCGGCACCAACGGCTACAACAGCGGCTACGGCGGCGACGACGGTGTTAGCTCACTTCTTAAAAGAATTATATTTTAGAAGGTGGAAGACCTGGATGCTTCATACTTTGTATATAGATGCCTCGTATTACGAAGTTTACGTCAGTTACATGTCCAATGTCCTTAATTTCATTTTCATGGTTCAGTGACCACTTGGAAAAAAAGTGAACAAATTTTGTAATGTTGAATTCTCTCTTATTAAAAGTAATAGGATAACATTAATTGGTATGTATGTACCTTGCAAGGTTTTCATGCCCTTCAGACAGTTTTCAATTAACCTCTACCTCATTTCATGGTTCAGTGAACAAGGTTAAGTTTTGGTGGTCAAGTCCATATCTCAGATACTATAAGCAATAGGGCTAATATATTCCGTGTATTGAAGGACTGGATCGTGTACATGTCCAACTGGCAGGTGTCATCTGACCTTGACCTCATTTTCATGGTTCAGTGGTTATAGTTAAGTTTTTGTGTTTTGGTCTGTTTTTCTCATACTTTAAACAATAGGTCTACTATATTTGTTGTAATGAATTATTGTAAGGTGAACATTTCCAACAGACAGATGTTATCTGACCTTGACCTCATTTTCATAGTTAGTGGTCCAAATTATTTTTTTTCAATTTTGGTCTTTTTCTCAAATAATATAGGCCATAGGTGAACTATATTAAGTGTATGGAAATATTTTATGATCTATATATTAGTCGCCCTATTTTATTTGACCTTGACCTTATTTTCACAGTTCATTGCTCAGTGTTAAGTTTTTGTGTTTTGGTATATTTTTATTAAACTATAAGTATTAGGTCAACTATATTTGTTTTATGAAAGCATTGTTAGCTGTACATGTCAGCTTGGCATGGTTCATCTGACCTTGACCCCATTTTCATGGTTCATTGGTCTTTGTTAGTTATCTTCGTTAATGTAACCTTTATGTGTCAGTTGTAGTTTTCAATTTCCTTCGTGGCCAGCAGCAGATACAACCCCTTAAAAAAACATACATTCAAATCCAGGACAAAAAGTGTTAAAACTATTATTTCCATTCAAATGCATTTATCAGCCAATAGTAGAAGGATTCAAAAACCAATAAAACCCGTACTGGATCCTAATCCATAAAAAATTAGCTTATTACAATAAAACAATTTTCTTGTCATCAAGCCTTCCCACTTAGTGTCAATTTTACATGGATAATCTCCCACATTTCTTACTTTAGTCTAACTTGATTTCTATTTTACTGATAAAACATTTCATTTTTCTTCCATTAAAATACTTCAACTAACAAGTACACTTACTCTGGTTAGAATTGTTATACATTGTCTTACAAAAGACTTTAATAACTGACTATTATCATGGGCTTTACTCATTGTCAAAGTCAGTACACTAAACTATATTTGTTGTTAATGTTTGTGTCATTTAGGTCATTTGGATTGTTGTCTCATTCACTATCATACCACATCTTATTTTTTATAATAGCTGTTTTTACTGTTCTCTTTGCGTTTTGCTATATGTATATTCTCTTTGACACCTTACTCCATGCTAATCCCAATTTATATTAGCATTTAATCACAAAAACCAGACCAACTATTACCAAATGTGACTAACAAAATATGTATTCCAAATAATACCACCTGCACAACTCATAAACTTTAATAATTTTGATAAATTCTACATTACCTTTACATCATTCTGAAGTTTCCTTTGTTGTTATTTCATTCTAAACCATTCTCATTCAACATTATAGTTGTCAACTAGTGACTTTCAATGTTAAGCTTCTTTTTCCATTATAATAAAATACTTATAACTTTTAAAGACAATTATCTCCCTTTATTACCTCCAATTAAATATCAAGATCAAAATATAACCTGAAGAAAACCAATAGATTCATAAACATAATTCCAACTTTACCTTAATGCTGAAAATGACAATAACATACCATTCTCAGAAAAATACTTATATCAACTTCTCATTGGCAATCATTCCAAACATTACTTTATATTGATAAAAACCCATTTACCCAATACTTCACATAGTGCTATTTGCAATTACAAATAAATTTTTTCCATGTCTATCCACTTTCTAAAGCATTTTTCATTCTATATAATAAAAAAACATTCACAATGAAATTTTTATTCAATAAAACTAATACAAGTGGTAATAATTACTAATATCATTAAAATGTTACAGAATACAATAACAGACCTACTCTACTAAAAACTAACTAATTTGTGAAAATAACAATATAAACAAAAACAAAATTAACTATAAAATTAACCAAATGTACTTTTATCGGAATAATGTTCAAATAAACACCCTTCATCTACCTGCAAAACTTCCTTCTCACTTACTTCCATAACATTCCCTTCAAGATATTCCATATTAAAATTGACATCCTCCTTTTCAACCTTCACAATAACACCCTCCTGACAACTCTTCTCCTCCTTCCCACTGTTTGCCTCAACACCAATTTCTTCACTGATGCCACTTGCACCTTTTATTGCTTCAATAATAACACCATTATCATTATCAACCATTTCCTTTTTCACTACACCCTTCTTCTCCTGCTGATAAAAAAATTTCACCCTTTCCTCTGTTTCCATTTCTACTTGCCTCTTCAACTGCTGTAACAAGTACATCATCATCTTCATCACCCATTTCATTTTCAATTTTAATTTTCTTCGTGTGTGATTTTACCCCAACAACTTCAAATTTCACTGCCTTATGTTTCTTTGGTAAACCACTCCTATTAAATAAATGTCTGTAAAAATAACTCTTTCTGTTTCAACGCCTTCTCCTTCCTCTGTAACAAATACATTCGCCGTTGACATTCCCCACAATTAAATGCCAGCTCTGTTCTTTCCCTTACAGTTTCAATCAACTTCTTTGTTGCTACTTTTAACTCCATAATTCCTGTAATATACAAATAAAGTCTTCAAATTAACTATAATATTCATAATACTAAAACTATAACACTAAAAACACTAAAAAATCATAAAATTTATGAGAAACTACAGAATGTGTTACAAAATTAATAAATATGACCATTAAAATTACAACAGCTAAAGGTTACCAATAACTCTTTAGTGTAACAATAAACTATACATATACCTAGTAAAAAAATATATATATACTAATTCAACACTAACAGATGAAATATCAAACTTCAAATTAACAAAACAAACAGTCCATAAAATTCTTACTTGCAACAAGTTAAAATTGCAAAACATTTAACCATGTTATTAAAAACTATACCCCCCAACCCTTAATCACTAATTAATGTTATAAATACTTGTATATTAAAAACCCACTCAAACACATACCATTTCTAATAAATATCTTCTAAAACTACAAATAACTTTTCCAATAAAATCTTAACATTCTCATTCCAATTAAACAGAATTAACTAATAATTAAAACTGTTTTAACATCAACAACCCTTAAATAAAAAGTATGCATTTTAAAAAATAATATCAAAATATAATTCATTACAAATATAATAATGCAAAAAAATAAAATAAATAACATCAAAATAATAAAACAAATAAAACATGAACTTACCTTAAATTTCTTTCCAATCCCAATTGATTGTGAAATCCATACATTACACCTAAAACAAAAATAAAACTTATCTCATTAACATGACCCCAACATATAAATTATTTTTTACATCCTTTGTAATTTATATAAAACACCACACAAAATTTACTTTAAAGCCATAACAATTTAACAATTAATTGGATTCAAAGAAAATACCAAAAACATTATTATATTACAAATTACATGCATAAATATCCACTACAGTACCATTACAAAGATAGATAACTCTATATAAATTTTCTCTCAAATTCTGTCCATTTTCCACTGTAAACTTTCATAATGAATGTTATAATTACACAAAAAAAAAACTTCTTCCAAATTAACATATTCACTCATTTTATGTTTTAATTCACATATATTTACAATAACAATTAACTATATGATTATGACATATTCATTAATTATTAATTATCATATACAAATCAAAACAAATACATAACATGAATAAAAATATATCTGCAAAGAGGGATAACTCAACAATTTTCTCTTAACTTTCTTATCATTTTCAACATAAATTTAAATACAAAAATACACATAAATTAAAAACTCAATTTTGAATAAAAAATTTAATATACACTTTTTTTTAAAATTATTATCAAAGAAACAATATATATAGAAATGTCTTGTCACAATAACTACTCTGTGTCTACTATGATGTAAAAATTTAACTTGACAAAAAAACATCATATTACACATTGATAACAGTAACAAATCATGAATCTTCAAAATATACATAGAAAATAAAATATATACTAAAAATTAATTACATATTTCAATGTACTCATTACCTTTGTAAAATACATATAAAGAAAGACTTATATTCTAACTTAAAATTAGAATAAATTACATTAATTTTTTTCAATATCCTTGAAATTTTCACTAATTCAACTGAAAAAAAACCCAAATAAACCAAAATAACCATTACATTACATCAACTTATATACGGTCAAAACTTTAATACAATTAATTTCTTCAAATTAAACTTCTACACGTACTTCATATGTAAATTAAAAACACTTTCAGTTTTCAATATTTAACTTCAATACATATATATCCAATAAATATTAAAATAATACAACACAACCTTTCTGTTACTGAATCCAATACTATGTCTATAATTTAATCAAAACCATACTCACAACTTAGCTATATCAAACTCGAATGTTATAAATGCACTCCTACAAAATTGATTACTACCCTTTAAAAGTCCACAATAATAAATAAAACAAACCCTATATCTTCATTTTTTAATACAATAATACCTAAAGCGATAGCCTTTCAAAACTCGCTATATTCAACTCTTACCTGATGAAATAAAAACAGCTCTCGCTTTGTAAGTTAATTCATTTACTAGAATAGCCATGTCCATCAATCAACAAATTTTACCACAAACATACAGTTACACGTTATGAAGTAGTATAGTTAAAAATTGTTGTTTCCTTAAGAAGATTACTATACTTGTAAATAAAAGTTAAAAGTGTATAATCTAATTCCTAAAATATGAAACAAATCCAATTTTCTACAGCACTGAAGATCATTTACTAGGTTTGGATTGTCATAAACAATCAATAAATTTTAATTATTCACGTCTCGAAATACCTTCCAATCAGGTAACAAGAAAATTTAAAGTCCTAAAAGTAATCATTCAATTATTAACATTGACTACTAAAAGTAGATAACAAACAAATAGCCAAATAATATTTGACAATACTGAATAAAACATTAAAATAAATTGAAAACTAACAGACACACAATACAACTTATACAATTTAAACACAAACGATATTTCTTCATGGATAATAATTAACAAATACAGTATCTTCAAATCTACTTTAATAACATACTTACATTAAAAAAAAACATGCAACAACTACCATCAAACAAATTACTTAACATAAATACCTCAAAATTTATCACAATTATCTCCCCTTCACCACAAACTTTTTTCATCTTACATTATTCTACTTCAATAAATCTTCTAAACAATCAAAAATTTAACTCACTTTGATTTTAATAACAATTCAATTCTTTAGCTTATTTGATATGCTTAAATTTAATTTGTACTTATATTTTTCATTATGAGCCCTGTTTACAAATGATAAAATCTTGGACAAAACAAACACTGTTTCATTTCAACAAAAAATGGAAATATGAGTTTTTCAAAATACTATATCTAACAATATATTTCATTTTAAATATTTAATTCCCTAATAAAATTAAAAAACATTGAAACCTATGAAATTTAAAATTAAACATTACTTGATATCATCAACAAATTAATTTTGAAAATTCTATAATATCCTGATTATAATCATATATTTACACTTTAGATATTGAATCATAGTTTAATATCCAATTTAAAATTTTTAATTCAATTCTACTTTTCATTTCTAAAATCAAATTCCTACTGTGACATAAACCTATTTTGTGTCAACAATAATCACAATCCACATTTACAACTGTATCAAACTTAACATTGTGTCCATACTTATCCCATCTATTCAGGGTTCTACATCTGCGGTCGTATAATGCTGCGCCCTGCGAAGCAACTGGTTTTATTTTACCTTACCCTGTCGTGTCGGATGTATGTTTTGCTTGAACAGTCCTCAATAGGTTTTTAATTTTTTATAAGCTATTGCAGAAGATCTTGAAATGTTCAATAAAATCTGAAACAACATTCAAATATCAAACCATGAGTACTAAACAAATAATAAAAATCTACATTAATTGCAGTTAAGACTCCATTTATTAGTTTAAAAATAACGTATTAAATATACAGCCCCTAAAGGGTTACTGGGGAATAGAAATATGGTCACTTGGTCTTCTCCCGACCGGCAGTAAAACGCTTGCTGAAGAGGGGCGTCCGTCTGGCTGTGCGGGGTGTATTAAGTTCGCAGTCACGCCCGGTCAGAATAGGGACGTTAACTCCGATGTCTCGTGTAAAGAGAATGCCTCGCTCTTTGCATGTTAAGAACCCTAAAAACAACACTTTGAGGGCCCGTATGTGGCCTGTTGTATGGCAAAATGTCTCCCTATCCAACGTGCCCTCGTTTTGCAGTGGCAGTCGGAATTTCCCCGACCATCATCCCTAAGGCCTCTATTATGACAAGACCTACCTATTGTATTTATTGTGAACTTGTTCTCGTCCTGAATATGCATGAAATATTTGCCACTGGACGTTAAGCAACAATCAATCAATCCAATATACAATAGCTCATTTATAAAAATAAGTGGATATTTAAGTTTAAACTAAAGAGGATTTTTATTTAAGTAACGAATATTTAATCTCAAGAAAAGAAGCAATATAATCTGCGTTAAGTTAACTTGAGCAATTTGTTTTTAAGGCAGAATTTTTAGTATCTCATTGAAGAGATTTTTATTATTTACTGAACCTCAAATGTAAAATCAATTTCTTATGATTTATTTTCTTGAGAAAAAAGTTGTCAATAAAGTTTTAAAAAAAAGTTGGACCAATTAACATTAAATTGATATAAATGTATTAAAGAAATAAACTTTGGGATATATTTTAACTCTGATTAAACCTATACCGATATCTGACTTGTAGCCATAAGTCATAAAAAAAATAATTATAGATTGTACTTTTCAAAAGTTTCCTAAAATAGAAAATGCGAAATGACACTATCGACATGATTTAGGTTCAAATTTCTTGCACTACATGTACCATGCTTTTTCTCATAGTATTACTTCTCTTTCCTCCACTTGGATGTTGACACTATCAATTTCTTCTTTCTGCTGTTCAGCTAGGGATTTCCCAGCTGAAGGAGCAAAGGGGTTCACATACTTTTTGGGTGTCAAGAATTATATCCTCATGAGTTGGAAACAACATGTCTACTCCGTTTACCTTCTCTAACTCGTCGCTGATTCTGCTTTTTTTTTTAACCTTGAGCTCTCCTAACCCAATATATGTTGGTCTAGTCTTTCTATTTTTCTTAACATCTTTTATAACACATACTGCTGTAAGCTGACCAGCCCTCAGCCCTGTTAACCTTGTTAGATGGCAGTTAATATGTTTAATGACATCATATTTTATCTGACGATCACTCGAAAAATTTGTCAAAGTATATTTTTTTTCAAATATTGACCGGAATATTTTTTTTGTCGAACTGGAGAACAAAATGATATTTTAAGGAGAATAATCAGAACCCCTTGAAGTTAAATGGACGTTCCCTTGGAGGGAATGTGATATACATGAAATAACGAAAATATTAAATAGTGACGGAAGTGCTTCTGTACAATTTACACCAAACATATCTTATGATAATAGCCTCTTTGTGGGTTAAAAAAAAACAGTAGAAATTTATGAATTATTGGATTCAAAAAGTTCAAGATCAACCTTAACTGCTGGCAAAAGTCATTTATTATGATTCAAAATAAGAACAAGTTGGACATCATGTTAATATGAAAGAAATCAGTGCAATAATTTTGTTCGTCGTCAAATCTCCTCACACAAGACATTTTCTATGCTAAATGTTGAATATATGTGTTTGAGCTTCGTTGACTTCAGTTAACAAATAACGTTCAATTTACTTTGTTCAATATTCGTATTACATTTTGTATTGGTATAGCAATTCGAATTAATTTAATGCAGATGGATAAGTGATTCGAATATCAACGTTATGCTATTCACATTCTTTGGAGTTTCCAGTTTAATATATCACATCCAACACATTTGGGAGTTCATCAATGTTGTAAACTGTGGGTTTATAATGTAACTACGTTTTAAAGGACTATTCGTGCTATGCAATAGAAGAAGAAGTTGACAACATTTACATTGTATGAAAATCAAGATTAATTGATTATCAGTCAAGTATATTTTGATTAATGGTCATCTCTTTGAAAATAGAGATACAAACGAGGAAGACAACTCGGACGTAATTGACCATCCAAGTGGACAAAAACCAAGGAATGAGCTACAAATAGCTTAACATGCACTAAAGAGTCTTAACAAGCTTAGCAAACAGAGATATCCACTGCTTAAACATGTGCCTCTATGTCATATCATAAGGTATGTAACACAAGAAATGGAGTTCTAAATGAGTCGTTCAAAGAAAGTGTTTGTCAGAAAGAAAACAGTGATATTACTAACAGCATAAACAATGTCATCCAAACATGCAAGGATACACTGTATACATCCATACCAGAAACACTTACCAGCAAAATACAGACAGAACAGAGTGGTGAAGCTAGAACTAGACTGAGTTCAAAATGCAACTATATGAATTGAAAGTGTTCACAGCCTCTCCGAAAACAAGAACAGACAACCAGCCATACCAAAGGAGAACATAAAACAAGAGTTATAAAAAGAATATGTGGACGTCAAAACCAGATAAGGAATCCGACAGGTAGGGCATGCTTTGCAATGGGAATAAAGAGGGGGTGTCAATGAATTAGATAGGTTATAGTGAGGTTGGACAGGGTTAGCTTGGATAGGGTTGTGTTGAACATGAAGTGAAAACAATGGTGACAGCCAAACATATTTATTTTCTGCAAGAAGTAAAAACTGTTCATCATACAAACAATAGAATTAGTATATGAAATAAACCAGAAATAAACAAGTATCAGTCTCGTTCTTTGTCTCCTCCTTTATTTGTTAATTCAGGAATTTGTTTCTTTATTCTCAAACTCTCTAGTTTTATCTTTGTCAAAACTTTTAACAGATCCAATCTTTTTTCCAAGTTTGACACTATCATCAATGTCCTTCATTCTTTTTTCTAGGTCTTTCTGTTCACCAAACAGATATTCGGAAAGGGGACATGGGTTAAACAAAAACCATATTCAAGGACTTGTTCAAAGTACTTGCACATGGCATTTGTAATGCAAGAAAAGGAAACAGATGATTAGACCTACAAAAGCAGACAATTATGTGAAGTAGACACACCTGTAACATAATTTTTATTTTTGGACAACCTGGATGAACAAGTAGATAAGTTAGACCAAGAACTAAAAGATCATACAAAGTATCCATGGAGTCGGGAGGTGTATATTAGGAGAAAGTAAACACAACTACTTAAAGAACAATGGACCGACAAGACAAAGACTTGCCATAATACAAATTCTGGAGAGAAAAACTAATGAAACCAAAGATAATAAAATAAATGCATCTATAAGTACTTTTATGTTCAAGTTATACTTGATTGGAGTACTTATTTTAGTATTTACTCATAGCTTGTGTTTATTAACTCTGGATAAATGGACCAACACTGTTTACACTGATTATATCATTGATCTAGACAATGTACCATTGCCAAAAAAATGTTTCTAAAACAATTGAATTTAATGAGAGTACTAAATTCAGAGAGAAAATGGAAAGTTTTCAAGTAAAGAAATTAACAAAAAAGTGCCAAATAATGATACTCATGGAAATTATGTTTTACATTTGTATAAGACCATAATGCCGAGGCTGTGACACGATTATGTCTTTCTTCAAAAGTTACCACTAAAGGGAAAATCTGAATTCATATTTTTTTCGTCATTTGCTTGACCAAAATATTTTATTTCATCAAATTTGGGATCTGAAATATTTTTAGGACCATGCCACTTCCTTCCAGAAGTTAAATGCCTCTCCCTGAGAGAAAAGAATACGATGTACATAAAATAACAAAAATATTAAATAGTGATGGAATTATTAATCAACAGATGACATCACAAATATTTAGTATGACAATAATCTTTGTTAGCGGGTTGAAATGAAAGTAGAAGAAATTTATTACCGACTACCGTCTTGCAGGTCAGAGGATTCAGATTGGTCGAATGATTATTTCTTTTTTCAAAATTACCACTATAAAAGGGAAAATCTGAATTCAGAAATTGTTTTTCGTTATTTGCTTGACCAAACTCTTTTATTTTACCAAATTTGGGATCATAAATGTTTTAAGGACCATACCACTTCCTTTCAGAAGTGGATTGTACTCCTCGAGAGAAATGATACGATGTACATTCAATAACAAAAATATTAAATAGTGATGGCATTGTTAATCTACAGATCACATCAAAAATATTTTATGATAATAAGCTCTTTGTTTGCGGGTTAAAATGAAAGCTAGAAGAAATATATGAATCCATTTAATTCTCAGATCTGCAGTGACATCACAACATGTAACTGACCAATCAATAATAAGCATTTGTGTTATATAAACAATGTTGAGAGGTGATGCGGATAAGAATCCTCTTGATTTTCCATAGACTTCAATGCAAATTAATTTAATTGATATATATTGACACCAGTTGAATCGAGTAATTTTAACCACTTAATATTGTTGAAGACACTATATAATATCTCCATTTTGATTTTTATCATACTATATCCTCTGGTTAAAAAATAATCAACAATATAAATAATCAGTTATCACCTTCAAATAGATGAAAAATCTAGAGGAATCCTATCTGCATCACCCCTTGAAAAATTTAAATGCCAGGATGTCCGGATCTGAGAATTATACATTCCGTCCATCTCCACACTGTTTAGGTTTGGATCTTCCTTGCCTCCGAGGGGATTGGTTCCAATTATTTCATTTCATTCCCCAAGCTAATTTTATTCACATCTACCATGTATTAAGTACTATATTTGCTCTTCTGTGTAGACTTGATTCTACTGGTGCCTGAATTTAACCATGCGTCCGACATGTAAAGCTGTATCTATTTTACATGGTTTTCTGCCGGGTTTTCCTGTTTCTAATTCTTCGTTAAGGTTTTTGGTGAGATTGGACATAGTTGGGTTGAGTTTGGTAAGGTTGATCATTGACTCTTTATACAAATACAAATATTTTATTAGCACAAACTCATCAACAAAAAATGGTTAAGGCTAATGTTATATCAATTACATAGTTGGTCAAATATAATAAGTATTGCAAATAATGACTATATTAATATGAAATATTATAAACAATGATTATGAATAAGACATATTGACAATTTGCTTTACGCAGGTTCAAACTGTCTGAAATGAAAGAGGAAGTCAATTTTAGGATTGTGTATGAATTATTATTTAATAAAAAGATTATATTATTTTCATTTTTGTAAACAGCATATTAAAATGCGGTTATTGTTGTTTTTACTAACATCAGTACCTATACTTGCATTCCTCTGCATTTAATTCTGAATCATCTCTTATAATTTTGTGCTGACGTCTCCTGTCTTTTTATTTCTGCTTTTTTGTAGATTTACCTCTGACACTACTGCAGATCAAACCATTACAATACCATTAACAACCATTACAATTTAACAAAACTGTGTATTACCATATTCTCACAATAAGGCATTACATTTCTGCACATAGTCCTGTTTAAAGTCATCTGGAAAATATTGTGCTTTGACTCCATTCCATTGTATACGAGTTTCAATATTTATTACATTTGCCCTTGGACTGTTTAGTTATTTTAAAATCTGTATATTTATTAATATCAGTTAATCTATTATGAGTTCCCTTTTCACAAATAAACCTCAAATTAAAACTTGTTCGTTTTCTACATTGAGTTTGTCCCCTAGCTAATAGCACGACAAAACAGTTCTTGCGTCCTTAAAGTGCAACATCAACCTACTGGAAAACACAGCACAATGTGTGGTACAGGGCTGCCAATTCTCTATCAACAGGAGAAGTATTGCAGAAACTCCACTCATTGAGTGCCACTTCCTCTTTTTTGCTTACTGAGTCCTGCTCGCACAACCTAGACTGGATTCTACTGGTGCATGCATACTATTATGTGTCCGACATATGTCGTACAGCAGTATCTTGTTTATATTGTTTTCTGTCTGGTTTTCCTGTTTCTAATTCTTCGTATAGGCTATACTTATCCGAGATATAACTGCATGAATGTTGCCTCGAAAGAAAAGTTCAGTATCACTAGTTCCTAGTTGTGGATTGAATTATGCTTTTGGTATTCTTGCATAGTTTGGCATTTCGTCTCTTTTAAAGCGTCTGAGGTCCCTTGTCAAGGTGGCGATGTTGTGTCTTCTCGATAGAATTTCGTATGTAAACCTTTTCAGAAGTGCGCCCTCTTTTGAGTTTCCATCACCTAACTGCCGCTCTGTTTCTTCAAGCAGGTTGGATGTACTGGAAAGCATGCTTTTATTGTGCTCCTCACACATTCAATTAGTCTAAGAAATTGTTCCGAAAGTTCAGTTCTAACGATATCCATTTTTTCGATGAAAAACGAATTAATGCCATGGTTTAATGACGGCGTGAAATTGCTTCTTGATCCAGAACTCACTTTGTACGGGAACCCAATAAAAAAATGTTGATGATATCAAATTTCTTGGGTTAATTTTCGATAACAAATAAAATTAACCTTTCTACCACATATCAAAATCGTAATGTTTAAAAGCATAAGATATTTTAAAAGTTGTCAGCATTCATTTCAAAGTGTGCCCCTCCTATTCCCAGATAAAGCCAGTCGAATTCCTTTTGATTCGCACTTGATAAGTTTTAATGTTGTCGTATATGTTCTTGCATGAATTGTCCTGTTGTAAAAAAAAGCTTCATCTTTATCTTTGCTGAAGCAATGTGAACAGATATCAGCTCCGTTCAAAATATTCTGGAAAAGACTATGTGGTGTTCCGTCACAGCATACGAAAGTCCAATCTCTATCATATCTATCATTGTCTTAAAGATAACTGATGTGATCTCAACTATTTCTAATAGTAAATACTAGCTACTCAAATCTAATCCAACAGAAAAGCTTATACACACAACCTTTCACAGCTCGGTGGTAAAAATCTGTGAATGATTATGGACAGCAAACTACACAGAGAAGTATCACATGTATCTGCTAAATAATCTTTTTTCAACCTTAGATGCTGCTTTTCTAGTCCATTTGTAGTGTTCACTCCAATGTTAAATAAATTGTCTCTAAAATGTTTAACCCATCTCTGAAATATGATATCAAATATTGATAAACTAAAATTGTTTCATCAGTAGTAGTCTCCTAATAAAACCTAACAAGCCTCATATACCATACCACAAAGAACAGTAGATGTGTCCTATAGACAATAACTAGTCTCATGCATCATACCACATTGAACAGAGGATGTCTCCTATAGACAATTACTAGTCTCGTGCATCATACCACATTATCTATACTACTATAGATACTAAGAGTAGAAAAGGAAATGTTCTACTTGAATGGAACATTTATCCTGCCATACTGGATACTTGATATTTTATGCAACACTGTATAATAACTATTCTAATTTTATTAACAAACTAATATACTAAGACACCATTGTATACACAGTATACTAGTATCATATTCACAATCAATTCTGAATACATATGAAAAAAATAATAAATGTATCATTTGGCTTTCTAGGGGGCTACTCATTAAAACTTACTAAAATGCTAATTAAAATAATCAAATCGAAAAACACTACCTACTCAACATAATTCAAATTAATTAAAAATAAATTGCCTAAATTATGCAATTTTAAGAACCTGCAGTAGAGCCCTGACAGGTGAAAAATTTATTTTAGAACCTGACTGGTAGAGCCCAAACAGGTATAAATTTTGAAAACTGAGAATTCCTGTGGTAGATCCCATCAGGTACTTTTAGAACCTGAGTGGTAGAGCCCAGACAAGTATGAATTTTGAAGACTGAGAATTCCTGCGGTAGATCCCAACAGGTACTTTTAGAATCTGAGTGGTAGAGCCCAGACAAGTATGAATTTTAAAAAATGAGAATTCCTACGGTAGATCCCAACAGGTACTATTAGAACCTGACTGGTAGAGCCCAGACGGGTATACATTTGAAAAATGAGAATTCCTGTGGTAGATCCCAACAGGTACCAAAAACTAACTTAATTATAACCCTTAAATAAAACAAAGCCTTAATAATTTATAAGATGTATGAATGAATTGGGGGGAAATAATTTCCCTGAAATTAAGTAGGCCAAATTGAACGAGTAGAATGAGTGAAAGCCCCCAAGAAATGATACACGTACAAATATATATAGTTAAAATAAAAATAAAAAATAATTCAATATACCATTTAAAAGAATAAGTACTTGAATATAATTTCATGTATGAAAATGAAAACGAACAAAATAAAATAACTACAATACTAAAATAATGAACAAAATGTAGTTCTAGGACTCCTGTGATGTAGAACAAAACATGTATAAGAATTAGGAACGACACATTCTGCTTTGTGCTTTGCAAACAGTTGTTGGATCAGTTAGAATATAACGTTATATCAATCAAATGACCATCTACCTAAAGTCTGGATAATGTGATCCTCAACCCCTGCTGCTTCTGCTGATGTAACAGCACTAATTCGAAAGGAATGACCACAAAATTTACTATCATTATACCCTAATCTGAGTAGCAAATCTCTAAGCAGAGATATAAATGTATCTCTAGACAAAGGAACTTATATACTCATCACTCAACAAATAAATGGGAATCTGGTCTATCTTCCTTATTTTTTCGTACTTGTAAATATCTTTTCATCAAATCAACTGGGTTGAAAATATACCTTCTCGAAATAGGTCACATTTGGAGGAATTCAGATGTAATGTGAAATTTAGAAAATTTATGTCTAAATAAATATTTTGAATTAAGAGTGTGTCCTGCCTTGCAATTTACTACTATTCGTAAATTCACAACATCGGAGAAATCCAAAAAGCTAGATTAAATGAGCACTGCAACCGTAAGTCAACGAATTTGTTAAAGGGTCAGGATGCCCTATTCTTGAGTTATTATGCCTAATTCCTGCTAAATACAATTTAATTGTACATGTTTTAGCATGGGCTAGCTTAAGAGAAATCTTGCAATAGGTTACAAATTAAATTAAACAATCTTCATCTATTATTGGCACACTATTTATATGCTTCTAACTAGTCATGCCATAAATGTTTTAAAACATAGAAAGCCAGAATAATAAGTCTAACTAAATCTTATACATAAGGATGCCTAGAAACCTGTAGTAGAACCCAGATAGGTAAAAATACTTGAATACTGTAGTAAAACCCTGACAAGCGAGACACATAATAACATATGGTAAATATATTATTCATTTCTTTTTCTGAGCAACGGATTGTAAACAACATTCATTCAACCAGTCTTAATAAACTACGGATTACATGAGGTCACCTCTATTCAACCAGGCTTCATACACAGCAGATTACCTGAGGTCAATCTTATTGAACCAGTCTTCATAGACAAATTACCTGAGGTCACCAGCATAATACAAATCTCAATACCCTAAATATCTTCCAAAAACTTCATTAAACCAGTCTACATACACTACATATTACATGAGATCACCTTTGTTAAACCAGTCTTCATACATTACAAATTACCTGAGGTCACCTTCATTCAACCAGACTTCATACTTTACAGATTACCTGAGGTCACCTTTATTAAACCAGTCTGCATACAGCGATCTCCTGAGTTCACCTTTATCAAAATAGTCTTTGGCTACTAGTATCTTCTTCAACTTTATCTGCCTCTGGTTCTACAGAAATGGTTATGGTTTCCCTATTCTCACTCATCAGATCTTGTAGCAAGTCTTTGTTCTTTCGTCTCTGCTGGTTTACAAATCTTTGCAGGAGTTGGCCCGGAGATGTTGTTATTTTCTTTGTTTTCTATATCAGATCTATCTGTTCTTTTTCTTGACGTTTCCCTCAACGAGCTTCCTCTCTTCTTCAACTCAACTCCTTTCTTAGTACAAGTGGCATACCTATTACGTCATATCATCTGACTTTCTAGAATGTTGCACCCATGGTTTGAATTCCGTCTTTGGAATAATTTCTTTCATTCTGGACGCCTCCATGCAAAGTCTGAGTGCCTTTCTAGTATGTGTCTCTCTAGGAACCACCTCTTATCAAATGTCTTAACAGATAACACACATGCATTTACTCTAGGGAGAGGGAAACATAATTATGGACTTATCATTATAATAATTTATATTTTTACAACTCAACAACGTACATAAAAAGTAGTACAAACTGATTTAATTAGCAATAAAGGTCAAACCTATATATGGTAGGACATTTTTTTTTTTGTATTTAATATTTTAATCATATGTATTAAATATATATATACAAAAAAATAACCGACACGCATACAATACAACTATGATCAGCAGATCAAAGTTCAACTAAATTTGATAATTATCAACTATGAAAACTCCCCAAGGGTGACTGGGGTATAGAAATATGGTCACTTGGTTTTCTCCCGACCGGCAGTAAAACGCTTGCCAAAGTGGGGCGTCCGTTTGGCTGTGCGGGATGTATCAAGTTCGCAGTCACGTCCGGTCAGAAGGGGGACGTTAAATCCGATGCCTGGTGTAAAGAGATTGCCACGCTCTTTGCACGTTAAGAACCCTTGCAACAACTCTTTGAGGGGTCCGTAGGTGGCCTGTTGCAAGGCATAATTTCTATCCCTATCCAATATACTCTCCTTTTCCGGTGGCAGTCCAAATTTCTCCGACCATCATCCCAGATGGCCTCTATTGTATCAACCTACCTATTGTATTTATTGTGAACTTGTTCTCGTCCTGAATATGCATGAAATATTTGCCACTGGACGTTAAGCAATCAACAATTAATCAATCAATCAACTATGAAAACCAGGTTGGACAATGATCTCCCAAATAAGATTTGAGTTCATGGTGAACCACTTTCAGTTTCATTCTTGGACCCAGCTGAATTCTATATAAGACATCATTCAGTCGATGGGTAAGAACAAATGGACCATGCCAAGGACTCTGACATTTTGGATTTACACCAACCTTCCGTTGATATTGGTAATACCAGACTGGATCACCAGGATTGAACATCTTTAAGTGAATGTTATGATCATAGTTTCTCTTCATAACATCACTAGCAACATTTAAATTGGTTCTTGCAAATTCATGAACAGTCAACAGTGTATGTTTAAGATCATTTACAAAGTCAGAAATAGAGCTGTTAGGACTGTCAGGAGATTTACCAAACAATAAATCTACCGGTAGATTAATTTTACGTCCATACATCATTTTACAAGGTGACACACCCGTACTTTCGTGTTCAGCTGATCGATATGCCATCATTAGAATGGGCACAAATTTGTCCCAATCCTTTTGGTGGTTCGATACAAATGAAGGCAATATATTTTCCAGGGTTCTCATAAATCTCTCACCCATTCCATCAGACTGGGGTCTCATAACCGTGGTTCTAGTCTTGTCAATATCTATCAATTTGCAAAGTTCTTTAAACAAATGCGACTCGACGGTACCATTGAAGGTACAGTCTATTATACAACACATCCGGGCTTACACTTATTATAAGCCGTTAGATGCTCAAGTAAAGCTAGATAACTCTTAGATAATTATAAAACGAACCCACAACCCCTTACTTCACCTAAGTGAATTAATCTTTTCAAACTACACTAACCTGAATCAAGATTCTATAAACTGTTAATCAAATTAAAAAATTCTATATATACTGACTGGCTTTAAAACCGCAACACTCATTTTGTAGATTTTTTTTCACCAAATAATGTTTGATCCTCATACAACTACTATTCATGCTCATCATATGTCTTTCCCTTTCGAAAAATAAACATCTGACTTACCTGTGGTTATTGAACATACCAGATTTTTTAGATCGCACGAAATTTCAGAAAGAGTAATTTCGAGCCAATAAAAGATTTTTTCCGGTTTTTTTTCTTCGTGAAACAGTTCGTTCAATCCTTGGACACACTTTAATCATTTAAAAAATGTTGCATCTCCATATTGCCAAAACTCAGGAATGAAAAGCTGAATCAACTCATTAGAATTCTACAAACAGGAAAACGTGAACGTGCTGCAACACAAAAAAATTACGTCAGAAACTCGTCTTACTGTCCTTCCGACAATGATACCGATAGACTGGATTTGTTGAAGACCATCACAGACTAGATCAACATGTAGTGACAATGCAACGTCAATAGAATTTGATTAGACGTCATTTATGAGACAGATCTACGACCGCAACGTCAACTGCTAACCAAATTGATGAGTGAAAGTTTGCACAGATTAATGCCATAAATGTTTCCCATTAACTGAACTGGCAAAGAATCGACTGCAGAAAAACATTTAGAGCCTTAAAGTTTAAACCGCATAATTGACAAAACACATTGTAATGGGTGGAACAACGGCAAAATCAGAAGGTGTAAAACAGAAACCAAAACGTGCCGAACAGAAATGGTTGACCTTTCTGACAATCATTTTGGCGTTTGTTACAGGCAGTCATTGCTTTTGACGGTGACACGTTCATTGGTAAGGGGAAAACCAGGGTTTCAGTGTATACCACAATATTTGAACATCGAAAATGACGTAATCAATTCAACTTTCGAACTGCATTTTTTTTTCAAACATTTAAGTAATAACAGA
This sequence comes from Mytilus edulis, assembly GCA_019925275.1. Taxonomy (NCBI): domain Eukaryota; kingdom Metazoa; phylum Mollusca; class Bivalvia; order Mytilida; family Mytilidae; genus Mytilus; species Mytilus edulis. The sequence goes on along the minus strand of JAHUZM010000015.1, from coordinate 4,554,598 downwards.
ACTTTCTATTCATAAGTTTGTTTACAAAAAAATGCATAATTAAAAATGAAAATTGAAAAGAATAATCTAGTGTTGCGTTTCTAAAGCCTTTCAGTATACTTATTATCCCTGTTAAAACTTTACATATTAATTTTCTCTAAATGTAAATTAAAAACTTAAATCAAAATGTATATTTGTTTCTTTCAAATACTAATGTTCAATAAAATCAAATTAAATTCTTTTGAAGTATATGTTAATGCCAGTTAATTTTCTGAGAGATTATGCAATTGACAAAATAGTCACCAATTCATTTTCTGCAATATACAGACTAGTCAGTATTATTTGTGATGTAGCTCTTTTCCGTCTTTTCAAGCCAGTATCGGGATCTTTACATGAGGAAAAGAGGAAGTTCCTTTCCGTTGATTTTGCCAATAGAGGAATTGATGCAATCAATATCTGCAACGTTCTACATCACAAAGAGGTAACATCTGATATTTCCTATTTATTTTCAAAATCAGTCTGTTCCTATTGTATCCTACAGTTACACCAAAACCATTGCACCTAAAATATCTAACTATAAACAAGCATTGCAGGACCTTGACTTAGAGCAATACCTAAATCAAAGCGCTGAAGGCAGTTAACCAAAAACCAAGGCAAACGTAATTATGAAAACTGTGGCAATGTTGCTTCGACATTAAACATTCATATATAGTACATGTATGTTTATCTAATGAATCAATTATTAAGGCAAATAATTTACATGTTATCAAGATTTTAAAAGCCATGCATATATCAATATATATTTTTTATGGTGAGTCTGCAGTGGTAAAGGTTCGCAATGATTGGAGTTGTTCTAATTGGTAGTTAACGTTGGTTTTAGTTGACTGCTAATAATACAAGTTGACTTAGTACGAACATGTAAGAGTATGAATGGACTGCTTTCCCTGGAAAGAAAACTTGAGTTTGTGTTTTATTGTACAAAAGTTACGAGTCACTATTTGCGGGGAATTTCCCCCATGGAGGCTCTAAAATTGATTTTTTAATCCTATCCATATGTATAAAACCTCTTACTACATCAGCCTTATTACTAACCATATACCGTCTGGTTCTTCTCGAAAGGGAAAATATAAATTACAACACTGGATCTAAAGATAGAATGATTATAATTAAAATTGAAGGTGAACGACAGTATCGGTGTTTAGAGCATTGATCCTTTTTTTACAACCTCAGTCAACTAAAATGACGAAAGACAATAGCGTTTGATAAAATTCGTCCCGTTCTAAATAGAGGTCGCCCCGATATTCCAACAATTTGTCCGACACCCTACTAGTCCTACACAAGTGAAAAACTGCAATAATACATTTAGATAAATCTACTTTATGAGGGTGAAGATGGGGGTTTACAAAACATTAAGAAAAAGGAGCAAACATATAAATGATTGTTTTTCTAGTTTAAATGCACAAAAAAATAAAGAAAAACATAGTAATGAGGTGCAAGAATATAAAGATGAAATAACAATGGGCATAAATTATAAAGACTAATTAGAGCCTTCACATGTATCTTTATAATGTTGACCCTCCTGAAAGGAAATTTTCTGATGAGGAACTAAGGCAGAGAAATAGATTTAGCAGAGAGACCATTAGAGTACTTGTTCGGAAAAAATGTAAGAGAGAACAATTTCTTTCTATACAAGGGTTCGCAATATATTTCGTCAAATTTGGTATGGGAGACATCACACAAAAATATGTTGATTGATAGTTTTGAACTTTGCGATAGATTCCCCATGCCACCAAAACACCAAAAATTCTGAATTGTTTTAATAAACACGAGTCGTCCTCCGGTAGGGGTCGCATCGATTCTCATCAGGGGTTACATGTCATATAATAGTAATAAAATCGGAACATTAAAAACCATATCTCTGGTGTAGCTAGCAGTATGAAATGGGAAACCGTTACGAAAAATTGCGATACGCTTAAATTTTGACGGGGAACATTAACTCTTTACTTGAATGAATTGAACACACGAGGCAACCGAGACACACACAGCAATTCAAATCCGAAAGGGACATATTTCAAGCAGAATTGAGAAAAACAAAATACCCAAATCTAAGTATTCAAGAATGGCATAAGCGAGAAAATGCATTGATGGAGTACATGAATGAAACGACAGAGAAAGTTGTTTAAATGTGCTTCCGTTCTCCTAATATCATTTCCATACTAAATGCAAACACTTCATCAAAAGAACTGTTTAAATATTGTATTTGCAAAAGTGATAGTGATGAAGACGTGGTGGTGTGCAGCAATCGAAAATGCAAGCAAGGCCAATGCTTAATTATTCTTGTAAAGATGTGTCCCATAGTAAATCACTTGCAGATGAATGGTACTTTTTTTAATTATGTGAAAAAAGTAATACACAAAATGAAAGGGAGAGTGATTCTATTGATGAATGTAGCAGAATGCTACTATGGAAGGGTAAATAGCGTCATGCAGTTATATTTTTATCCATAAAAAGTGTTAAAAGGGTACGAATTTGGTTTACAGAATTTAGAGAATCATCGGCAAAGAACTGAAAAAATATGAGTTATAAACTTGTTTTAAAAAGATGCCCCAACAAAATAAAAGTTATAAGTATATTGTTTTTAGCTAATAATAACAATGTCCAAAATACAGTCATACACAGATAAGTAAAAAATATGTTTAAACATAAATTATAGGTATAACTTATTCATTAAGCGAGTCAGTTCGTAACCAATAATTCTTGTGAGCTACTCAATCAATCCTCGGTGAGATCTGCAATGTCGATGCAATTCCAAAGCAGAACTGTGATATTTTGATTTATAAATAAGAGTTCACACAGGGAAAAACGGGGGGTATCGGGATCTTCCACAGAAAATTACAGGACTAGACCACCCATTAATATTGATTTAGCTAGATCCTTGCGAGTTCGCTAGAAGGACCGGAAGATATATTTCTCTCCATACAGAAACTTCAGTATCTGATGTGCTTAAATAACTAGGAAACTTGAAAGCAAATATTTTAGATGTGAACTAATCTTCTGAAATCCTCATCTTAAAGTGTCCAGCTTATTCAATTTAATATTACAACAGATATCATCGCCATCCTTACAGTGAGTCTTTTCACGACGAGGACTCCATTTTACAAGAATTTATCATGAAGTCCAACAACACACCCTACATGATGGTATAATAAAACGAAATCAAGGCCATGGTAGTATATATGTGTCAGGTGATGGTGTGGAAATCGAGCTGGGAAAAGAGAACACATTTTTATCCAAAGCAAAACAATGATTTTGTTTTAACCTTTTACACTGTTAGAAAGAGAACAAGTAAACAATAAATACAATTTGTTTGTCTTGTGAATGAGGCAATCCGGGGTAACCTTTTAACACTGAAATATGAACACAATATGATATATTTAAAATTTCTCATGTCTAGTATTTTTAATAGAAGATTAAAAACAATTAGTTTGTACTGTGCTTTAGACACGTGATGATACATGTATGTATTTTAAAATTCGTTATGGTTTATTGTAGCTTTCTTCTGTTTTATTTAGTCTTAGTTGCACGTCAATAAAAGTAATGCTGAAAAATAGTCTCAACTTAGAAATATTGTAATGATTGATTGTTGGTTGCCTAACGTCCAGAATCAAACATTTAATGCATGTACAGATAAATATAGGCAACAGTAGAATAGACAACAAGTTAAATTTGAAAACAATAGGTATGACTTGCAAAAGAGGCAATCCGAGAATATGGTCGGGGAATTTTTGACTCACTGAAAAAAGAGATTTTATTGGATAGAGACTGAAATATATTGAACTTGCTCAAAATGTGCATCCTGTTTATTGTTATAATAGAAAAGATTATTGATAAAAGAGAATATGTACTTTACATTACAATACCCAAGATCACACAGTCATGTAAATTAGCTAAGATCTTTTTGAAACGGTCTGTAGAACTCAGGATAGGTGACTTTTGAAATATTATATATATTGTATTAATTATCTTGCAGTTATTGTTTATTTGTTTTGTTGTGTCATATACTGGAAATATGTAGTGTTGTAATGGGTGGACGGACGAGGCTGTATTCACTTTATAGTGTTAGGTTTCCTTTGGACAGAAAAAAATAACATTGTATGGTCACAGATTTGCATACATGTTGCACACTTGGAAATTTTACATATCAGAGGAAATTGATGTGTCTCATATGGGTCATCAGCAGAGATGCATCAACCCTGACACTTGTCTTTCGAGCTGCCTCATTTCAACGAAGGCCACCAAGTGTGTGGTGATACTCATCCAATAAGGTGTCAAAAACACAAACCCTACCAAGACTGATTTAAAATGGTTAAACAATAATGGTTTTAATAGAAATGCACTTTTGTATCCACATAGGGTCCGTAGGTGGCCTGTTGCAAGGCAAAATTTCTGTCCCTATCCAATATACCCTCATTTTCCACTTGCAGTTCAAATTTCTCCGACCATCATCCCATAGGGCTTCTATTGTGACAATAACTACCTGTTGTATTGATTGTGAACTTGTTCTAGTCCCGAATATGCATGAAATATTTGCCACTGGACGTTAAGCAACCAACAATTAATGGTATCAACATATACTACATTGAAACCATTCTTGCCATTTTTATCCCCATTTATTACTAATTGGTAATACCATATGTTTATAATGAACTCATCACAAAGCACAGGGAGGTTTTTCCAAAGCAGCATTTGATGATGCGGACGTTGATTTTACACTGGACGTTATGGACATCAAAGGGACAGAAAAACGCGATGAAGTAAACACTGGTGATGTTTTTCCTGGAATAATACCCACAGCAGTAAAAGAACTCACAGCTAAATTAGAAATCCGTTTTGCTATAGCAAAAGCAAGAGAAGGCCTGGCATATGGATTACAAGAAGGGAACAATGTCCCCCCGTTTGGCTGTATTCAATTGTCCTGTAGACCGGATGTTCTTGATAAAAACATCTACATTGAACTCAAAAAAACATGGGACCAAAAAGAGGAAACAATTAGAAAAACCCTATTGGCTGAACGAGTTGAGTTCTTAGACTAAACTTCAAGTTATCAATTATAATTTGAGTCAACCCTTGATACTGCAAAAGAAGTCATTGGTGTAGCCAGTACAAGCACAGGAGACGCTACACAATGTTGGGACTTTCAACGGCAAGATCGACTTAATACACTATATTCATCAGAAAACCAATCACTGCTAACCCCTGCACAAGTTTGATGACTGCATGCTACCTGTAACTCTTCCTCTGAGCTTTTTATTTAAGATTTTAAACCGTATTCAATCGATCTCCTTGAACTATGAATTTTGTTGAGCGTTTCGTGTAAGTGTTGTCACTGGTCATAGTAAAGCCTAAAGTGCTGGTTTTTTGGTGTTGGTAGAACTGGAAAGACAGCATCTTCACTGGAACTGTGTAGCTGTGTTGCAGACACTATAACTTGCTTTTGCAATTAAAAATACAAAAAAAAATCATCAATTTAAATTAAAATGAGACACTAACCACATGCTATATGCATGTCAACATATGTCCACATGAATAAAATACATCAAATTATTATCTAGGCAATTATAAATCTACTTTGCGAAAGGGACTAACATTTACAAACAATAAACAAAAACAAAAACCAGTTGCCAAAATTAGGTAGGAACCTATTTTTGATACCAGTAAACAAGTACATGTAGACTGAAACAAACACGTCATCGTCACTTGCATTGAATTATACAATATATAATTTATCGATAAATAAATAAAATGTTGAAAAACACCCAAAAGAATTATTTGTGTATCGCCAATATTTAAGGGGAGCAAACAGCAACCACACATTTGTTCACGCAGAATTTTTTTTATGTACATTATATATACCATTCTGATCCTGGTATTTATAATGAGTTTATTTACATATAACTCTTTAGAAGTATTAAATGTTAAGATTTTATTATCATTGTTTACATATTTGTTTAAAGGAACCTGCATGTTGGTGAACCTTTAACAACCAGAGTGCCAGAGCAAGAAAAGGGGAGAGTACCTGACGAGCAAAGGTGGATGATTTATTCTGTCCGTATATTTGCATCTACAGGTAAAAAAAATGTTATCTTATTTAGAAGTTAAAAACATAACAATGGTTAGACTATAAGAGTTGAACCCTTTACTTTGAGCTTACAAGCTAAATCTGAGATGGGTTGATTGCAGGCATTTTCCATGCCTCTACTGTACCATGGATCTGGACAGTAGAAAGCAGATGGCGTTAATATCCAGCCTAACTGACAACACCAATTTCAGAAAAGAAATACATGGCAGCATTAGTAAATCAGAGGACCTCCTATACTATGGAGATAATACAGCATTAATGGGGCTGAAAGTTTTGGCAGACAGGGTGCGAAATACTTGTATCCTTCAGATGTGCAACAAAATTTTGAAAAAGACTAAAGAGGCAAGTTATTTTTTTTTTACATATTATAATAAACCGGCTTATTCTTCAATCTATTTGAACGCCTCAGTTGTGCTTGAGGGCGTGGTGCAGGTGCTCCATTGATAACAGGTGGGAGTGGTACAGGTGGTCAATTTAAAACAGGTAGGAGTGCTGCTGGTGGTCCATTTATAACAGGTGGAAGTGGTGCAGGTGGTTCATTTTAAAATAGGTGGGAGTGGTGGCTTTGGTCCATTTATTACGGGTGGGATTGGTGCCGGTGGTCCAATGATAACAGGTAGGAGTGGTGCGGGTGGGATTGGTGCCGGTGGTCCAATGATAACAGGTAGGAGTGGTGCGGGTGGTCCATTAATAACAGGAGTGGGGGATTTGCATATCATCATACATCTGTCGAAGTCCTCGATAGAATTGAAAAATAAGCCCCACTCCTGTTATAATCAGTACAAATATTGCATGTATCCAATCTAATTAATTAACTTATATTAAAGAGGAAATAATTTAAATTTAATAACCGTAGGTGATGTTTCTAATTATGATTGATTTAATGAAAATAGAACACATTTAATTAGCTCACTATGATGAAGTTAGCTCAATCTCTTCAATCCCCCCACTTTCTCTCATTCTCTCCGAAAAGGCACGCTGCCTTACATTTCACCTCATGTACTGTCTCCTGCGCCTCTGCGGAACTTCCCAAGTTATAAATGCCACTGTTCCTAAATAATAAAATAAGTATTTCAAAAATCTACCTTAAAAATACACTTTAATCAATCATTTAAGGTATGCATGTACAATTGTCAGAGTATTGAGAACAGTGAAAGAACATTTTTAATCATCACCTTAGCGATATATCCATAATTAATTAGTAAATATTTATATTGACTGGTGAGCATATTTCTTTTTAAACATGTTGATCGAACTTGCATGTATTACCATGATTACAATGACATGAATGATAATAGAAAAAATAACAGCAAATTAACAACTTACCAATGCAAGAAACCACAAACCCAACCACCCATCCAATACTGCTTGATTCTGCTTCCTAAAATAAAGATATATATCATTATTTTTTTAATTTACAGAACTGAAATGGCTGACAACTTCTTGAACCAGTCCCCATGAAATCAAGAAGTGGGGATGGAGGAGGATGAGATGTTGGAAAGTGAACAATCTGTTGATGAGGTGCAATAACCATGAACCTCAATTAAAGATGAACAATTTTAATAATGTATCATGTAAACAATGTATGCTAGACATTTGATTTTGTTATATAAATTAAATATATATATATATATATATCTAGTCAACAGCTTTTTTTTTAATTTCTTAAAGAACACTTAAGGTTTGTTTAAAAACAAAATAATTGAATGGTGTATGATTACAAATAAGACAATTCTTTGTCGGACAATGTAGAGTGTATGTTGAGCTATCTATAGGTCAAAGTATGATCTCAACTCATTAGTTGCAAAGCAAAGCATTGGGGGTTTCAAAATATTGTATTACTTTTAACATACATACCACAGTGGTGGACTCCATAGGTGGTGTGGTGGGGCACATGTTCAAATCTGTTCCTGTTGTCGTCCTACTCTTTACATTTGGGGTTAAAGGTCTACTTGTCGTCGTCCTACTCTTGACATTTGGGGTTGAAGGTCTAGAAGTTGTTGTAGTTACAAATGAAGTTGAAGTAGGTGAAACAGGGGGTTGTTTACCAGTTGAGATGGTTGGAGATTCCTCAGAATGCTATGATAAGCCATTGGTGTGATATGGAACATGAATAAAACATGGTTGTCTTTGTAATCATATATATTGAAAAGTCTCGATCTTGCCAATAAAGGTGGCTTTTTTTATTTTATTGGTAACACAATGCTATATTGAATATTTCAAAACTATATAGATATCAATAATATGTGATATGAGTGCTAATGAGACAACTTGTAACTCTGTATCTAAATCCCCTTCGTTTGAAAAATTAAACTTTTAAATGCTGAATGTGTGTGCTGGAATATATATGACTATTATTCAAGTCATAACATATATTTTAAAGTAAACAATTGTAGGTCAAAGTATGGTCATCATTGAGTCTTAGAGATAGTTTCAATATACAAATGTACATTTTGTCGCCTGTCGGGTTAGCATCTTTCATAGCATGAAAGGATCTATTGATCTGTCTTTGAAAAAAAAGTTACAAGAACTTCATACTTTTGCACCGATGGTAATTTTGTAATCCTAAAAGTGGAGTCATTGAAGATTTGATTTTTTTGTTTAGAGATGGTAGGACATATACTGAAACAAATGAGTGCAAATTTATGTGCAAATCTTACACATTTCAGTGTGTTGATCCAAATGTCTGTGTCCTTATTTGTGCATCTCACTGGCTGACAATTGATCCCTCCTCCCAAAATTTGAACAACATCATCAACTCCGTCAACGAAGATAAAAGATTTCTCTGTCAATCTGTCAAATGTTATTTTCTTGATCTTCCGCTCTGTTACACCCTCATATGTATAAAGCCCATCTCGTCGAAACTTGCAATTATTCTCTTCTAACACAAAATCAATCACATTATATTTCTTGTCACAATCCTGTACTGCAAAACGACACGTAACACCACCAAGCACAAACATAAACAAAAAGCAAATTTGGAACACAACAAAAGCAGCCATATTTCTTACAGTAATAGGTGAAATACGGAATCACCGAATGGTGACGAATGGTTGTGTAGTTTAGGTCGTAAGGATGATAGAGCTAGCTCCCACACACTATGCGGTTAATGTGACCACTGTTCAAAGGGGAACAATTGTTGTATTATGTTGTATAATGTACAGTGCAAGAGGTGATAAAATCAGAGAAAGAAAATTCATCACATGAATTTATACCATTTACTCAAATTTCAAAGCAGAGTGATTAAATGATAATCAAAAGTATCTACCATTAACTCGGTTGATAAAATCAAAGAAAGCAAACTCGCCACACACCTCGACTATATTTCTTAAAATCTCAAAATCATCTGAACTCAAATTGATAGATAAACCTAAATTATCTTTTGGTTTTCATCGAGCACTTTGTCCTGCAAGTGGTGGTACAATCGAAAAAATCAAACCCATCACGCAAATTGATTGCATTTTCTAAAAATTAAAACCAGATCAAGTGATAATCAAAAGCAGCTAAGCTCATCTTGATTAACAAAACGGGCAAATCTTTTTTTTTTTCTTCCATCGAGCACTTTGTCCAGAACCATTAGATTGATTGATTGATTTTTGGTTGCTTAACGTCCAGTGGCAAATATTTCATGCATATTCAGGACGAGAACAAGTTCACAATAAATACAATAGGTAGGTTGTTGTAATAGAGGCCATCTAGGATGATGGTCGGGGAAATTTGGACTGCCACTGGAAAATGAGGGTATATTTGATAGGGACAGAAATTTTGCCTTGCATTAGGCCACCTACGGACCCAGAACCACTAGAAGGTGGTCTTCTTTTCGATGACTATAATCAGCTAGCTAATCAAAGAAAGGATATAAATATGACAGTGTCTGATACACTTTACCAAAACAATTTGAACCAACAGAACAAATTATGGACCAATACGCATTCTGCAAAAAGAACAGCATGAAGGGGAATTTGGAGATGCGAACCATGTTTGGTAGAAACATAGCTCTTGTTTTGACAAAAGTCCACGGGTATTATTATGTCAATGTATACAACAATAACCCGCGCAACCCAGGCAGGTGTTCCCTAGGGTGGGATGAATTTATCGAGATGACCACAATGCGTAATGTGTTGGAGCAGCTACATTCTGAAATTGAGGTAAGTTGTGTATTTTGTTAAGGTGTATTATGGTACTGCTCAAAGTTCCTTCTTTTTTCATCTCTTCAACTTTTAAGTTATTTTTTTTCTAACAACTGGTGTGATTTTTAAGTACCCACAACAACCAAAGGAACAGATGTTCACCCCACCAACACCTTACATTGCCACACCAGGGGAAAAAAGACAGCATGACACGGTCGGGGACGAACCTCAACCGAAGAGACAGATTGTTTCAACAGAGGGAAATTTTTACCCCCTAGAATTTTTCCAACATCTGCAGCAGTTTGAGGGAAAATAGTTGTTTTTATATGCAGTATATACTTCAAGAAACTATTCATATCATCATACACGTCATCTGTATATATTTCATAGCACAGACTATCCATCTGTATCAGTGAAGAGAAGATTTAGGTTCCCACCATATTTCTCTTGCATAAAATTGTAATGAAAATAATACATGATGATTTTTGAAAGTTCTAAAATGACACTTCCTACATAAACAGGTTCGTTTAGTAGTAGATTAATGTGTTTGTTCTCAACACCCACCAAAGATTTGAAATCTCTCAAAGGAAGGCCGGGAAACACTTTTTAAGGCTGGATTCTTTGTTTACAAGTTTTATGTTTACTCTATTTCGCAAGTTCATTGTTTTTCCAAAGACGGAATTACACATTAATTTGAAGATTTTTTTTTCAAAATCAGTCCTTGTCTCCTGCCTTCTGCTTGTGTTGAATTGAATATAAGTAGCCAACCAAGGAGACTGGTGAAATTCCAATATTCTATGGACTTTAGTCATTTTCATTCCCAAGTTTATATACAGTTGTAAATTAGGGTAATGTGTGATATAATTTTTCTTATTTTCTAATGCTGGTATCAATTTGGTGGTGTTTTGTCGTTTTCTGTGTTCACCATATAGATCTCGATACAGATTTTTGCTATAGCTTGAAGGTGCTAGTGGATAGGAGTTATGTGAGTCGTGTAAGTCATGAGGATATTCCAGGTCTACCTCCAACATGTACCCTTTATCTGCATCTGTGGAAAGGTTTTGCAAATTGAAACTTAAATTCATCTTCATCTAGCCAACACATTAACCCTGTTGGCAGAGGTTGTGACATTGCCCAACCATAGAGGTAATTAGCATCATAATTCATTATATATGAATTTTGTTTCGCATCATCATTGTTTGCTGTAGGATCAGAATCAGAAATAGCAAAGCTTCAAGATCAAATGAACATATTATCTTCTCTTTGTTCCTCCTATGATGTCTTATTGAATTCTAGCATTTATCCAGAAAGTTTAAGAGACTAAAAGAAAACAGAATGAGCGTGAAAGTTTAACCAACATTACTGATGCAACTTTTGGTTTATTCAGTAAACTAGAAACTTTATGTAGACAAAAACTTTCTCACATAAATCTTGCTGAGAATGGAAAAACAATATTCAGCTATGTCACAAATGAAATTTTGAATGACAAATGTTTATTTGATTTATGGGTTTAAACAAAACATGCTTGCAATCTAATCTGGATGGTTATTCTTTTTTTTGTAGTGGTAACTTGTCCCATACATGTAACAAAAGGACTTTATGTTTGATCTTGTCCTGATTCTTGTTTGAATTAAAACAGTTTGAACTATTGTAATTTCCTTTTCCAGTTAAGGAAGACTACGCCTGTATTTCTCAAATGGGATTGCCATTTTTGGACACTTAGTAATGAAAATATTGAATTAGTGGAATCGTTGAGCTGGACTGATGGTGGTGTCATATTTAGGAGCTGAGAGCGTTTTTCTATGTTCTTGTGTTTGAGGTTTACACTTGTCATCGGAGTATTTAATAGATTCTTTGTCTTTTGTGGGTCTTCTTATTTATATGTTAGCAAAGTTGCATATATTCATAATGGATGTGTTGTTGGCTTGTCTGCCACATTGATGTCCAATCGGTGTTTATCCGATAACTATCATTTGACTATTTAGGACATATTGGACAACTGTCTTGACGATGGTTGCACCGGCTCATCAGGCGCATTAACCATCTTATAATCACAATATTGTAATCTCAAGATCAGCATTTCAATTTAAATTTTTGGTATCAAAGCTGCATTCTTTGTCACAAGTCTTGAAATTGGATCCGACATTCTTTTCCTTTTTTTGTTATGCTAAGCTGTGGTATCTATCGGGCGGTTTGTCTACATCCTTTAGTAAGTCTGAATATTCTGCTTTGTTTGAGAGTGAGTTTGCTGATCGAGAAATAAAATGCCACTTTCCCCGAGAAACAAATGTCAAAACGTAGAGATAAAACGGGGAGTCATCCTTGTTGGGTTCTTAATCCTTTGTCCTCTTCTTACTCGAATTGATACGATTTGGTCCCAATATTATCTATGGAACAGTCTATTACACAATTAGAGCAAATCTAAAATTTAACAAATACTTCAATTTGAACCTCTTTTTATTTATGTGAAAAGTGATAAAGGAGTAGGTCCGGTAAGGGCCGATTTTGGCCTCAAATTTCAGGTTCATCTAATGAAAGATTTTGGACACTTTTTAAACACTTAATTGTCTATTTCAATTGATTCGATTAGTTTATGTGAAAGATTTTGACTGATTCAGTCATTAAAAACGCTCCGATTCAAGCTTAAATATGAAAAATCTATTAAATATGCCAAAAAACGTCACTTCTCAGATGGTATTTGTCGAATATTAAGGTGGCCTCATCCGTGTTCATCCTCAACCTTTATATATGTTATGTCTTATTATCAAATACAACTTGCATTTCAATGTTATGAATGAACACGAATGTGGCCACTTTCATTTAAGACGGAAACCGCTAAAATTTAACTAAAATTGTGAAGATTTCAGTAATTTAGCATGACTTAATGATGCTAGTACCCGATACATGTGCATTGTATTGTCAAAAACAGCCCATATTTATGTAGCAGAAGCATTCTACTTTCCAGTAAACAGCTAAAAGATTACATTTTGACAATTTTGTAAAATTGCTATATTTTGGGGCCAAAAAGGGGTCTTATTGAACCTACCCCTTTTCAACCTCTTGAACGCAGTAAAAAAAAACGGTTTTAGGATTCGGAATCTTGGAAAAAATACAATTTATAGTGGATACGGATTTCAATCTCACGAGTTAAATACATATATAGTACATGGAGGAAGATTCACATAGGGTTTAATGTGTATGCACCTGCCATGAGGATTTATACTGAAAAGTCTTGTTTTACTATTACACATCAAACTTTTTTTGGAAATTTACTAACATACAACTGATAAGTCAACTATCCAATTCATACAGTAATTAACACACACTTTCATTGGGGTAAATTTTTCTATAAGCCAGATTATCAAGATGTACTTTCAGGTCGCAAAAATGCATCCCGACAGCTTTTGAAGCAGATAATTTCCAACCATTTTTAGATGCCGATATTTCAATTCTAACAAGACATACCTGCAATTGACGTTCTGTATATATTCTATTATGCCCTCTGTAACACTTGTTACGCACAAACACCCTTCTATAGTACCTTTTAAAACTTCAATAAGACTTAATTTTTAAACTAAACAATGTAAAAGAAAAAATACTCCCTTGACCAATTTCCTCGTCATAAAAATTAGACATTGTTCAGTTAACTTAACATTAAATTGCCTGTTGGAGAGAAGTTTCGAAAAGAAATTTGGCATACTGAGTCATACATACTGCATTTCAACCATATGTAAAAGATCTTTAAACCTTTTCAGAAACAAACATGTTCCAAATGTTGAATCTACAATTACATCAAAACTGAAAAACGACTTGTTATGCGAGATAAATTATCCTGAATTAGACGAAAATGTCATCTTAAAAAATATAATAGACTACTTTGAAAACAGTAATAAATACAGAAATTCTGATAGGGCGAAATCCTCAGCACAGGAGAGAGTGAACTTAGATATACCAAGCGACACAATTAAATATATTATTGGATCATTTGAAACTGAATTATGTTGGACTTTCTTATCGGTGGTACTATATAGAGTAATCAGAAACTGTTTTCTTGTGGAATCAACCCCGTTCATGTAAGAAAACATCTAAATAAAATTACCGAAGCTGCACACGAAACCAAGAATGCAGAAATTGCAGCAACAGACATTGTTGAATTTAAACTTACAGTTGGCATTGAAACACTGGGGAAAAACACGTACACCTTAATTAACTGTGAACAGCGGACAATAGACATCCGGCGACTAGAATAGCTGATCTTGAAGATATAATTGACACGGATAAACGACTCAACGACACGAAAGAACTTGCAAGTTCAAAACAGCCCACATAGACAAAGATATCAACAAATGTTTCAAAGGACAAATGTAATTTAAGGTTAATGTAAATGATTTTTTCAGATGTCAAAAGATTTAAAGTCAACAGTCCCTAGTGCTGCAAGGTACACAGATGAGAATCACCAAATTTTCACTCATTTGAACTTTAGAAGAGTATCTCAAAATGTAATATATCAAATTGCCAGAAAACGCTATTGGTAAATGCCGCTATCACTAACCACTCATTATCGTAAAAGAACATCAGACAGACATGGTAATATCTCTGACGGTTCTGGAATTAGAAGGCAGACACAACAGTGTGGAATTTAGTTGTAAGGAAGCTGGGCATACCAAATTTCATCCAGACTGGCATTTTGGATTATGGAAGGTATTCATATTATATACGTGTTATAACTATAAACAAGAATGTGTCCTCAGTACACGAATGCCCCACTCGCACTATCATTTTCTATGTTCAGTGGACCTTGAAATTGGGGTAAAATCTCTAATTTGGCATTAAAATTAGAAAGATCATATAATAGGGAACATGTGTACCAAGTTTGAAGTCGATTGGACTTCAACTTCATCAAAAACTACCTTGACCAAAAACTTTAACCTGAAGCGGGACAGACGGACGAACGAACGAACGGACGGACGAACAGACCAGAAAACATAATGCCCCTCTACTATCGTAGGTGGGGCATAAAAAAAACATTTTAAAGAACAAAGAAAACAAACAACACAAACACAAAGTTTAATCAAAATGAAATTTGTTAAATGATAAATCAGTTTAACATGATAAACAGCTGAACACACTACACAATATCATCTCAACTCTTGTAACTAATTATATATCTACTTCATACTCTCTGATCTCTCTCGCATCTTCTTATATGCATAATTACAGGCGGTAACCCCGACGGTTCCAAAGATGGGGTACCGGGCGGTGAATTTAAGTATGATATATATCGTTTAGAAATAACTAAAATACCGGGCCTGTTGAAATGTACTTTAAGCCGTATGTAATAAAAAGAAAGATATCTTCCATAATAATAAATTATAATGTCAAAACTAAAATCGCTACAAAACAAATTACAACAATTATTGTTTGAATTCTGGAAGACTGGGGACCTATACCATCTACCTATAAATCAATATATCAGCACTTTATTATTACAATATTTAAGCATGCATATTACTATTTTTACATTAAAAAAAAGCTACTGCTTTAAGATTGTGGTATGTTAATTGATTGATTGTTGGTTGTTGTGGTATGTTAAAAGTGTGTTTATAAACAAAAGAGTGAAATAAAAATATGCTCGATATTTTCAAGTATGTACATGATAAAACTATTTTAACATGTACAGTATTATTTCTATCAGCGAGGCCAACTGTTAATATACTTAAATCTGTAGGCATGCAGGTTTGATAATACCTTCTGCTAACAAAAAAGTGCAAAATGACGCATCACTCATTATTTATATCTTTACGAGAAAATAAATATCGCTCTTAAATAAATGCAGTTAAACGAGCAGTTATATCACTGCAACAAATGAACCGATTAAGAAATTATTGTGAAGACAAAGGATAATTAAAGTACTTAATTGAGTTCATGTTTCAATTTAACTCTGACAACCACGTGCGCTGCCTGTAACTAGTTAACCCTGAATATTCTGGTAATTAAAGCCCACGTGACACAGGTAGATTGAAAATAAGTTTGTCGTTGTTATTATTGAACATAGGAATTAAAGCTCACATGACACAGGTAGATTGAGAATAGCTTTGTCGTTGTTAGTATTGAACATTGGAATCATTCACAGCCCACGTGTCACAGGTAGATTGAAAATAGCTTTGTCGTTGTTATTATTTGAATTGAATTGAATTATTGAACATTGGAATTTAAGCCCATATGACACAGGTAGATTTATAATAGCTTGTCGTTGTAAGTGTAACAGGAGGTCGGGTGGTTTACGTCACCAAACCCTGCTGTCTACTAAAATGTATGATATTGCCACACATCTAACGACAGACGAACGATGGATGCGACAAATTGTCACGGAGCTCTCCTTGGGCACTGACTAATGTTCTTATTTCTTATATCATATTTATTATGTACAAATTTATATATATATATACATTAGCAGTAATTTCATACGTTGTTCAATAAAGAGACACACCCATTCTAAATCACTAACTCTATTCAACTCTCCCGCATCTCAACGTTCATAAACTTTTATCATCAAAAAGGCCTTTCCTACTTTCATTACTTTCTCTCCCTCTAAATCGTCTTTCAATTCTAGATCACACAAGTATAAGGACAGAAGATAAACAAACAGAAACATAAATTATACAGCTTCTAATTAGACATGATTACAATTAAAACATGTTTAAAACACAGCTGCACCATACGTTAAGATTAACGGTCAATCAGAGAGTCTGCTAAAGTTCATGAAAACAACAACTCTACAAATACTTAAGGTAAACGGACATAAAGTCACAAATTTGATAGAACAAAAAGTCACAGGACATAAAGTCACAAATAATTTTTTGACAAATGTTTAAATATATTTTGATATTATTTCTTTTTATTACATATACTCATTTTTAAGTTAAGGAAATTGCTCATAAACCTTGATAAATGAAAATTTATTAAATTGTAATCATGCAAAGGATATATTTATTGGCAAAATAAAGCCATTTAAGTACCAAATCACTTTTGACATTTTGTTTTCATAACAATAAATGATAATTATTTGATCATTATTGATATGTATTACAAAAGATTACACTACTAAGTTACTTCATATATAAAACTTAAAGAAAAATTCAAAAAAATATTTTCTAAATGAGTATTTTCTTGTTCAAAGAAAAATAATCCCAAACTGGGTTGTGACTTTTTGTCCTGTGGCTTTCTGTCCTACATTCAAATTTAGTATTACACTTAGGTAGTCCTGGCAAGGACTACAGCATTCACGACCATATCAGATAATCAACCGCGAAAACACACTGTGTAGCGAAATTTAAATAAAAAACTACATTTTAAACAGTTTCCTAAATTATAACCGCTGAAATGACTGAAAAATGCTTGAAAATTGTTCAAAAGAGGGAAAAGTTTTATTTGACAAGATAATTCTTTCATGGGTTGGATTAGTGATTAGTAATAATGCATGTAAGGTGGATTAATATTGAATCCAAGTGGTCTTTTTTACCATTTGACAGTAAATTTTCAAAAAGACACATTGATGTTAAGTAGTTAAATATAATATTCTCCTCGCGTTTTGATATACAAAATATATTGAAAATACATCACAAAGATGTAAACTCTCCTTTGATTTCTTCAGCAAACAACTTTTTAAAATAAATGACATGATTTATTTAGAAATGTATACACAACACACAAAATTAGTAATCACCTTGTGCATAATAACTGCATCGAAACATTTATATATTCAAATTTACTACATGCATGGGGAAACATCTTCTAGATTTTATTTAATTAGACTAAATGTAAAAATCGTAGGTAGTATTTCACTCAATAAGATTATTCCAACTGCAATTTATGGCTGAACTATTTAAATAAATAATATCGCAATACAGTTTATTGTTAGATGCAACTTCGAATAGAACAACATTTCGAAGTTTACAATATGCATCATTGATATTTTATTTTAGTTCCCTTATAAAGATGATAATTATTCTTAGGGTCCAAATATTTTTAAAGATCACTCCCTGTAAATGCCGTTTTGTTATTATCACATAGTTCTACATTTGATTTTTTCCTGAATTCCTCCTTAGCCATCAAACTTAAAATCTTCACTTTGTTGTTATCGTCGGTAAGCAGAGTTTGCATCTTCAATTTCTCTTGAACACGATTAATAATGGAACGAATGTAGGACAAAAGGTTACAATATATCTTTTATATTTCATATGGGCTGTACATACATGTAATTATAGGAAAGCTATTTCAAAATATATATTTATATTTTTTTTAATGGTCGTTTGACCGTACCTATTTGTACATTTATTTGCTGTACGGGACGCTCTGTGAACAGTGTTTGGGTGACAATTCTTCGAAGAGAGAAATTAGTTTATCAGTTTTTTTATGTGAAGGTCGGTTATCATTACTTCGGTTTCTAAACTTATGGCGGTGTCGAGAAAAGATAAATAAGAATTATAGAATGATCTTTTAGTAATTTAACATTATTTTAATTGTACTTTCTTTTTAATTGATGCTTTAAAGATCATTCCGAGTACGTATGTGTAGAATTTCTCTAAATGTTATTTATTTTCCGACTTTGTTCCTGAATTTAATCAGTAGGTGAGCAGAGCAGATGTGTAAGGTACTAAAACTTTCCCTTTGGCCGTTGTTGTTAGTAAGATTCCAAGCTCTATTTAAGTATGAGGGAAAATTGTCTTGGTTACAGTTTCGTAAGGAATACTTATCAGCGGTCAAGAAATATCAACCTCTTTTTGCATGGGTCGACATGGTCTCCATCGGTGAAACAATCTAATGGACTCTTGCGTAAACTTAGATAGGCCAAGCATTATTGTAGCTGATAACTGGTCAGTGCTGGTTTTTTTCCCAAATTTGGAATTGCGCAACTTTGATAAAAAATAATCCGTAAGCAAATCAAATTAATATAATACAATAGCTGTAAAGACCTTAAGTGCATTGTCATCACCATGTGGTCTTTGCGTCTGTCTTTTTTTTAAGTGGTCACTGAACCATGAAGATGAGGTCAAGGACATTGGACATGTGACTGACGGAAACTTCGTAACATGAGGCATCTATATACAAAGTATGAAGCATCCAGGTCTTCCATCTTCTAAAATATAAAGCTTTTGAGCTAACGCTGCCGCCGGATCACTATCCCTATGTCGAGCTTTCTGCAACAAAAGTTGCAGGCTCGACAAAAACTAATAAAGAAAAATAATTTAACAGATGTATGGAGAGAACCTAATCCAAATACTAGTCAATTCATATTATTTTTTTTTTCAGAATGAAGAAGTATTTTTTTCTCAAGTGTATTTTGTAATTATTTCTTGAAAATAATAAATTTGTCTCCAGAACAATATATATTATATCTATTGAAGTTTTTTTTGTGATGTTCATATTAATAAATGACAGAATATATATATTTATTTTCAATATTTTAATTCACGTTTCTCTCTCTTATATATATATATACATCAGTTGTTTGACCTGTTAGTCAAATGCGTTTTGTTTAAATATACCTTTTCACTTTTTTGGACTTTTTGGAAAATGTTGTTTGTGCTGTTTTTAGACCCTTCTACAACGAAATTTGTTTAACATGCACACGTATAAAAATTGCGGTTTTTATCCAACGCAATTATAGGTTTGAACGTAGTTTTCAATTTAGACTCGTTTATATATACATATATTATACAGATATTTACATTACATTTCATAGCACTGAATATAAGATATTTAAATGTTCAAAATCTGTGTTCGGGCAACCCTAGGTCTTTTTGTCTTTGGGGGTAATGGCATGGTATAGTCATACTGAGTACTTGTCACAGGTTTTTTTCTTTTTCTTTAGTCAATCTAGACTTGTCACTGTCTTTCATAAGTATAAAAAGACGATTTTTTTTATCAGCTGATTTTGTAACCAAGCATTGATACAATAATTGGTGGCGCCTACAGTAGCCAAACAGCAGGTAATTGCCTTGGCTGTACAGTGCTCGTCTTCAGTCGACAAACTCCAGATTGACTAATTTTCACAAGTTCTTGTATGCTTTTTGGTTTCCAGTTAACCGCCATTTTGAACACATGATTTATTGATTCACAATTGTTATTTGTCCATAAATCAACAAGTTGAAGCTGATTACGTGATTTTACTACATATTTGTACAACCGCTCTTTAAGTTTTTGAAAGTACGTGTCGAAATTTTGGTAAGAGACATATATGTTTGCTGCTTCTTCATTTAACTCATCATGATCTTGGGCTGCGACAAGTCCAGTAGCACCGAAAATTTAATTTAATACTTAGTAGCGTTCTTTGTCGTTGAAACCAATTTGATTTTTCAGGTGGTCGGATACATGATCATTAATGTGTTTTGTACATAAAAATCTTGTTGCGTTTGGAAAGACGCTATCTAATGCTTTAGTCAGACCACCTTCGTCGTCACTACTAACACGTATCTATCTACTGTTAATTGTTTCTTGCAAGCGTGCATTAATGTGTGACAGGAAAGTATGATCCTTCCCAATGTAAAAACAATGGGTTGATGAAAATTGGATGACCACCAGTTTCCTTGCGCACAACTTCATTCTTTTTGTAGACAAAGTTAGTTACAAATACTGGCCCGAGGTTGAATGTTCTGTCGATGCCTAGAACTCCACCCGACAGAGGAGTAAAATCAGCTTCTGTGTAACTGTCTTGTACATATGTATCAGTGCAAAATTACAAGTTGTTCGTACCACTTGAGTTATATTTACGACATCTCGATAACCAAAATGCGTATGAAATTAAGACCCAGAAAATTTGACACATAGCATGCTCCAGTTTTTCTTTATTCATCTTTTCTCTGTAGATTTTTTTTTTCAGTATGTATGTTATTATCAAAGAAATTGCATTGTAAATGCATTGCTATCAGCTGCTTTGTATTATCTGACTATCAAATTCATTATTCCATCTTTTCTCTCATTAAAGTATATCGACGGAAACTTTGTCTGATTTCAAAATATAAACTTTAAATAAATGTGTTGAATATCGTTCGCTGTGTTATAGTCCCTTTGCGCTGATGCAGCGTAAAACAAGCACCAATCAAAGCACATTATGCATTATCAAATTTGTATGTCCTTATTCAAGTATGTGAATAATAGTAGATGTTGGTGGCTTCGATAGCACAACTACAAACGACGTGTCTTTAACATCTGCTGCATCGTCAATTTCTATATACACTTTCCACTGTGTAAATGTACCTGATGCATGGTTTTTCAAGGTGAATGAATCCTCCTGTCTCAAACAATTTTAGACATTTTAAACCTGACAGGCCTTCCGGAGGGAAAACCTAACAGACCTATGTTAAATTGTCTATCTAAATGATTGTAGTATACGCGGTAGAGGTTAATTAATGTGAGTACAATGTCAGCAATTTCCTTTGCCGTTGGTGTTTTTTGTGGCACATCCAAACACAAACCGGGAATAACAGCCTAGAATGTTGCAGACGTAATCAAGTCCTTTGTATAAATAAGGCACTTTCTGCAAGTCTGTCTGCCATCGACTATTTCTGTAAGTGGCTGGAATTGGTCTTCTAGTTATTTTAGCATTACAGCTGGAGCAGGTTATTTCATTTTAAAATAGGATTCTTTTTCTCTCTTCATGCAAGGAACACATCATGTCTTATCATCTCATATATAGTATCATTTTCCTGTGATCTGTTTTGTGATGTGTCTTAATAATCTGTATACTCTCTTATTTAGTCACGCATCTTCTATGTCCGATATTTAGGCTTTGGTTTTTTCTGTAAACCTGTTTTGTTTCTTTAACAAAAAAATCAATTGAATATATTTTTGTATCATTTTTTCTGTTACATCTTTTGCCATCCATGAAACTTTTCTAGGTCCACATTTTTTAAAGGGTCGGACAGTAGGTACTTTTCTCACGCCCCACTTCTTTTTTCTTGTCTCTCACCCATAACATGAAAAACTGAAATATAATCGATCAAATGTCTAGTATTTTTATTGCTCTTTCACAAGGAGGACTTATTCTCGTTTCGCATCAGCTGTCAAAATGATTATCCAAAATTAGTCCCAGTTTGCCTTAGTACAAATTTTCAGATACACAAGAATTAATTAAGGCGAAATGGGATCTTTTGTAAACAATGTAATAAGGGTATGTTTTGTTTGTACTGCAATTTTGAAAGTCAAATTCTACCATGTCTACTTGTCAAGTTTGTGTAGGTTTCCTTCAAATTGGTGAATCTTTCGTCTATTTCTTTTTACATCTTTGTTTTTCCTCATCTTGTCACCTGCTACATGCTGTACTTTCTTTACCTCGTTATCTGCTTGCTCTCTCTTGAACACATTGATAACCTCAAGTATGTTTGGATGTGCGGTTTTGACTCTTTTTTCTAATTGCATTAAATTCATACAATTAAATCTTGTTATTAAATAAAGCATAAAAAAACAACCTTCCTACTTGCTAATGTTTTATTGTACATTTTTTTTTCTGATTTCACAATTTTTTAAACCAATAACATTCGTCTTTTTATAAATAATATTTAAATAATAATCCAAGAGAAACAAAAAAACAATAATTACATGTTGTTTATATTGTTAAAAAAAACAGGTTTAATTTGTTACTTCAAGTTTTTCATCTAAATTCCCATATCGCCTTAGTATTTTTTTTTTTACTTTTTTGCGTCTAAGGCGAAATGGGAACACACTTCTGCTTCAACAAAGCTGTTTGTTTGCATTAAATATGTTAGTCTGATGCACGCCGTCTAGCGATGTTTTTTTAAGTATACATCCGAATTATAGAAACTCAGGATAATGTGTGAAAATACTGGTCCATATCAAGTAAAAGCAAAACTTACTGATGTGACTTGCAGAATTCAAGAAACCCCTACTGCAAAGGATATAGTAGTCCATGTAGATCATTTAAAATCCCATTTTGGTACTGTCGCTGTCACATGGCTACCACCTGAAATAGAGAATGAGTCTGATATAGAACCCCCGTTATTTGATTTTCACTTGTCATTTGATGGAACTCATGAAACTGAAAAGGATATTCCCTTTAATATAGATGTAAACCCCTGTACCCCTAGCCCACAAAGAACCAGATGTGGAAGAACAGTAAAAAAGCCAACAAAGTATTCACCGTGTATATAGTTTTAAATATTTGTGTATAATTTTTGTACTGCAATCAGTACTTAGTTTTAAAAAAAAGTGGAAAAATTTAAGTTTGCATATTTTAAAATAATATTGGTGCGGTAAATTAGTAATACTGAGAATGGTAAGCAGATGGAATATAGCTATAGCAGGTAATTTCATTTTAAAATAGGATTCTTATACTGTCTTCATGCAAGGAACACATCATGTCTTAGTGTCTCATTTATAGTATCATTTTTCCTGTGATCTGTTCCGTGATGACGTGTCTTAATAATCTGTATAAGCTCTAATTTGGTTACGCTTATACGCTTTTAGGTCCAACATTTAGGCTTTCATTTTTTCTGTAAACCTGTTTTGTTTCTTTGACAAAAAAAAATTAATTGAATATATTTTTGTATAATTTTTTCTGTTACATCTTTTACCATCTCTGAAACCTTTCTAGGTCAACATTTTGAGGGGTCGAACAGAGGGTTCCTTTCTCATGCCCCACTGTTGTTCACCCTAAAACATTAAAAACTTAAATATAATCGATCAAATGTCTTATATGTTTATGGCTCTTTCAAAAGATAGAAGGACTTATTCTCATTTCGCCTTAGCTGTCAAAATGATTATACCAAATTAATCCCAGTTAACTATGTTTTTCTGCATGCCATTTGTACTTCTGCAAATAAATATTGAGTTGAACATTAAATTGAGGCTTGGCAAAGATTGAGTTTGAATAAAATTATCGATACAAAATGAAAATTAACCTCTTTCAACTGTTTTGGCAATGATGTTATACGCCGACGGTCCTCCCGTGTATCGGGTCTTTGGTATCTTTGCTTCCCCTGGTCCTTTCACTTTTGCATTTCTATTGCCAATTCACATCTTAAATTATATAAAAAGTATCAAGTAAATAATTATTGTACTTATAAAACTGGAACAAGGCAGATATCTGTGTAGCACTTAGTTTAAAAAATCTTCTCCTTTGAAACTGCTGTATCAATTTCAGCCAAACTTAGGCTAAATGAGTTTCAGAGTATCTAGTATAAATTTTATATTTTATTTCCTTGAATGTGAAGAAACATAGCTCCTATGGCTAAAATAGAACATAGAGAGAAAATGATTTTTTTTTTTTTTTTTTGCTTTTGAAGAAAATAGGACGATTCAAAGAACATTTAAATAAATTGAAAAGCCAAAATAATCATTGATGAGAGATTTAACCAAAAAAATTAAGGTGACGATTCAGGCTCTTGAGAGCCTCTTGGTTTTTATACAATTAGTGTAATTTAACCCACATTAATGTCGACATGTATAATTCCAGGATATTTCTTAAACAAGACGTCCAAGCACTTTTCATCACGTGGAAAATAGGCAACCATTGCTCCACATCCATCTGTCTTGGCAGTTTTTAGAAAATCTGACTTATTCTTGTAATGTAGATGCGAATCCAGAACAAGCTTGTTTCCAGTTTCACCAATCATCAAGTACTTGTTCAAGTATCTGCTTGTTAGTATATCCGTGCCAAAATTGTTAGGGTTGTATTATCATCAGTTGAAGAATTATTACTGGTCCCTATTATTTTATTTTTTAAAATATCTGCCTCTTCAGGACATATAGTATCAAACAGCATTTGCATTTACTTTGAAGCTTTTTCTGAGTATCTGCGTTATGTACGTTCACTTGCATCATATATCATTGTATTATACCAACTTGAAGTCTCAAAAATCTGTAACCATTACAATACCTTTACTACTACTACACGAATCCCTAGAGAAAAATGCCCCGAGTCATAGGGAATTTAGCAAATGGTAAATTATTCTCAAAGATGAAATACAGTCTGTTGAAATTGAACTGGATTTTAACCCCTTCTTGTTTCAGGTCAAAAGACTGACAAGTTACGGAAGAGGCTAACCTGTTGCGTGCATTTGCATTAACAGACCTTACTTGTGCCTTTCTTGAACTCCGGCGACTTCTAACTTTAATTTTATTGACTCTGCTGATATTCGTAAAAACCTTTTCAAGTCAATAATACGTATGATTTATTTAATAATATTCCTTTTACAAATATTGTTGCATTTTTAAAAGAAATTGGAATTTATTAAAGAAAAGAAGTTAGGTATATTTAAGTCTTTTTTTCATTTTTATCACGTTATCTTGCTGTTGATTTTTATTTGTAAATAATCAATTTGCTTTAATCTAGAATTTTAGTATATTGTAGGACTTTTTGTCTTTTTTTAAAAATATGCTTTAAATGGTAAAAATATTAGAAATAGCCTTATTGTGCTAATGCAGCGTAAAGCAATCAACAATCAATTAATCAATCTAACTTTTCTGTCTTTGTAGAGCCTTATTTAAGAACTTTAAACCCAACTTCTTATGTATCTATTTTGATTGTGCAAAAAAACACAGTGAAAGTCTATATTATACTTATTTATCACAAAGGAGGGACGAAAGATACTAAAGGGACAGTCTAACTCGTAAATCTAAAACAAACTGACAACGCCATGGCTTAAAAAGAAAAAGACAAACAGAAAAACAATAGTACACATGACACAACAAAGAAAACTAAAGAATAAACAACACGAACCCCACTAAAAACTAGGGGTGATCTCAGGTGCTCCGGAAGGGTAAGCAGATCCTGCTCCACATGCGGCACCCGTCGTGTTGCATATGTGATTACAAATCCGGTAAATAGTCTAATTCGGTAAGTCAAATTCATGAAAGGGAAAGGGATTGTAGTTACGACGTCAGGAACATATCCGATATCATTTGTGAAACGGTTATTCCATAACGGTCAACCAACTCGTGATGGCGTCCGTAAAATTTACGAAGGGATGATTTCAACTTCACCATTTGGAACTCTTGGTTTAATAGCTTCCTTGTGAGCAGTAACCCTCTATCAAGAAAATCATAATAGAAAATGCAAGCACGGGAATATCGTATCAATTGGGAGATAAATACCCCGTATGCAGGTGCTGCTGGAATGTTGCTACTTAGAAATGGAAAGTTCACAATTGGAAAGCTGAAATCATCTCTTTTGTCGTAAAGTTTTGTCTTCAACCGACCCTCATTGTCTATTTCTAGATGTAAGTCAAGATATGAAGCCGACTTAACTGTATCTGTAGTATCCTTTATCTCCAATTCGATGGGATAGATGCGATCCACATAGTCACCAAATTTTGAATTGTTTAGTGAAAGAACGTCATCTATATAGCGAAAAGTAGAGTTAAAGGATATTGCTAACTTCTTATCTTTCTTCCTAAGAAGTTCCTGCATGAAGTCAGCCTCATAATAATAAAGAAACAAGTCAGCAAGTAGAGGGGCACAGTTTGTTCCCATTGGGATGCATACAATCTGTTGACAAACACGTCCTCCGAACGTAACAAATATGTTGTCAATCAAGAAATCCAGCATCTTGATAATATCGGTTTCAGAGAATTTTTTGTTTGAATCAGCATGATTCTTTACAAATTAGGATTTATCCCTCCCTAAGACAAGATACTTATATCTACGTTGGCCATTCTTTTTTATGAAGCAAAGTAATACCAACTCTTTTAATTTGTCTTTTAGTTTGTAATGTGGAATACTTGTGTAAAGAGTAGAAAAGTCAAATGTTTTAATACTGTTACAAGATGAAAGAGAGTTAGATTGTATGTACTCTAAAAGATCTTTGGAATTTTTAAGTATCCACATCTGATTCACGCCACCTCTAGAATAGGCAGTTTCACAATAACTTTGAAGCGCGTCTTTGATTGCTGATAAAATAGATGTTGATAATTTAGAAAGGGGTTTCGTGGAGCACATGGAAGACCCAGCAATATACCGTTGTTTGTAAGGACACTTAGGTTATCCATCAATAACATTGACACCATTCTCTGTACATGGCTCAATTTTATATTTATATTTCTGGATTGCATTAAAATGGCATAAACAAATGCAGCTTTCGGTATAACTCGTTCAATTTTTGTATAGCAGGATCGTTGTTGAGGTGGACGCATGGTTGAAAATAGTACTGGCAATTTTTCCATATTTTTCTTTGATTATTCGAGACCATTCTAGATATTTTAAGCTATTGACATCTTTTTTTATCAGTTCACTTACAAAAAGCAATTTCCTGTTTCCCAAAGTAGAAATTGATTATTCTATTTCTAAACATAGTTCAGAAATAACTCCATTTCTAAAGTTATCTATCTTCATTAGTGCACCATTTATATTCTTGTCATTTTGAATCACGTTAAGATGGATTTCTCTTCCTGGTTTAAACAGTTGTTACTTCTTGATGTTGTAGTCTTTAATTATGTGTAACATCTGGTAGAACTGGATTATAAAGTGTATCTCTATTCATGTATACATAATCAAGGTCAGAACCAATACATGTCCCTACATTAGTTTTGGGTTGTGTCTAAATTGGTGTTATGGTTATACCAGCATAACTTTGGTAAGAAATTCCTGAAACGAATATAAATACTTATAGTTACCATTTTAATTAATACTGAAGAAATAACAAACCCTGAGAACAGAACCTTTTGACCACAAAATAATATTGTTTGAAAAAGTGTACAATGTATATACTATTTCATCATTTTATAATAGATATTTTAAAAAAGAAGCTGAAATACATGTAACATGTGCAACATCAATTAGAGATTATGTTACTTATTTTTTAGTAAATTTAACCGCTTGATGGATAATTTATTCAGATGTTACCTTCAATTGACTATATTCTTAATATAATTGTATATAATATCACAGCAAACCTGCTTCTGGTATACTGTACATTTTCCTTTCTGTTGTGTTTTATATTCTGTTTCTTGTTTTGCATAAGAAAATGGTTTGCTTTAAATTTTCATTTATAGCCTGGATACATACAAACATGTGTCAACTAAACATTTCTTTGCATTAATAATCTAAAAAAAAGGATAGATTTTATCTTTGCACATACTATTAGCATGCACTTTATTTACTAATTAGATGTGTTAATAAGTTTATTTAATGCACATATCTGCAATAAAATTTCTTTCAATGCCAGGAGTATCAGGACATTTAACTGGGTGAAATCGATAAGTGTATACTTTTAACTTAAACCCAGTCCCCAATCATTTATCAAATAACATGAATTGCCAAATGAACAATAACTTACATGTCAAATGTTTTTTTCCTGTTGGTTTTGTCAGATGAATTGCATTCTGTACATGTATGCTGCACCGTATCTTTTCTGTCCTCAGTTGATTGGATACCATAACATAAAATAACTGTAGCATAAAACTGAACAACAAATTATAATAAAAGTTAACATGCATCTCCATTTTTGTCAATAAATTTTGCTGATTTGAATTAATACTACATTATAGTATTCAGAGGAGAGAACTGTTGGATGAATGTAACACGCAGGCCATCAATAAACAACAAGCAGTAAAAACTCCTTAACACTTTCCTGAAGTAAAGATACAGTTTTATTATATAAATATGCCAAAGATTTATGGTGAAGTTTAAATTACCAGAGGTATATTGAAAATGTATGTAGTGTGTATGTTGTAATTTAATTTCCCCAAAATATATGGTGTATATGTTTCCAACTTTGTACTTCTTTGGGTTTGTAAATATATTTGATTTGAGTGTCACTGATGAGTCTTATGTAGACGAATCGCGCGTCTGGCGTACTAAGTTATAATCCTGGTACCTTTGATAACTATTTCCATACAAATGAACATGTACCAAAGATCTATGGTGTATCGAGCCTTATAAATTAACCAAATATTTATGGTGCATGTCTGTCCAGTAAAAAAAACATGAAATCATACATGCACTGGTCAATTCACATAAATTTAAACAAATTAAATGAAAAAAGTTGTCATGTTTTTGATACACACCTATATTGCAAGGCTCTGCATTGGAAGATAAATCTTCAAACATATTCTCCGAACTTGCATGTTGACTTGGTAGTTGGTAATCTGTAAGATATATGTGTCTCGTTACAAATGTAACTGATTAAAATTAATATATTTGTACAAACAAGAATATGTGTGTTTCACAGATTGAAGTTGCTTCAAGTGTTTCCATTGCATCCTGATTCATCTTGTGGTGGTGTCTTTGGTAGCACGAGCTATGCTTGCTTTTTCAAAATTGCACAAATTTATTCTGATGTTTATGGCATTTTAAATGGTTAGTTTCGAATGTATAAAAAAAATTCACAAAAGCTGCATTTTCTTTTCCAATATGTCTGTCTAATTGCCATCTGGTGGCACTTTTGATTTTAAGGGAAGTGTAAAGGAAGTTCAAATAAAAAAAGGTTTTATCAAATAAGAGACTTGCTTTATAACAAAATAAAAAAAAAAAATGATTACACTGTCAACAGAAACAAAAAATAAAAATATTTAGGATATCGAATTTTTTTCACTTTTAAAATATAATATTTAAACAGTTCTTTTGATGAAGTGTTTGCATTTAGTATGGGAAAGATATTTGAAGAACGGAAGCACATTTCAACAATATTCCCTGTCGTTTCATTCATGTACTCCATCAATGCATTTTCTGGCTTATGCCGTTCTTGAATACTTGGATATGGGTATTTTGTTTTTCTCAATTTTGCTTGAATTATGTCCCTTTCGGATTTTAATTCCCGTGTGTGTCTCGGTTGCCTCTTGTGTTCAATTCTTTCAAGTAAAGAGTTAATGTTTCCCATTTCATACTGTTAGCTACATTAGATATATGGTTTATAATGTTCCTATTATATTACTATTAAATGACATGTAACCCCTGATGAGCATCGATGCGACCACTACGGGAGGACGACTCGTGTTTATCGAATCAATTCAGAATTTCTGGTTGCATGAGGAATCTATCGCAAACTTCAAAACTATCAATCTACATATATTTTGTGTGATGTCTCCCATACCAAATTTGACGAAATATATTGCGAAATTGTTCGCTCTTACACCATTTGGTCTTCAACACAGCTAAAAATTCCACACCTAAAGCTGTATGTCCGTGTTCCTAACATTTCATCAAAATGTTTCTACCCAACATCACTTCTTTTCAATAGCAAGGACTACCTTTCTCAGGAAAAGAATTGTAATAACATTTATAATTTCCGAACCCCAACTATTCCTCATATTGGATTGATCATAAAGTCTTCTCACACATTTTGCAAACGTGGTAGCTAAAAATAGAAAAAAAATATCAATAATAATTTGAATATAGTATTCATACTGATAAAAAATAAAATGCACCAACTTAAATAAAACTTATATATAAGCGTATGATTTTTGTGAGTGCACAGTTCCATCAATATATTCATATCGGTTATTTCTAACATGATAAGCATACAATTTATAATGCCGTGTGATAATTGTAATTGATGTTACCTTAAATCGGTCATTGACCAAGACAATTTTCTAATATATATTGATAATTGTATTTGATGTTACCTTAAATTGGTCATGTGACCGATATACTTTTTAATTATAAAATTGTAATACTTTTTTAGAAAACTTTACCACTTTTTGGATATTTTATTCAGATGTTACTTTAAATTGACCATATTCTTAGAATAACTATATATAATATAACAGCAAACCTGATATTGGTATTTTGATGATTTTTCGACATTTTACTGTAAATTTGACAATTTCTTTGATAATTGTAATTGGTGTTACCTTAAATTGGTCATTGGACTAAGACAATTTTCTTATATGCATTGACAATTGTATTTGATGCTACCTTAAATTGGTCATGTGACCGATATACTTTTTAATATGTATTGACAGTTGTATTTAAATTCAATTTGAACCAATCAAACCTTCATTTTAAAATTGTAATATTTTTTGAGAAAATTTACCACTTTTTGGATATTTCATTTAGATGTTACTTTAAATTGACCATATTCTTAGAATAACTATAATTATTATCACAGCAAACCTGATATTGGTTTTTTGATGATTTTTCGTCATTTTACTGTTAATTTGACAATTTTTTTGGATAATTGTAATTGATGTTACCTTAAATCGGTAATTTGACCAAGACAACTTTCTTATATGTATTGACAATTGTATTTGAGGTCAATTTCGACCAACCAAACCTTCATTAGAGAATTAGAAATACTTATTTAATCAGTTTTACCATTTTTGTGATAATTGTAATTGATGTTACCTTAAATCGGTCATATGACCAAGACAATTTTCTAATACATATTGATAATTGTATTTGGATTCAATTTGAACCAACCAAACCTTCATTATAAAGTTGTAATCCTTTTATAGAAAATTTTACTACTTTTTGGATAATTTATTCATATTTTACCTTAAATTGACCATATTCTGAGGATAATTATAAATAATATAACAACAAATCTGATATTGGTATTTTGATGATTTTTCGACATTTTACTGTAAATTTGCCAAATTTTTTAATAATTGTAATTGATGTTACCTGAAATCGGTCATTTGACCGAGACAATTTTCTAAAACGTATTGATAATTGTATTTGAATTCAATTTGATCCAATCAAATCTTCATTATAGAATTGTAATACATTTTTAGAAAATTTAACTACTTTTTGGATTATTTATTCAGATGTTACCTTAAATTGACCATATTCTGAGGATAATTATAAATAATACAACAGCAAATCTAATATTGGTATTTGATGATTTTTCGACATTTTACTGTAAAGTTGCCCATTTTTTGATAATTGTAATTGATGTTACCTTAAATCGGTCATTCGACCAAGACAATTTTCTAATACGTATTGATAATTGTATTTGAATTCAATTTGAACCAATCAAACCTTAATTATAAAATTGCAATACTTTTTTAGATAATTTTACCACTTTTTGGATAATTTATTCAGATGTTGCCTTAAATTGACCATATTCTGAGGATAATTATAAATAATACAACAGCAAATCTGATATTGGTATTTCGATGATTTTTCGACATTTTACTGTAAATTTGACAAGTTTTTTGATAATTGTAATTGATGTTACCTTAAATTGGTCATTTGACCAAGATAATTTTCTAATATGCATTGACAATTGCATTTGATGCTACCTTAAATTGGTCATTTGACCGATATACTTTTTAATATGTATTGACAGTTGTATTTGAATTCAATTTGAACCAATCAAGCCTTCATTTTAAAATTGTAATACCTTTTTAGAAAACTTTACCACTTTTTGGTATTTCATTCAGATGTTACTTTAAATTGACCATATTCTTAGAATAACTTTATATAATATAACAGCAAACCTGATATTGGTATTTTGATGATTTTTCGACATTTTACTATTAATTTGACAATTTTTTGGATAATTGTAATTGATGTTACCTTAAATCGGTAATTTGACCAACACAACTTTCTTATATGTATTGACAATTGTATTTGAGGTCAATTTCGAACAACCAAACCTTCATTAGAGAATTTGAAATACTTATTTAATCAGTTTTACCATTTTTGTGATAATTGTAATTGATGTTACCTTAAATCGGTCATTTGACCAAGACAACTTTCTAATACGTATTGATAATTGTATTTGGATTCAATTTGAATCAATAAAACCTTCATTATAAAATTGTAATACTTTTTTATAAAATTGTAATACTTTTTAGAAAATTTTACTACCTTTTGGATAATTTTTTCAGATGTGACCTTAAATTGACCATATTCTGAGGATAATTATAAATAATACAACAGCAAATCTCATATTGGTATTTTGATGATTTTTGACATTTTACTGTAAGTTTGACAATTTTTTTGATAAATGTAATTTATGATACCTAAAATCAGTCATTTGAACAAGACAATTTTCTAAGATGTATTGACAATTGTATTTGATGTTACCTTAAATTGGTCATGTGACCGATATACTTCGTAATATGTATTGACAAATAAATTTGAATTCAATTTGAACCAAATCAAACCTTCATCATAAAATTGTAATACTTTTTTAGAAAACTTTCCCACTTTTTGGATATTTCATTCAGATGTTATTTAAAATTGACCATATTCTTAGAATAACTAATATATAATATAACAGCAAACCTGATATTGGTATTTTGATGATTTTACGACCTTTACTGTAAGTGTGACAATTTTTTGGATAATTGTAATTGATGTTACCTTAAATCGTAATTTGACCAAGACAACTTTCTTATATGTATTGACAATTGTATTTGAGGTCAATTTGGACCAACCAAACCTTCATTAGAGAATTAGATATACTTATTTAGTCAGTTTTACCATTTTTGTGATAATTGTAATTGATGTTACCTTAAATCGGTCATATGACCAAGACAATTTTCTAATACGTATTGATAATTGTATTTGGATTCAATTTGAACCAACCAAACATTCATTATAAAGTTGCAATCCTTTTATAGAAAATTTTACTACTTTTTGGATAATTTATTCATATTTTACCTTAAATTGACCATATTCTGAGGATAATTATAAATAATATAACAACAAATCTGATATTGGTATTTTGATGATTTTTCGACATTTTACTGTAAATTTGCCAAATTTTTTGATAATTGTAATTGATGTTACCTGAAATCGGTCATTTGACCGAGACAATTTTCTAAAACGTATTGATAATTGTATTTGAATTCAATTTGATCCAATCAAATCTTCATTATAGAATTGTAATACATTTTTAGAAAATTTAACTACTTTTTGGATAATTTATTCAGATGTTACCTTAAATTGACCATATTCTGAGGATAATTATAAATAATACAACAACAAATCTGATATTGGTAATTTGATGATTTTTCGACATTTTACTGTAAATTTGTCATTTTTTTTGATAATTGTAATTGATGTTACCTTAAATCGGTCATTTGACCAAGACAATTTTCTAATACGTATTGATAATTGTATTTGAATTCAATTTGAACCAATCAAACCTTAATTATAAAATTGCAATACTTTTTTAGATAATTTTACCACTTTTTGGATAATTTATTCAGATGTTGCCTTAAATTGACCATATTCTGAGGATAATTATAAATAATACAACAGCAAATCTGATATTGGTATTTCGATGATTTTTCGACATTTTACTGTAAATTTGACAAGTTTTTTGATAATTGTAATTGATGTTACCTTAAATTGGTCATTTGACCAAGATAATTTTCTAATATGCATTGTCAATTGCATTTTATGCTACCTTAAATTGGTCATTTGACCGATATACTTTTTAATATGTATTGACAGTTGTATTTGAATTCAATTTGAACCAATCAAACCTTCATTTTAAAATTGTAATACTTTTTTAGAAAACTTTACCACTTTTTGGTATTTCATTCAGATGTTACTTTAAATTGACCATATTCTTAGAATAACTATATATAATATTACAGCAAACCTGATATTGGTATTTTGATGATTTTTCGACATTTTACTATTAATTTGACAATTTTTTGGATAATTGTAATTGATGTTACCTTAAATCGGTAATTTGACCAACACAACTTTCTTATATGTATTGACAATTGTATTTGAGGTCAATTTCGAACAACCAAACCTTCATTAGAGAATTTGAAATACTTATTTAATCAGTTTTACCATTTTTGTGATAATTGTAATTGATGTTACCTTAAATCGGTCATTTGACCAAGACAACTTTCTAATACGTATTGATAATTGTATTTGGATTCAATTTGAACCAGTCAAACCTTCATTATAAAATTGTAATACTTTTTTAGAAAATTTTACTACTTTTTGGATAATTGTTTCAGATGTGACCTTAAATTGACCATATTCTGGGGATAATTATAAATAATACAACAGCAAATCTCATATTGGTATTTTGATGATTTTTGACATTTTACTGTAAGTTTGACAATTTTTTTGATAAATGTAATTTATGATACCTAAAATCAGTCATTTGAACAAGACAATTTTCTAAGATGTATTGACAATTGTATTTGATGTTACCTTAAATTGGTCATGTGACCGATATACTTCGTAATATGTATTGACAAATAAATTTGAATTCAATTTGAACCAAATCAAACCTTCATCATAAAATTGTAATACTTTTTTAGAAAACTTTCCCACTTTTTGGATATTTCATTCAGATGTTACTTAAAATTGACCATATTCTTAGAATAACTATATATAATATAACAGCAAACCTGATATTGGTATTTTGATGATTTTACGACATTTTACTGTAAATGTGACAATTTTTTGGATAATTGTAATTGATGTTACCTTAAATCGGTAATTTGACCAAGACAACTTTCTTATATGTATTGACAATTGTATTTGAGGTCAATTTGGACCAACCAAACCTTCATTAGAGAATTAGATATACTTATTTAGTCAGTTTTACCATTTTTGTGATAATTGTAATTGATGTTACCTTAAATCGGTCATTTGACCAAAACAACTTTCTAAGTATTGATAATTGTATTGGAAGTCAAATTGAACCAACCGAGCCTTTACTATAAAATTGTAAAAAAAATTCAATAAATTTTACCACTATTTGGATAATTTATTCAGATCTGACCTTAAATTGACCATATTCTGAGGATAATTATAAATAATACAACAGCAAATCTGATATTGGTAGTTTGATGATTTTTCGACATTTTACTGTAAATTTTACACTTTTTTGATAATTGTAATTGATGTTACCTTAAATCGGTCATTTGACCAAGACAATTTTCTAATACGTATTGATAATTGTATTTGAATCAATTTCAACCAATCAAACCTTCATTATAAAATTGCAATACTTTTTTAGATAATTTTACCACTTTTTGGATAATTTGTTCAGATGTTACCTTTATATTGACCATATTCTCAGGATAATTATAAATAATACAACAGCAAATCTGATATTGGTATTTTGATGATTTTTCGACATTTTACTGTAAATTTGACAATTTTTTTGATATTGTAATTGATGTTACCTTAAATTGGTCATTTGACCAAGATAATTTTCTAATATGCATTGACAATTGTATTTGACGCTAGCTTAAATTGGTCATTTGGCCGATATACTTTTTAATATGTATTGACAGTTATATTTGAATTCAATTTGAACCAATCAAACCTTCATTTTAAAATTGTAATACTTTTTTAGAAAACTTTTCCACTTTTTGGTATTTCATTCAGATGTTACTTTAAATTGACCATATTCTTAGAATAACTATATATAATATAACAGCAAACCTGATATTGGTATTTTGACGATTTTTTGACATTTTACTGTTAATTTGACAATTTTTTTGATAATTGTAATTGATGTTTTACCTTAAATCGGTAATTTGACCAAGACAACTTTCTTATATGTATTGACAATTGTATATTTCGATCAACCAAACCTTGATTAGAGAATTTAAAATACTTATTTAATCAGTTTTTACCATTTTCGTGATAATTGTAATTTATGTTACCTTAAATTGGTCATTTGACCAAGACAATTTTCTAATACGTATTGATAATTGTATTTGAATTCAATTTGAACCAATCAAACCTTCATTATAAAATTGTAATACTTTTTTAGAAAATTTTACGACTTTTCGGATAATTTATTCAGATGTTACCTTAAATTGACCATATTCTGAGGATAATTATAAATAATACAACAGCAAATCTGATATTGGCATTTTGATGATTTTTCGACATTTTGCTGTAAATTTGACAATTTTTTGGATAATTGTAATTGATGTTACCTTAAATCGGTCATTTGACCAAGACAATTTTCTAAGATGTATTGACAATTGTATTTGATGTTACCTTAAATTGGTCATATGACCGATATACTGTTTAATATGTATTGACAAATGTATTTGAATTCAATTGGAATCAATCAAACCTTCATTATAAATTTGTAATATTTTTTTAGAAAACTTTACCACTTTTTGGATATGTTATTCAGATGTTACTTTACATTGACCATGTTCTTAGACTTACTATATATAATATAACAGCAAACCTGATATTGGTATTTTGATGATTTTTCGACATTTTACTGTAATTTTGACAATTTTTTGGATAATTGTAATCGATGTTACCTTAAATCGGTAATTTGACCAAGACAACTTTCTTATATGAATTGGCAATTGTATTTGAGGTCAGTTTGGACCAACCAAACCTTCATTAGAGAAGCAGGTATACTTATTTAGTCAGTTTTTTCCCATTTTTGTGATAATTGTAATTGATGTTACCTAAAATCGGTCATTTGACCAAGACAACTAGCTAATAAGTATTGATAACTGTATTGGAAGTCAACTTGAACCAACCAAGCCTTTACTATAAAATTGTAAAAAATTTCAATAAATTTTACCACTATTTGGATAATTTTTTCAGATCTTACCTTATATTGACCATATTCTGAAGATAATTGTAAATAATACAACAGCAAATCTGATATTGGTATTTTGATGATTTTTCGGCATTTTATTGTAAATTTTACAATTTAATTTTAACTGTATTTGATGTTACCTTAAATCGGTCATTTGATTAAGACAATTTTATAATATGTATTGGCAAATGTATTCAAAGTAAAATTGAAACGACCACAGCTTTAATTAAAAGTTGCAACATTTCCTCAGTAACATTTTTTCAGTAAATTTCACTATTTTTGAATATTCATTCATTTTTACCAATATTGATATTTTTTTCAACATTTTACTGAAAATTTGACAACTTTTTTGATAACTGTGTCTGATATTACCTTAAATCGATCATTTGATCAAGCTATTTTTCTACTATGTATTGAGAAATGTATTAGAAGTAAAATTGAAAATCCACAGATTTAATTAAAAATTGGTACATTTGCTCGGTAACATTTTTTCAGTAAATTTTACTATTTTTAAATATTCATACATTTTTACCAATATTGATATTGTTCAACATTTTACTGTAAATTTGACCTTTTTGATAACTGTATATATTTCAACTTAAATCAGACATTTGATCAAAACATTTTTCTAATATATTTTGACAAATGTATTCGAAGTAAAATTGAAACAACCACAGCTTTAATTAAAAATTGCAACATTTCCTCGGTAACATTTTTTCAGTAAATTTCAATTTTTTTGGTATTCTTTCATTTTTACCAGTATTGATATTTTTTCAACCTTTTACTTTAAATTTGAAAACTTTTTGGATAGCTGTTTTTTATATTACCTTAAATCGGTCATTTGATCAAGCTATTTTTCTACTATGTATTGAGAAATGTATTAGAAGTAAAATTGAAAATCCACAGATTTAATTAAAAATTGCTACATTTCCTCGGTAACATTTTTTTAGTAAATTTTACTATTTTTAAATATTCATACATTTTTACCAATATTGATATTTTTCAACATTTTACAGTAAATTTTACCTTTTTGATAACTGTCTATAATTCAACTCAAATCGGTCATTAGATCAAAACATTTTTCTAATATGTTTTGCAGGGATGGGGTAATTGAAAATGTAATGGTAATTAAGTGTAATGTATTACAATTTTCCATGTAATTGCATGTTATGTGTAATTGAGCATTTTTTTAATTACATGTAATGGTAATTTAATTAATTACATTGAAAAAAACATGTAATGCTCAATTACTTTTGAATTACATTTCAATAACATATACTTTTATGGTGGTAAAGATAAGAATTTGTGTTTAATAATATAAATTGTAAAATAATACTTGTTTTTCAAATATTGATATCACATACTTTTTTAATATATGAAGTCTATAATTTATACTGAAGTTACAATGTATATCAATATAAAAAAAAATGTCAGTATCATATATTAGTGTTCATTTTTTAAGAAAGATCTTTTGACTAAATAGATTGATAAGTAACTAATCACCTTGTTAAACAAAAAACCCAAAAAAAGTGTCACTGTGAAAAATCTTTCTTAGACAGTTCATTTAGAATTTAAAATCACTGCACACAGAATCATTTTGTCAAATTAGTATACACAAAAGGATTATAGAAATGAAAATTAACAGCTGTAAAAACAAACAGCAATTAATCAGATTAAAATGTCCAGGGGCAATACCACTGTTGCATGTATTTTTTATCTAATTAGCAAAATATTGCTAATATTTAGACATTATACATACATTAATTGTATTCAATATTGTGACAAGCACACTTTTTGATATTTTTAATGTAAAAAAAAATATTTATGATTTATGTATAATATCTTTATTTATATTATGTTTAATTTAAATTACTTCATTTCTGAGATGTCAAATACCCCTTGATGTATTGGCAAGTTAAAATAGGAACCAATTCCCCCTCCTTTCAATATGATGATCTTCTGATCATAGAACTTCCATGTTCTGATCAAGCAATATCTACCGCATTAGCTCCTGTCAAAAAGCTATTTAGAATTGATGTCAAAGTGTTCAGACCAGAGAGATTCAGACTAAATGACAAAATATAAAATAGCTAATGATTATCAAATGCAACGCTTAAACTATGCTAACATGAATATTTTACACATGCATTATTTATACATGTATAATATTGTTAAAAAATACCAATGACGAAATGTAATGTGTAATTTAATTAATTACTATAGTAAAGTAATTGTAATTTAATTAATTACATTTCAAAAACAGTGTAATGTGTAATTGATGTAATTGATCATTTTTGCAATATAATGTGTAATTTAATTAATTACATTCCAATGTAATTGACCCCAAGTCTGATGTGTTGACAAATGTATTAGAAGTAAAATTGAAACAACCACAGCTTTAATTAAAAATTGCAACATTTCCTCGGTAACATTTTTTCAGTAAATTTCACTATTTTTGAATATTCATTCATTTTTACCAGTATTGATATTTTTTCAACATTTTACTGTAAATTTGACAACTTTTTTGATAACTGTATTTGATATTACCTTAAATCGGTCATTTGATCAAGCTATTTTTCTACTATGAATTGACAAATGTATAAGAAGTAAAATTGAAACAACCAAAGCTTTAAATAAAAATTGCAACATTTCCTTGGTAACCTTTTTTCAGTAAATTTTACTATTTTTAAATATTCATTCCTTTTTACCAATATTGATATTTTTCGACATTTTACTGCAAATTTGACCTGTTTGATAACTGTATTTGATATAACCTTTAATCGGTCATTTGATCAAGACATTTTTCTAATATGTATTGACAAATGTATTACAAGTAAAATTGAAACAACCACAGATTTATTTTAAAATTTCACCATTTTCTCAGTAACATTTTTTCAGTAAATTTTACTACTTTTTGGATATTCATTCATTTTTAACAATCTTGATATTTTTGAATATTTTACTGTAAATTTGACCTTTTTGATTACTGTATATATTTCAACTTAAATCGGTCATTTGATCAAAACATTTTTCTAAAATGTATTGACAAAGTATTAGAAGTAAAATTGAAACAAGAATAGCTTTATTTCAAAATTGCACCATTTTCTCATTAATATTTTTTCAGTAAATTTTACTACTTTTTGGATATTCATTCAGATTTGACTTTTATTTATAATTTTTCAACCATTTTACTGTAAATTTGAAATTCTTTTGATAATTGTATATGATGTTACCTTAAATCGGTCATTTCATCGAGAAAATTTTCTAATATGTATTGACAATTGTTTTAAAAGTGAGCTTAAGACATCCACAGCTTTATGTAAAAATTGCAACATTTTCTCAGTAACATTTTTTTAGTTAATTTGACAACTTTTTTTATATTCCTTCAGATGTTTCCTTTATTGTTAAATTTTCACATTTACTGTAAATTTGACTTTTGTTGTTAATTGTATATGATGTAACCTTAAATCGGTCATTTCAGCGAGAAAATTTTCCAATATGTATTGACAATTGTTTTAAAAGTAAACTAAAGACAACCACAGCTTTATTTAAAAATTGCAACATTTTCATAATAACATTTTTCAGTAATTTTGACCACTTTTTTGATATTCATTCAGATTTTACGTTTCTTGATATATTTTCACATTTTACTGTAAATTTGACTTTTTTTGATAATCGTATATGATGTTACCTTAAATCGGTCATTTCATCAAGAAATTTTTCTAATATGTATTGACAATTGCTGAAAAGTAAACTTAAGACGACCACAGCTTTATTTTTAAAATCACATTTTCTCAGTAACATTTTTCAGTAATTTTGACAACTTTTTTGATACTCCTTTAGATGTTATCTTTATTGTTAAATTTTCACATTTTACTGTAAATTTGACTTTTTTTAAATTGTATATGATGTAACCTTAAATCGGTCATTTCAGCGAGAAAATTTTCTAATATGTATTGACAAATCTTTTAAAAGTAAACTAAAGACAGCCAAAGCTGTATTTAAAAATTGCAACATTTTCTCAGTAATTTTGACAACTATTTTGTTATTCATTCAGATTTTACCTTTATTGATATATTTTCACATTTTACTGTACATTTGACATTTTTTTTGATAATTGTATATGATGTTACCTTAAATCGGTCATTTCATCGAGAAAATTTCTAATATGTATTGACAATTGTTTTAAAAGTAAACTTAAGACAACCACAGCTTTATTTTAAAATTGCAACATTTTCTCAGTAACATTTTTTCAGTAATTTTGACAACTTTTTTGATATTCATTCAGATTTTACCTTTCTTGATATATTTTCACATGACTGTAAATTTGACTTTTTTTGATAATTGTATATGATGTTACCTGAAGTCGGTCATTTTTTCGAGAAAATTTTCTAATACGTATTGACAATTGTTTAAAAAGTAAACTTAAGACAACCACAGCTTTATTTAAAAATTGCAACATTTTCTCAGTAACATTTTGCAGTAATTTTGACATCTTTTTTTCTATTCATTCAGATGTTACCTTTGTTGTTAAATTTTCACATTTTACTGTAAATTTGAATTATTTTTATAATTGTATATGATGTTACCTTAAATCGGTCATTTCATCGAGAAAATTGGTTAATATGTATTGACAATTGTTTTAAAAGTAAACTTAAGACAACCACAGCTTTATTTAAAAATTACAACATTTTCTCAGTAACAATTTTTTCAGTAATTTTGACAACTTTTTTGATATTCATTCAGATTTTACCTTTCATGATATATTTTCACATTTTACTGTAAATTTGACATTTTTTTGATAATTGTATATGATGTTACCCTAAATCGGTCATTTCATCGAGAAAATTTTCAAATTTGTATTGACAATTGTTTTAAAAGTGAGCTTAAGACAACCACAGCTTTATGTAAAAATTGCAGCATTTTCTCAGTAACATTTTTTTAGTAAATTTGACAACTTTTTTTATATTCCTTCAGATGTTTCCTTTATTGTTAAATTTTCACATTTTACTGTAAATTTGACTTTTGTTGTTAATTGTATATGATGTAACCTTAAATCGGTCATTTCAGCGAGAAAATTTTCCAATATGTATTGACAATTGTTTTAAAAGTAAACTAAAGACAACCACAGCTTTATTTAAAAATTGCAACATTTTCATAATAACATTTTTCAGTAATTTTGACCACTTTTTTTATATTCATTCAGATTTTACGTTTCTTGATATATTTTCACATTTTACTGTAAATTTGACTTTTTTTGATAATCGTATATGATGTTACCTTAAATCGGTCATTTCATCAAGACATTTTTCTAATATGTATTGACAATTGCTGTAAAGTAAACTTAAGACGACCACAGCTTTATTTTTAAAATCACAACATTTTCTCAGTAACATTTTTCAGTAATTTTGACAACTTTTTTTATACTCCTTTAGATGTTATCTTTATTGTTAAATTTTCACATTCTACTGTAAATTTGACTTTTTTTTAAATTGTATATGATGTAACCTTAAATCGGTCATTTCAGCGAGAAAATTTTCTAATATGTATTGACAAATCTTTTAAAAGTAAACTAAAGACAGCCAAAGCTGTATTTAAAAATTGCAACATTTTCTCAGTAACATTTTTTCAGTAATTTTGACAACTATTTTGTTATTCATTCAGATTTTACCTTTATTGATATATTTTCACATTTTACTGTACATTTGACATTTTTTTGATAATTGTATATGATGTTACCTTAAATCGGTCATTTCATCGAGAAAATTTCTAATATGTATTGACAATTGTTTTAAAAGTAAACTTAAGACAACCACAGCTTTATTTAAAAATTGCAACATTTTCTCAGTAACATTTTTTCAGTAATTTTGACAACTTTTTTGATATTCATTCAGATTTTACCTTTCTTGATATATTTTCACATGACTGTAAATTTGACTTTTTTTGATAATTGTATATGATGCTACCTGAAGTCGGTGATTTTTTGAGAAAATTTTCTAATACGTATTGACAATTGTTTAAAAAGTAAACTTAAGACAACCACAGCTTTATTTAAAAATTGCAACATTTTCTCAGTAACATTTTGCAGTAATTTTGACAACTTTTTTTCTATTCATTCAGATGTTACCTTTGTTGTTAAATTTTCACATTTTACTGTAAATTTGAATATTTTTATAATTGTATATGATGTTACCTTAAATCGGTCATTTCATCGAGAAAATTGGTTAATATGTATTGACAATTGTTTTAAAAGTAAACTTAAGACAACCACAGCTTTATTTAAAAATTACAACATTTTCTCAGTAACAATTTTTCAGTAATTTTGACAACTTTTTTGATATTCATTCAGATTTTACCTTTCATGATATATTTTCACATTTTACTGTGAATTTGACATTTTTTTGATAATTGTATATGATGTTACCCTAAATCGGTCATTTCATCGAGAACATTTTCTAATATATATTGACAATTGTTTTCAAAGTAAACTTAAAACAACCACAGCTTTATTTAGAAATTGCAACATTTTCTCAGTTACATGTTTTCAGTAAATTTGACAACTTTTTTTATATTCATTCAGATTTTACCTTTTTTGATAATTTTTTGACATTTTAGTGTAAATTTAATAACTTTTTTGATAAGTGTAAATGATGTTACCTTAAATCGGTCATTTGATCGAGAACACTTTCTAATTTAAAATGACAATTGTTTTAAAAGTAAACTTAAGACAGGCACAGCTTTAATAAAAAAATTGCAACATTTTCTCAGTAACATTTTTAAGTAATTTTGACAACTTTTTTTATATTCATTCAGATGTTACCTTTATTGTTAA
Organism: Mytilus edulis; assembly: GCA_019925275.1. Lineage (NCBI taxonomy): Eukaryota > Metazoa > Mollusca > Bivalvia > Mytilida > Mytilidae > Mytilus > Mytilus edulis. The sequence goes on along the minus strand of JAHUZM010000015.1, from coordinate 4,510,049 downwards.
ATTTTCACATTTTACTGTAAATTTGACTTTTTTGGGTAATTGTATATGATGTTACCTGAAATCTGTCATTTCTTCGAGAAAATTTTCTTATGGGTATTGACAATTGTTTTAAAAGTAAACTTAAGACAACCACAGCTTTATTTAAAAATTGCAACATTTTCTCGGTAACATTTTTTCAGTAATTTTGACAACTTTTTTGATATTCATTCAGAATTTACTTTATTGATATATTTTCACATTTTACTGTAAATTTGACTTCTTTTTTGACAATTGTATATGATGTTACCTTAAATCGGTCATTTCATCGAGAAATTGTTTTAATATGTATTGACAATTGTTTTAAAAATAAACTTAAGACAACCACAGCTTTATTTAAAAATTGCAACATTTTTTAAGTAACATTTTTTCAGTAATTTGGAGAACTTTTTTTATATTCATTCAGATGTTTACTTTATTGTTAAATTTTCACATTTTACTGTAAATTTGACTTTTTTGGATACTTGTATATGATGTTACCTTAAATCGGTCATTTCATCGAGAAATTTTTTGATATGTATTGACAATTGTTTTAAAAGTAAACTAAAGACAGCCACAGCTTTATTTAAAAATTGCAACATTTTCTCACTTACGTTTTTTCAGTTATTTTGACAACTTTGTTTATATTCCTTCAGATGTTACCTTTATTGTTAAATTTTCACATTTTACTGTAAATTTGACTTTTTTCATAATTGTATATGATGTTACCTTAAATCGGTCATTTCATCGAGAAATTGTTTTAATATGTATTGACAATTGTTTTAAAAGTAAACTTAAGACAACCACAGCTTTATTTAAAAATTGCAACATTTTCTCAGTAACATTTTTCAGTAATTTTGACAACTTTTTTGTATTCATTCAGATGTTACCTTTGTTGTTAAATTTTCACGTTTTACTGTAAATTTGACTTTTTTTGATAATTGTATATGATGTTACCTTAAATCGGTCATTTCATCGAGAAATTGTTTTAATATGTATTGACAATTGTTTTAAAAGTAAACTTAAGACAACCACAGCTTTATTTAAAAATTGCAACATTTTTTCAGTAATTTTGACAACTTTTTTGATATTCATTAAGAATTTACCTTTTTTGATATATTTTCACATTTTACTGTAAAATTTGACTTTTTTTTTGGACAATTGTATATGATGTTACCTTAAATCGGTCATTTCATCGAGAAAATTTTCTAATATGTATTGACAATTGTTTTAGAAGTAAACTTAAGACAACCACAGCTTTATTTAAAAATTGCAACATTTTTTCAGTTACATTTTTCAGTTATTTTGACAACTTTTTTGATATTCATTAAGAATTTACCTTTTTTGATATATTTTCACATTTTACTGTAAATTTGACTTTTTTTTGGACAAATGTATATGATGTTACCTTAAATCGGTCATTTCATCGAGAAAATTTTCTAATATGTATTGACAATTGTTTTAAAAGTAAATTTAAGACAGCACAGCTTTATTTAAAAATTGCAACATTTTTTCAGTACATCTTTCAGTAATTTTGACAACTTTTTTTATATTCATTCAAATGTTACCTTTATTGTTAAATTTTCACATTTTACTGTAAATTTGACTTTTTTAAGACTTTTTTGATAATTGTATATGATGTTACCTTAAATCGGTCATTTCATCGAGAAATTGTTTTAATATGTATTGACAGTTCTTTTAAAAGTAAACTACGCGGGTAGGTTAATGCTGTATTCTCTATTTTTTCCCGTAGTTTTTCTAAGAGCAGACAACTCCATTTACCTTATTAATATTCATGACGTCAGCAATGGCCGACCGAGCGTATGAAGATTAGATGTGGTGATAACTTAATAGCAAATACACTGTTGATGTTAAAAGTAGTTTAGTATGATGTCTTTTTTAATATTTAACAGATATTTGATATTAATTTTTCAAATATACTTAAAGTTTATCAGATTTAGCAGTTTTTTTATCGGGGAATTGGCCACGCCTTTCGGTAGAAAATAACCAATCAAAAACTAGCTGGGTCGATTGGAAGCTTGAAATCATGAGAAGACGAGCACCTGCAGTGAAATCAACGGACGAAGAATTTGGACACAATTACTTGAATTAAGCACTGATTTTTGTTGTTCATCGGTAAGAGAGTAATTAATAATAGTTTGTTTGAACATTTTATACAATTGCGTTAAATTTCACTGTGCAAACATCTGTGATTTCGAAGATTTTGGTGTCTGAAAGCCAATTTTGCTTGAACCACGAGGTGTAATACAGACCTCGTGGTTGCATAAATCGAGATTGAAGCCAGAAGAGTGACTGCTCGTTAAAAACGGATAAATAACATCTTAAATTGGTTTTAGGAGGTACATGTAGGAAGACATGAACTAGATGCGAGTTGCTTCTTTGGTCGGTCTTTATTATTTATGTTTTTTAAATTGTCAAGAAATGTATCAATTTGAGACTCGAGTTCTGCAGAAATTACCGGAGGTTTGCAGTTTCTTTTGCAACCTGCCGACCTTTTATTTCTTGTTGCAAGTGATTTAACGATGTATGTTCAACTTACTCATGAAACAATTCATAACCATGATCAGCATTCCATTTAGAAATTTTGTGCCCTCAATTATTTATCCAATTATAGATTATAACCTTTTGTGGTGTCTGCCAAAACAAGATTTTGTGTTGAAAAGAGAGTTCGCTCGTGCTATTTTTGCAATTATATCAAGTCTTTGTTATTTTTCTAAGGTACAGTGCATGTACAGACTCCCCTTATGACAAATAAGGCAAGCTTGTCAAAAATGTGGATTTTGTTATCATTGAACATACATTAGGGAGGTGAAATGCTGCATTGTTTTTTGGTCCAGGGAGTAGTCTAAATAGCTATAAAGTTTTAAAATAAAAAAGGGATCTTTATCTAATGTCTTAAAACCCTAAAAGGTTATATTATTTTTTGTCACGGAAAAAAGAAAAAGCCTTTCAAGATGAACTAAGTATAATATGGTATCGGGACCGTTCGCCCTAGTAACATGTTCGCCCTGGGTCCGTTTGCCCTGAGTTCGTTCGCCCTACTAAAAAATATTAATATTCAGTGACTTGAAGTTGAATAAACTTGATCAGATATATTTCTATGGTATATATTCTTGAAATTTATGGAAACATGGAAATATCTAAAAGTTTATGGCTTATTAAGGATCATTAATTTATTGTTTTATGACAAAATAATTCGGATCACTGCTTATTGTGATACCTGTCTTTTGATGGATTTATAATATAAAAAACAAATTTGTTTTGATAATATATTCAGCTTGAAATTCATTTAAAAAAAATGTACGAACTGTAAAACGGATTTACAAGTTCATTCATTAAAATACTCTGAGACTAGTCTAAGTTATACTGGTGGGATGACTGATAATATCAGATTATTACATGGCATGGCTCGAGGGCTGATAAAACATGCGATATGAAAAATGACATGTTATGATCTTTTTATCATATGCTTCAACAATGGAGAAAAATAACAGATTCATATATTGACCCTTTAACGTGGTTCCCAAATAGAAGTTCAAATATTGAAAAGTTCACGGACGTCGAACCCAAATTTAGTACATTCGATATCAAATCTTTCTACCATATGCCTCAACAGAGGAGAAAACATTTTTAATATGGACGGCTCGACAAGTCACAAACCAAAAAAAAACCCAAAAAAACAACAATATACATGACGAACACTGTTTGGAAAAGTCAACCTTTTCAAAGTAACTTTCTAAATTATTGTAACGCAAAAATTCGGGGGACCTTCCCGGTGGTGTTGTCGACGGGTAGTTCGTGACCCGAGAAGATCCTTTTGCGTATATAAAATGAGGGATTCTTGTGTTGCTTGGACCTTTTCTCTGACTTACTAAAATAAACACGAAGTCGCTGTGTAAAGTTCAACAGTGTATTCAAGTATCATAAAACACAATACACAGTAATAACGTAATAACAGAATATACAGTATATACAGATGTAGCACACGAAGTAATATTAACAATCCTCTAATCTCGTTCTCTCGTCAGCTCTGATGTATCCAACTATCATTCCCTTATATACCTTCTCTTACAATGTGGGCTTATGGGCACCAGAGTTTCTGGGCTTATGGATACAGGGCTTATGGGCACCAGAGTTTCTGGGCTTATGGGCACCAGGGCTTATGGTCAACCGGGCGTATGGGCACCAGGGCTTATGGACACCATACTTATTAGGGCTACCATGTACCGGGTATTATTAGGGTTTACAGGCTCCATAATTTAGGACCATAAAGCACCATGTAATACTAAGTCATAGATGGTCGGCCCTGAATATGAGGGTCCTAAAACACCCAAGTTTCCATACCCTATAAATTTTCATTACATATTATGTTTAAAACTATAAAGAATGCATTTATTTAATAATTTGATTGTTTTTTTTTGTGTTTTTTTTTTTGTTATTATTTTACACAATATACTTTTCAGTATCTACATGTAAATAATTGTTCAGTACACTATTTCGTAATGTTTTTCACTGAAAATTTAGCATTGAGGAGTATTTTCCGGAATTTGCCTAGTATCACCGGATTGCCATGTGATAACGTTACGGAAAGGCATGTGATAACAATCGAAGCATGTGATAAACTTTTCATATCAGCCCGCTAAGCACAAATTCGAAAAATATGGAATTTACGTTAATTTAATGCTATTATCATACAGTAAAAATCATATGTTATCTAGTCTAAGTATATGATAATACCAATTTCTAGCCCCCTGCAGACAGGGCTACATAAAAGTTCCATTAATATTATAAATATGTTTTGATACATGCGTTTATATATTTTTCAAAACAATTCACATCCGCGTATGTCTCGTGAGATGACTTATGGCATGGGGTTTGACCCAGGTTTCCAGTTTATCCCATTATTGGGTTTTGTTAGGTTGAATATATACTAGGGAATCACTGAAGTATGACAGGAGCTGGCCCTCTTATGAAATTTTTTAGATCTACCACTATCTGCTATGCATGCTCTCAAATATTGTGATTTACAGTTAGGCCTAAATTAATATATTGTTTGTTTCCCCAATCCGGACCCTGCCAAGCCAGGTGTTGGTAGGTAGGTAGGGATATAATTATATTTTTCCAAAAAGCTTGAACAATATCGTACAATACGACAAGCCAGGGAATTGGAAATGAATAAAATAATATTTGACTTAGTTTTGACAATAAAATTATATGGGTAGCACTGCTTTTGCAGGGTCGGTCAGGATTGGGGAAACAGACAATATTTATTTTTAAGCCTTACTGACACATATCTTGTTTATGACAGTTTAATGTACAGGTTCACAAAATTTTGCGTCATTTGCCCAAATTAAATAGATGGACTTTATCTTGGATACTTCATTTGGAATAGTTGCACACATGTAGTCAAAAACATGCAAGTAGGTAAGAAGATTTTGTGCGGTACTTGAACTCTGCCTTGGTACGAATAGAATAGAATAGAATATTTTTATTCACCAAATTGTGATCGCCAGGAGAGCATACACATGTAGCATACTAACAATATTATATACAATAACATATGCAAAACACATCTTCTAATTGGCTGACTTTATTTTGTTATCACCCTATAGACATAATTTAGTCATCAGTTTTTTCATGGTTTTCTACGGTGTAAAATGGAATTCAGAATTAAATCATAAGAAATGACTAATATTTTTTCTGTCTATTCATATTGATCTCCGGTTCTGTAGATGTAACAGTTCGTCTTGAAGACTGCTTTATCATTGTCATTTCTTTATGTGCAAAGTTGAAAACTTGAACAAAATTTTTAGAAAGAGGAAAAACTGTTTTCTTATACTACACTGGCGCTTTGCATGAAAATGTAATAGTGTTGCTATTTTAATTGCAACATAAATAAAATTGAGAAAGGAAATGGTGAATATGTCAAAGCGACAACCACCCGACCATATAGCAAACAACAGCCGAAGGCAAGTTTACATTATGGAAACTACAAAAAAGTGAGTCGTACATGTATCTATATAACAGTTTATTTTTATTTATGATTTCCAATTTGCAACTTCTTATACTAAAATATAATAATTATATACACTAGAATATGATTTTATCTAAGCACCGGAAAATATCACAGAAGTGAAACCTATATTCAAACAATTTAAGATTTGTTAAGAAGAAGTTATTTTGTCCAATATAAAAAAGAAAGATTTAGTTAATATTGTGCATAACGATATATCTGAGAGTTTGAACAATACTCCTCAAGACTGCCGACTGCCATGGGGATTTCCAAATAGACAGATAACCAGATGTAACAAAATGGATCTTAATTATTAATCTTTTTTACTAGAACACACCCGTGATATCACGGGTCCGAGACTGAAGTAAAGTATATAACTATGCGCAAGCCTTATTTTAGTATTAGTATTGTCATCTGATAAAGTCATACCGATTATAAGATACACAGTTTTTCTCTGCTTTCAAGTTTTTCTGTTCGAACTGAAACAATAATATTAATTATTTGGAAAACAAAAGGTCCTGGAATGGAGTATTTTTTAATCAACAGCATTGTCCTATATAAGTTATAAATACAGTTGAATTCTTTGCGTCGCTGTTTTACGTCATGCCCACTAACAAATTGAAAACTGTACCTATACGCCTTATTTTTAGTCCAGATTTTTAGTATTCGTATTGTTATCTTAGAAAGTCTTACTGATTAAAATACTACAATAGGTAACAATTTGACAATTTAGTAGTGTCAACCCTGTGGTTATGACCCGTGTATATAGCACTAAGCATATTAATCCTGAATACAACGTTTGGTGGTGCGCCTGTCAGATGCGGAACGTACAGATAAGGTAATAGGTAACAGGTGAATATACTATTGGTATCGGTAGCGGACTCGACCCGGAACTTCTTAATTATTAGCAATATTAATTACGTGGACAACAAAAGGGCCTGGAGTGGTGTAATTTTTAATCTACACCTTTGTACTATATTAGTTATATATAAAGTTGAATTCTGTGATTCGTCGTTTTTACGTGATGACGACTGACAAATTGGACCTCGTAATTTTAGTATTATAGATATTGAATACATATGAGTTTAGTTGATGGCCACTCTGCATTTTAAAAACCACAATTAATGCAGAATTTTAATAACTGAAGTCAGAATATACAACTTGTACAAATGTATACTTTTTTTTTTAAATTAATTAAACAAAATTGTGGTTTTTGTCCAGGCTTGTGACTGGCAAGCTTAGTGCAAGTCAAGAGATGTTTGAATATAAAACTTTACTTTCAAACAAATAATTGTAATTTGCTCTAGCTTGGCTGCATTACCCACCCACCCTTTTACATAGATTTTTTTATACAGTCGAACCTCATTATGTTGAAAAAAATATTTTTGTCAATCCATGGACTTTCTTAAATTCTTCTTGGATGAAGGAGTTTCTATCATTAATAAGTTGGCATAGTGTTATATGAGATCTTCTGTAACAAGTTGAGTGTCACTCAGTTATATATTTTTTTCATTTTGAACAGAAAAGAGATGCATTTTTGTTACATCAGATGGGATATTACATGTTACCATAATCCTTGGAATGATAAAACATTTTAATTAAAGTTAACAATTTAACACTGCAGTAACTGAAGATCTTTTAATATGGTTTTTATGGATAAAAACTAATTTTAAACATAAATGTATCAATAAATATAAAGTCAAACTGATTACAAATGCACAAATGTATTTTCGTACATTTTTGAAAAATAGAAATTTGTTTGTACAAGCTGTAAAAAAGGTACTTAAAGTGAGGCTTGTCAATGTTAGATTTGTTAGCAGAATTTTAATATGGGCATATAATTACATTGTCTTATCGGCCTTTTATAGCTGACAATGCAGTATGGGCTTTGCTCATTGTTGAAGGCCGTACGGTGACCTATAGTTGTTAATGTTTGTTTCCTTTTGGTCTTTTGTGTATAGTTGTCTCATTGGCAATCATACCACATCTTCTTTTTTTATATAACTAGCAAACCAGTAACTCTGATTTCCTCAGAAGATGTTATTAAATTTGTATGACTATTCCTAGTAGGAAGCTGCAAAGGAATCTATTGGAAATCATTTTTTGCTGTATTTCATATTTGTCTGTTGTTTTACATGTGTCATGTGTGGTCTTTTCATAGCTTGCTCATTGTTCAAGACCATATGGAGGCTAATAGTTGATATCTGGAGAAGGTTGTCACTATTTTGTCAGGTCCCCTTGGTGTATTGAGGTTCGACTGTATTATAATATAATCCAAAAAAAATTTACATAAATTATGAAAATAGTCATATATATATATCTACATTAATACATGTACAGTATATTAAAAAAAAACATTGCATCTTTTTTTCTGACTCTTTTTGCGTTTTTTTTTTTTTTTTCCTTTTTTTCTTTTTCTTTTTTTACATAAACTTTTCTAACTCTTTTTGCGTTTTTTTCTCATAAATTGAGCAGTCATTTTTTATTGTTTACTTTATCAGTACCTTGTACTGATTCCCCAATGCTCTAACATATTTTTTAATTGTTGAAGCAAGGTGAGATCATTTGGAAATAACTTCATTTTGTTATAGACTCCAAGCAGTTTGAATCCAACTTTTGCTTTAGCTGTCTCATATTGTTGAAGTATGAGTTTATTGCCCACATGTTCAGATGCCATTCTTCTGTATTTTTGGAAGTTTTTTACGTCTTCTGTTGATCCAAGTAGTGTCTCCACAAGAATGGTGGCAGATATTTTGTCTGAAAAGTTGTATGAAGTTTTTTTAATGAGATGGAAAAGAAATATTAAGTGAAATGTATTTTTTTTGTTATTGCACCTAGCGATACATCTTTTGTTTTGATATAAATGGTAGAAGCTTCAGGTACATGTAGGGTATGTATATACATACATGCATGAAATTATACATGTGTACCTTAGGTAAATATGTAGTTATTGTAACAAAATTAGTCCTGATGCATATATATATAATAGTTTACGTGTTGTAAATACAGTTCAGTCAGTAATCATTTGGAACAAGAAGTTGCAGTACATTGTCTTTAAATTTTATTTGTATCCAGCTCAAAACAGAATAGAAATGTGTTCAGAGGACTTATGGTTATTCCTTATTAACATGGAAGTCGTGGAAAATTCTTGGTTCACATGGAACATTTTTATCATTATAGCACCTTATAGAGTTTAAATTTCAAAATACCTGTTTGTTTAGTACTTATTGAAGATACACTTCTTGGATTGTTTGTATTTTCAATCTCTTCATTGAGGCCAAATGGATCAATGTCATCATTGTCAGAGTCATTGCCTACAAATACATGTATATAAAACTAGACCATCATGACCATATTGCATACAACTATTAAAGAATTCAGTTTGAATTTTAACTCATAATTTTGACATCAAGCACCACAATTGTATATGTATATAACATTTTATTGACAAAGATAAATGCAATTCTGTAGATTCTGTATTATAGATGCAAACCATTACGTTTTTCATAATCTTTCCAATTTCGTGATCTAAACTACGCTATACACGGTCAAAGTCGAATAGTTACGGATTCCCAATCATCGCCGTTCAATTTTGTAAAATACATATTTTTATCATTACTTTTCCGTCCTGGTCCCGTATTTAGAAAACGCCAATGTAATGCCTCCAGTTTCTCAGGAGTTATCAACCTATTGTTGGGTAACTAACTGACTTCCGAAGGGGCAAACTTCCATTTTATGAAGTAGCTTTCCCCCTTTCTCTACTTCTCCTTGACAAAACAATAATCTGTACGAGAACATCTGAACAATTATTGAATGAAATACATACTACAAATAGCATATTTAATGAACAAGTTCATGTGCATCACTTTGCAACCACTCGTCAGTAATTTTTATTGGTAAATGAACTTGCATGAACATGACTTACATGTACCAGGTAGAAACAATCTTCTCTTTACACTCTTTTGACTTTTATCAGCACCTACATATTTAAATAAAAGAAAATAAAATTTGATTGTTATTTTATCGAGTAATGGAAGTAATGAAAACTTTTTTTACACTTGTAGAATCATTCATGTTAAAGGAATAATGTATTCATGTATATGTAAAGGTTTTGTGGGACCGTAATCTTTGATAATCATACATTGAATCCATAAATCAGTCAACTCCTAATTGCCATCAAGTGCAAAAGATTTTGGACCCTTCTATGGCAGAAAGACAAAAAGTGGCTGTTTACTGTTTCTCATAACATACATTATGTTGTATTAATTTACAATTTTCAAAGGAATTAAGTAATGATTTATATTGGTTGCAGTTGTTTTCTTTAAACTTACCGTTTGTTCTTATACATGTTAGCTTGGGCCTTACACATTCATTACTGGCTGTATTCCAATGTAAAACTGAAAGTACAACAGTAAATCATAAGTACATGTATGTGCAGATTGATGTGGATTATAAACTTGAAAGTGAACAAATAAGAGCCCTTTCACTGTTGATATAGTACATTCATAAATTCCTGCACCTGCCTTAAACCTTTTTTATTCTTTAACTTTTCAGTTGACTGCATACTCAATAAAGGATTGACAGTACTGCAGTTGAAGAATTCTCACTGTCAATTGGTTGCAAATGCGGTTTTACTGACAATGCCATTTGGATAAATCACATCAAAGCGATTATTTTGAGGTAGGTGTTGTTTTATTTTCGATAATATTGTATTAAGCGAACATTTGTTGATCTATGAATTCAAAAATGGCCGGTCCCTTCTTAGTAACAAATGGTTATACTGGACATCTGGATTTGACAGCAACTTTTAGCCAATTAAAAAAAATGTTACATAAAAATTGCTGTAGAATTACTAGTTTCTTTCAAAATTTTAAGCTATACATGTTTATCACCTTTTTCTGGCACAAGAAAATGGTGCCAGAAAAAGGTAGAAAAGGTAAAGATAGAGAAAAATGTAATTTCAAAAGTATTTTGCATATATATATACTACTAGGAAAACTAAGGCATCTTTTACAATGTTCATCTAAAAAAAGGTGAAATGCAAATCAAAGTTTTCCTTTCAATAGTCCATTTACCAATTACCAATGTGATTCAGTTATTGCACACTTTTAAAGCAAATTACTTCCCTTTGTCAATCATAGACTGGTTCCATACCGGACAAAATTGGCTTTAGCCAATGCAAAGCATGATGAATTAAAAGAGATGTATTGGCGGTTTAACAATTTTTTCACGCAAAATAATTTCTGATGTCCATAGTATTTTATTTGACAACAAACTAATGTTATTAAAAGATTTGGAAACCTTGTAAATTACTCACATTACGCACAGGTAGATTTGCTCTTTCTACTAGCTCTCTATTGTAAATAAGAATTAATGTCCCTCATAAGGGAGACTTTTTTTAGGGGTCAAATGTATGAATTGGCAAAAAGCCTATTGATGCTTTTTTTTAAAGAATTTTATGATGCAGAATAGTTACCTTTGATGTAAGACCTGTACATTTCTTTTACATCTATATTGCGAATTTTCTTTGCATCTGTCATGTCTGTAAAGAAATGAAAATAGATATTGCCTCATTTCAGTAATAAATATGATAAATAATATTTTTTATCCCTACAAAAAGTATCAGTAATTAAACAAATATCATATCATAAAATAATTTGAATTGTATCATTATTTACCTATTTCATTGTGTTGTTTGACTTTTTCCAGCTCGGCTGACCTATTTGTGCAGCTGTCATGGCCAGATTGCAGAGTTACATTATTGAGCAGTGGAGCGACGACATCTGGAATAAAGTTTGCAGGTATAATTATAACAGTATAATTGCAAATATTATTACATGTAATTGGTATATTTTAACTAATTCGATTGGTTAAGGATATTCACATTTTAAACTATGCTTTGGAAGGTAAATAAAAAAAACATCAGATAGTAAAAAGCATATTGCACTGTAATTTTTTACAATATCTGAACAATGACATACATGTACTTTGTGGGGTCATCTTATGAATTTGAAGTAAATGAAATGACGTCTTGGAGACAAAATGGTAATTATAAATTTCCCTCCAACAAAATGAAAAAAAGAATATGACACAAATATGGTAAAAAATAATTGATTTAACAATGATAGCCTATTTATCAGGTCAATACAGGATACCGGTATAACACACAAAGAAGTATATCGACCTTAGACTTTGTCCTCAGTTAATATACTTCTTTCAGGTCAATATATAGAATAACCATACCATGTCTCGAAATATCGATGTTATTTGTACAAGACTTAGAAGCAGGTAGAAAGCAGGCTGTGTCAAGCATTTCTACCTGTTTCAAGCTGAGTTCAAATAACATTGATATTTTGTTCTAAATGGAGTATTTAGGGTAAAAACCATCATTTCTGAATTTTGTGCGGAAACGATAAATTTTCGGCTAACCTGTTTGTTTTATAGGTGTCATGAATAAAACACTACGGAAATGCATTGTCAATGTCATAAAACAGGGGATATACAGTTAGTGACTGTATATCACATATCAATATACGGTCAATGCAATTTAACTGCTCAAATAGCAATTCTGCAGTATATATCCTTGTATCCACCTCATGTAAGGGCTTTAATTGTATAATATTCCATTTGAATGTTCTTTGCATATCAATTAATTTATACCATTTCTGGTAATGACTCAAAGGACAACAATGATTAAAGTTCGGTTTTTATATTTACCATTCTTATTTTGTTGGTTTTCTTTTTCAAGCTTGGCTGACCTGTGTGTGCAGCTGTCATGGCCAGATTGCAGACTTGCATTTATGAGCAGTGGAGCGACAATATCTAAAAAAAAAATCATTTTGATGTGTGCATGATGATACAGATTTTGTTGTTTCCTTTAATATGGTTTCTAGACTTTTCCAATTGCCGTTCCTGATGAAATTGAAGAAACTTGTTCAATAAAGTTGGCAGAGATCTGATTACATTCTGCTGTGGACAGCATCTTGCCACTAGTGTGCAGTAACGACAACTTCAGGTATATTTTGCACCAAAAAAAATGAATGATTTTGAAGAAATTTTTTTCAAGTGGAGACAATTCAAAGTTTTTTTTATTTCAAACAGATGCTTTTGTGAAACCTTTGTGAAAGTTAGTAAATGGCAAAAAATTAAAGGTACATTATGATTCAGTCAAAGAATTTTAAGGGAAATTTATCAACATGATCACAATATTCTTAAATTGGCAATAAATGCCTTGTACATAAAATACAGTTATAACAACAATGATTTAAGTTTGATTAACATATTTACCATTTTCCTCTTGTTGTTTGTCTTCTTCCAGCTCGGCTGACCTATTTGTGCAGCTGTCATGGCCAGATTGTATTGTTTCAACTGTGAGCAGTGGATCAAAGACATCTGGAAAGGAAAGCAATGAGATCTTTTATACTTGCATTATGGTAATAATAATTTGCATATGTTTTATTTTCTGATTTGAATGTCCACAAACATTTAGAGACATCATGTCAACAATTTCAGGGAAAAAAACACGACATGACAGTTCATTTCTTATAAGCTTAAATAGATAAAATATGATTGCCATCAATACAATAAACAGAGTTTGTAGATGTTATTTTTAACATTTTCATTTGATACTTAACAGCCAAACAAAATAACAAATATTATGTTTATATGGTCAGTTTTTGATTTTGTACAAATGTAGAACCTTCATTCTAATGCATATTGCATGTAATAACTGTTTTCCTTGGCTAAAGTTTCTGTCAAATACACAGTTAACCAGTCATAACTAAAATAAATAAAACAATATCTACCCCAAATTAGCTGTTTTAATGTGATTTTTTTCTGAATTTAAATTTTACAGGTAATTTAATAATCTCAAGTGTGAAGTTTTCATTTGTATGACGTCATATTTAGCCATCACATCTTAGAGCTAAAGTCCGTCAAATCGACAATTGGCAACTCTATAATTACAGTATTTATTCCTTAATTCTTTCTTTTTAGTGATGCCTAACTGAATATATAACTAAAGGTATTCACATTTATTTAAAACTATTGTATTACCAAGTTTTTCTTCACTTCCAGGTGTTTCCAGTTCTGGAGAGTCAATTGTTCTAGTTTCATTGTCAGATTGTGATTCCAAGTCTGAAAGAAGAGTAATTTGTAAGTTATTAATTGTTTATATCTTAACAAAATGTAGATAAAATTGGAAAGATATTTAAGTTAGAATTATTAAACTCTTGATTGTATACCATCTATTTTTTTTAATTTGATGATGTTAAGATAAAAGCATATATGGCAATGATATCTTTCTATAACTTGACTTTATCTTATATTTGATAAAATGCCTGAAATGGGTTGTTAATTGTTGATCTGCTCTATAGTATTAATACCTGAGTTGTTTGTGTTGTAGTGAAAAACTAGTTTTCCATCTTTATTTCTTGTTCTTATTTTAAGGAGAGGCAGTGATAACTTTTTTTTTTCAAATTTGTTCAAACAATCGAGCCAAATTTTTTCACATCTTTCAATTTCAGACAAAACTGAAGAGGACCGAAAATGAGATTTTTGGGGACCTTCTGGTCTGATTGGTACCTCATCTTGACCATCATGAAAAACAACATCACAGCCCTCGTAATGCCACCATACTCCTTTTCCAGCAACAAGAAAATCAGCAATCCTGGACATGTGTGTTTGCAGTAAAGAAGATTTTTCTGTCAACATTTTTTTACTAATTTTTGTATTTGGCATTTTTGTCAGATGTTTTGACAAACGGCTGATTTCAGATTCTTGCTTCTGAAGGGCATCTGCTCTGTCATCCGAATTTTGTTGAGCCTTGTACCTTATTATGGCATTATCAACGATGAAACCAGGCTTTCTATTGGTAGTTGCCTCTGAGATTTTGCGTAGTGCCCCAAATGATCTTTCTTCATCTTCTGTAAGGATGGATTTGGTATTCATGGTTCTATAAATTTGGGGCAAATGTGTTGCTATACTATGGTAGTGATTACCATAGAATTTTCTGGTTGACATCTTGACAGGTATACCAATGACAGTTTTTGTGAGTAGTCCGAAAAGGAAAGTTAGGTTGAATAGTCTCAGAATATTTTTTGGAGTTCGGCTCTGTTCTGAACTGTAGGCTATTTGAATAATTTCTACAAGAATATTTATCATGTCATGGATTTCTTTTGATACTTCATTGGCAATAAATAGCTTTTCAACATATTTGGCTAATTTGATAGCAAAACACCTGGCATCAGATCCTTTAAGTTGATTTTTTTCACCAATGGCCTTGTTAGAAAAACTTTCCAAATCCTGTTTTGTTTTTGGTAAATCGGCATGGTGTGGTAATTCTATCAGGATGTTGTGTACTAAATTGCATATGTCATGGAGTGGTTCACATTGCAATACTTCATAAGAACCAATATTTAGATCTTCAGCTGATTTGGTTGGCTCAAGCAGCATTAAAGCTGGGGGGCGGCAAATACCATGAAGAATTTCGTTTAGATTTTCTTGTAATGATGGTTTGTCCATATTGTAGGTGTCAATACCCCTATACTCAAGTTCATCAATAAGTTCATCCTTTTTTAAATTCTGGAATGGGTTAATGATCCCTGTTTCCATTTTTTTCCAGCATACCCCATTTACAACTGTTTGTCTTCTTTGGTCAAGGCTGAGTGGTTTTTGCAGGTAACAACTTTCTTGATTTATGTGGTTTTTTGAAGCTGTTCCACATAAACAGCTGTAGTTTCCTCCCCTTTTGTGACCAGCCTCAAATTGTCTAGCCGGATTGTCACCGCTAAAAATTCTCAGTTTGTCATAGAAGTGGACACCCTTGTACATTGTACCATTTGCCAATTTTGTAATGTCGTCTAGTCTTGTTTCAGTGTAGGTGATTTGGTCCTTGTCAGTACTTGCTGTTGGGTATATAGAAAGTGTTCATTTAGTGGCCTCAAATATAATAGTTTTATAGTATTTATTATTTAATATACTATAACCATGTCAATGGTATAAATTATAGTATTAATTATAGTGCGTATTGCAGTATTTGTATGTACTAGATTTTAGCTTCTTGAAAAAGATGAAAATGCTTTCAAATCTGTATGACTATTACATTAATTCAATTCACTATGTGAATAATGTAAAATGAAATCAGGATCTATTTCCTGTTGTTTGTAAACTTTGTTCGGGTGGTTTTTTTTGTGGGGGGGGGGGGCATTATTATTATAACAATTTTGCAGTTGTATTATTTTCAATGTTTTTGTCTTAAACTGTAATTGAATAATATTGTATTGTAAATATATACAATTTTTCTTGTCAACATGTTACTATAATTTCACTTGAGATGTTAAGTGCAAGTCGTAAATATTATTTTCCGAATATTAATAATTCTTGAGGGAGGGGCTTTAATGCATTTAACAATATTTTCAAGCTAACAACTGTATATCATGTAACTTTTTCATACTTTTTATGTCTAATTTGCTATAAAAATGTATTTTTGTTGAATACACTTACTGCATAGTGTAAATGCCAAATCACTTGAATTTAGTTATTGTTTTAATTCTTATGTTGATGTTGTAATTTTGTCACTGAAGAGACAAATATATATATACATGTCGATATTTTTAAGGATGAATTTAATTTTGTATACATGTCAACATACTTAGTGCCAATAGAAACACCCCACCCTGACATTTTTCTGTGCAGGAAACATGAAAGCCTACTGTAGCATTTGAAAGTCTTAAATTTAAGAGTTCTTGCAAACTTATCCTGCTTATATTCAGGTCTTCTTAATATTCATATTTGAGGACTGCAATATTTGTTCTGTCTGTAAAGAAGTAACATAAAAATGTGGTGCACACACAGGTTATTTCAAAGTGTGAACCACATGTTTGATTTTACTTTGAATAGACGGAACAAATGTCAATCATTCTTTATAAATTAATTCTAATTTCCATTTTATACAGGAGTAAATGAAATAAAAACTGGTCATGACGTCAAAGTAACATGACAAAATTATATCTTTCAGCTGATCCACAAAATGCTGTCAGCCAATTATTTTTATTTGGATGTAATTTTGAGTTTCTATGCCCTATTTAAGATTAATGACTGCAATTTGTTTTATTTAAGAATTGAATGCTCTTTTTTGTAAATTTATTGGGGTGTAAAAGCGTTGACCGAAGTACATTTTCCGCGCTTCATACTTAAAATGTGCGCACGGTCAACGCTTTTACAACCCTATAAAGTTACAAAAAAAAGCATTCAATACTTATAATTACATTTTTACCTATAGGATCATGAAAACACGCCTTTTATCAAGTTTTTATTTCATTTACCTGTGCACTTTATTGTGGGACCTCGTGTCATCATGAATGAGAAGTTTTATTGAGTGATACAACTGCTTAAGGAATAACACATAATGTGCAGTTAGCCAATCAGAATAACGTGTTGTAATGAAACATACATCTAATGTAATTATTTAATGGTAAGGGTTGTTCAATCAAACATTGGAGGAAGGTTATTAACACTTTCGCACAGTAATTCAACAATAAACCATATGGGAGCTTGACATGTGTTGAAATTCTATTGGCACTCTGTATAATTAGCAAATATACCTGACTGTCCTAATATATATAGCTGAGGCTTTTCTACCACTTTTTGGACATCTATCTCCTTCATAGTTGGATGTTTTTTTGAGAATTCTGCAGTTGTCAGAAAATTTGCTGGATCATACATGTAAGAGACCATAAAATTGACATACGTATGGTTCAGAATGTCTGAATGATCATGCCATATTTTTAAATATCTTGTTCTTTCTACATCTTTTAACACTTTTTTTAGTGTTTCAATGTCATGTTCTGCATTGATGTCCAATGTTGTTAGTCTATTTTGAATATTATTAAGAGTCATACTGTTGTATTCTTCATCAGATGTAACACGAAGTACCCCAGCATTGTCAAGTCTTTTATTTTCCGCCTCAATTATGTCCTGGAGAGGTATTTTTCTTCCATATATTTGTTTGTTTAATTCTATTAATTGGCCTTCCTTGTTGATGGTGCTGAATTTGAACATTTTAGGTGCTATATTTATTCCAATATTTATAATGCCTTTGCTGATTTGACTCCTAACAATGCCTTTTAATTGTTTTGATGGTCTTGGGGTAGATAAAGAAATTCTAGACTTCAACAATCGAGATTTAGCTCTCCTAACTCTTCTTAAGTAGTCTCTACCACTGATTCTGCTTTGTATATTGAAATTGTTAACATTTATCCCATTGTCTTTTGCAAAGTTCATTGCAATTTGTCCGGCATTTTTAGGAATTTTGTTCTCTTTGTTCACGATGTTGTACTTTCTTGCAATCATAGACCAGTTGACATTGCTCCCCTCGTTTATTGATTTCATCTCATATATAAACTTTTGCTTGTCGAATGTGTACCTGTTGGCAAATAAATTTAACAAATATTAAGCTTCTATGTGTCAATTCAAAGACTAAAAATTAGTATTTGTTAGGTCTTGCTAAAGAAGTATGTATGCGTACTAGCAAAGATCGGCCCACTTGTAGCAAGAACATACTTTTAATTAAGTCGTAGAGTTTTACATTTTCACTGTTTAAATGTCTCATTGATGTGTAACACCACAAAGCTTACATGCTATTTATAGCTGGTGGTTTTTCTATTATTATTTCATTAATGTTCAACACCACATAGCTTATACTTTTTATAGTTGTAGTTATAACTGGTGTTTTTTTTTTAATTATTATTTCATTAATGTTTAACACCACATAGCTTATACTTTTTATAGTTGTAGTGTTTTTCATTTTTACTGTTTTAATCTATCATTGATGTGTAACACCACATAGCTTACATGCTATTTATAACTGGTGTTTTTTTTAATTATTATTTCATTAATGTTTAACACCACATAGCTTATACTTTTTATAGTTGTAGTGTTTTTCATTTTCACTGTTTTAATCTATCATTGATGTGTAACACCACATAGCTTACATGCTATTTATAACTGGTGTTTTTTTTTAATTATTATTTCATTAATGTTTAACACCACATAGCTTATACTTTTTATAGTTGTAGTGTTTTTCATTTTCACTGTTTTAATCTATCATTGATGTGTAACACCACATAGCTTACATGCTATTTATAACTGGTGGTTTTTTTTATTATTATTTCATTAATGTTTAACACCACATAGCTTATACTTTTTATAGTTGTAGTTATAACTGGTGTTTTTTTATTATTATTTCATTAATGTTTAACATCACATAGCTTATACTTTTTATAGTTGTAGTGTTTTTCATTTTTACTGTTTTAATCTATCATTGATGTGTAACACCACATAGCTTACATGCTATTTATAACTGGTGGTTTTTTTTTATTATTATTTCATTAATGTTTAACACCACATAGCTTATACTTTTTATAGTTGTAGTGTTTTTCATTTTCACTGTTTTAATCTATCATTGATGTGTAACACCACATAGCTTACATGCTATTTATAACTGGTGGTTTTTTTTATTATTTCATTAATGTTTAACATCACATAGATTATACTCTTTATAGTTGTAGTGTTTTTCATTTTCACTGTTTTAATCTATCATTGATGTGTAACACCACATAGCTTACATGCTATTTATAACTGGTGTTTTTTTTTTTATTATTATTTCATTAATGTTTAACATCACATAGCTTATACTTTTTATATTTGAAGTGTTTTTCATTTTCACTGTTTTAATCTATCATTGATGTGTAACACCACATAGCTTACATGCTATTTATAAGTGGTGGTTTTTTTATTATTATTTCATTAATGTTTAACATCACATAGCTTATACTTTTTATATTTGAAGTGTTTTTCATTTTCACTGTTTTAATCTATCATTGATGTGTAACACCACATAGCTTACATGCTATTTATAACTGGTGTTTTTTAAAAAAAAATTAATGGACTCTGTGATTAAAGTTCTATAATTATCTGGAAGGAAATTTGTGAAAATTGTATTTTTTTAATCGGTATCTTTCTTAAAACTGCACTCTTCTTCCAATTTAGAGGACAAATAGTCCGCAGATTAAGTTTTTAAAACATTTGTTAGATTCAAATTCTATCCTTGATTTTTACTAAACCTGGACAGAAGCTGCTTATAATCAAAGGATGGTATAGAGAGAAATTTTTCAAAATTATACCCTCATTTTTATTGAGCCTGTGATTAACAGCAAAAGTAGGTGAAACACTTGGTTGCGTGGAACCCTTACATTTGTCTATTAGTGCATTGATGTAACACAACATAGTTCATGTTTTTTTATAATTGGCAAGGTTATGATTTATGATATTAGGTAGTTGACTTTATAAATGTCACCTGAAATAGTAAAAGTAAGATTTTTTTATTTAACCTACATATCATAACTTCCAAACGGCTGTCTTGGTTTTATTTTCCCACTTAATTCTTGATCTATTTTGTTAGTCATCCTGGTGAGGGCTTCTTCCTTTGGGATAAAGAAAGCCATGCGTTCACGGTCATGCTGCTGAAAAGACTTCCCAGAAGACAAAAGAACAGTTAGATCTTTGTCATTTTGTTGTGTGCACGATGATACTGATTTTGTTGTATCCTTTAGTATTGCCTCTAGACTTTTCTTTTTATCTTTAGAAGATTCTTTTGGAGAGAGGTTGTGGGATTCTGCCATAGCTGTTTCAAATGATGTTTGAAAATTTGATTGAAAAACAGGATTTAAAATGTCAACCAATGATTTTGCTACTGTAGTGCTTGATGGTTTTCTTAATGAAATTGAAGAAACTTGTTCAATTAAATTAGTAGAGATCTCTTCATTACATTCTGCTGCCGATAGCATCTTGCCACTAGTGTGTAATAAAGACAACTTCAGGTATTTTGTTGGGCAAATTGGACAGTTCTCCAGAACATGCTGTTTTTTTTCACTCTCCTTGAGTTTAAGCCAATTGTAGAGACTAAACTGGTCCAAAAACATTCCCTTCTCCCCATTTTTGTTCTTGTTCTGATAGTATTTTTTATCATATACGTAACTCGTCAACTTTGCCGATACATTTTTAAAATTCTCATACTTTGGTATGTGTAGTTTAGGATACCTATGTACGAATGCCTGGTAGTTAGCATGACGCTGCAAAACTGAAATTGTAGTGTTATATTTAGGCTTGTGAATTTCATCAGGATCACGGTTTTCCTTGTTAAACAGTATTATGGAGGTGTTGTCTTTTGTAGACCTGGATATTAAGACTTTTGCAAAATTGCAGTAATTCATGATAAAAAATAACTTGTGTGAGATACTATTTGTTAAAATTAAATGTTATCAATTGTATGGACATGTTTTTTTTGCATAAAGCATTATCAATAAAGATGGAAATGTTTTTCTTCTGTTTTCTCTGATAGTGCTGCATCACTCAGTCTAGCTTCCATGATGATAGTGCAGAATAAAATCTTCACTGCAGATTACAAAAAAAAACAAGAAAAAAAGAAATGCTACACAACCAAAGAACTACAAGAATAATGAAAGCAAAATTGTCAAAAACACAAAGAAATTCACAAAAAAACAAGAACACAATTTTGATAAAGGAATTTTAATAAAGGTGAGCAGTGAGGAACCACATACAAAAAAAAAAAGATATATAGATTAAAAAAATATCATGAATGAAAAAATGTTGCTGAAAAGGAGATATTGCAATATTATTAATATAGAAAAAAAATATTGCATATTTACAGGGACTAGTATGTATAAAACAGATTACAATATGGGCATCGTTTTCAATATGGAGAAAATATATAACCCTATAATTTATAAACCATTTAGAAAGCATTGTTTGGGTATAAAAATCAATGTTTTGTGCAAATTTAAAATGTATTATGAACTATTGAATGGATTGTGCATGCAGAGAGAAAAAGGGGGTAGGTGATATTTTCTTTTATTATCTCAATTCAAATGTTAAATAAATGAAATCCAATGATCACAACAAGAAACTTATAGTCGCAACTATCAGATGATGTAATAATTTAAAAAAAAAAGCCAACTCCTTTGGACATTTCAATTAATTTCAGAAATAAAAAGTAATTTCACGCTTGCAATTTCCATTAAAAGGCACTGATATATCAGTATTATTCACATGTTTATATATAAAAAACAAAACTATTTGACGGAAGAAAAGTGTTGTTTATTGTTCAACGATCGTATATAGAGAAAATCCATAAAAAAAGGCACATAAACATATTATATCGACTATTCCGTATGATTTATACATTCCCGCTTGAACATAGTTTGTTTTCATTAAATTATCTCCCTTTGAAAGTCACCTATGCGTTTGTAAGCAATGTCGCAATATGAAATGTTTTCAACCTGTTGACTTCAACCCAAAAGTGCTAGCGTGTACACTTGATGAAATGACTATATTTAAGAATAGATAAACTCCTAAATAATAGTATTTATCAAAAACTTCTACTCGGATACTGTCAAATGTTCAATGTGTTTATTAGACGTAATGACAACAGAAGGTCACAGCATATTTCACACGGGTCACTCGAAAATACCGTTTAATTTACTTCTTCTAATTATTTATAGACGCGAGTAGAAGTTTTTAGTTACTTTATTACACAACCTGTCTATTGCACCCTTTACGCAGGAAAACAAACCAGTCTACACGCTAGCACTTTTGAGTTTAAAGTTTTCACTGTTATAAATAGAATTTTTGATGTCACGTGATAAAAACAATATTTTTAGAATTTTTTTTGGTGGAAAATGAAAGTAGACATATATTTCATTAAACGTTATATAAAGATGGCATGCTACGCATCTGCATTACATTTTAAAGTGACCGATTTGCAAAGGCATTTTTTTGTGTCAGTTTCTTATGATTTTTGAGAATACAGCATTAACCTACCCGCGTAAAGACAGCCACAGCTATATTTAAAAATTGCAACATTTTCTCACTTACATTTTTTCAGTTATTTTGACACCTTTTTTTTATATTCCTTCAGATGTTACCTTTATTGTTAAATTTTCACATTTTACTGTAAATTTGACTTTTTTGATAATTGTATATGATGTTACCTTAAATCGGTCATTTCATCGAGAAATTGTTTTAATATGTATTGACAGTTCTTTTAAAAGTAAACTAAAGACAGCCACAGCTTTATTTAAAAATTGCAACATTTTCTAAGTAACACTTTTTCAGTAATTTTGACAACTTTTTTTATATTCATTCAGATGTTAGCTTTGTTGTTAAATTTTCACATTTTAATGTAAATTTGAAAATTTTATAATTGTATATGATGTAACCTTAAATCGGTCATTTCATCTAGAATTTTTTTTAATATGTATTGACAATTGTTTTAAAAGTAAACTTAAAACAACCACAGCTTTATTAAAAAATTGCAACATTTTCTTACTAACATTTTTTCAGTAATTTTGACAACTTTTTTGATATTCATTTAGAATTTACCTTGAATGATATATTTTCACATTTTACTGTAAATTTGACTTTTTTTTTGACAATTGTATATGATGTTACCTTAAATCGGTCATTTCATCGAGAAAATTTTCTAATATGTATTGACAACTGTTTAAAAAGTAAACTTAAGACAGGCACAGATTTAATTAAAAATTGAAACATTTTCTCAGTGACATTTTTCAGTAATTTTGACAACTTTTTTGACATTCATTCAGATGTTCCCTTTATTGTTAAATTTTCACATTTTACTGTAAATTTGACTTTTTTGGATAATTGTATATGATGTTACCTTAAATCGGTCATTTCATCGAGAATTTTTTTTAATATGTATTGACAATTGTTTTAAAAGTAAACTTAAGACAGCCACAGCTTTATTTAAAAATTGCAACATTTTCTCAGTAACATTTTTTCAGTAATTTTGACACCTTTTTTTATATTCCTTCAGATGTTACCTTCATTGTTAAATTTTCACATTTTACTGTAAATTTGACTTTTTTTGATAATTGTATATGATGTTAACTTAAATCGGTCATTTCATCGAGAAATTGTTTTAATATGTATTGACAATTGTTTTAAAAGTAAACTTAATCAACCACAGCCTTATTTAAAAAATTGCAACATTTTCTCAGTAACATTTTTTTAGTTATTTTGACAACTTTTTTTATACTCCTTCAGATGTTACCTTAATTGATATATTTTCACATTTTACTGTAAATTTGACTTTTTTTTTGACAAATGTATATGATGTTACCTTAAATCGGTCATTTCATCGAGAAAATTTTCTAATATGTATTGACAATTGTTTTAAAAGTAAACTTAAGACAGCCACAGCTTATTTAAAAATTGCAACATTTTTTCAGTAACATTTTTCAGTTATTTTGACAACTTTTTTGATATTCATTTAGAATTTACTTTTATTGATATATTTTCACATTTTACTGTAAATTTGACTTTTTTTTTAACAATTGTATATGATGTTAACTTAAATCGGTCATTTCATCGAGAAATTGTTTTAATATGTATTGACAATTGTTTTAAAAGTAAACTTAAGACAACCACAGCTTTATTTAAAAATTGCAACATTTTGTCAGTAATTTTGACAACTTTTTTGATATTCATTCAGATTTTACCTTAATTGATATATTTTCACATTTTACTGTAAATTTGACTTTTTTTTTTGACAAATGTATATGATGTTACCTTAAATCGGTCATTTCATCGAGAAAATTTTCTAATATGTATTGACAATTGTTTTAAAAGTAAACTTAAGACAGCCACAGCTTTATTTAAAAATTGCAACATTTTTTCAGTAACATTTTTCAGTTATTTTGACAACTTTTTTGATATTCATTTAGAATTTACTTTTATTGATATATTTTCACATTTTACTGTAAATTTGACTTTTTTTTTAACAATTGTATATGATGTTAACTTAAATCGGTCATTTCATCGAGAAATTGTTTTAATATGTATTGACAATTGTTTTAAAAGTAAACTTAAGACAACCACAGCTTTATTTAAAAATTGCAACATTTTCTCAGTAACATTTTTTTAGTTATTTTGACAACTTTTTTTATACTCCTTCAGATGTTACCTTTATTGTTAAATTTTCACATTTTACTGTAAATTTGACTTTTTTAATAATTGTATATGATGTTTCCTTAAATCGGTCATTTAAATCGAAAAAACAATTTAATGTGTATTGACAATTGTTTTAAAAGTTAACCTTAGACAACCACTGCTTTATTTAAAAATTGTAACATTTTCTCAGTAACATTTTTCAGTAATTTGGACAACTTTTTTTATATTCATTCAGATGTAACCTTTAATGATAAATTTTCACATTTTACTGTAAATTTGACTTTTTTTGATAATTGTATATTATGTTACCTTAAATCGGTCATTTCATCGAGAATTTTTTTTAATATGTATTGACAATTCTTTTAAAAGTAAACCAAAGACAGCCACAGCTTTATTTAAAAATTGCAACATTTTCTCGCTAACATTTTTTCAGTTATTTTGACAACTTTTTTGATATTCATTCAGATTTTACCTTTATTTATATATTTTCACATTTTACTGTAAATTTGACTTTTTTTTTGACAATTGTATATGATGTTACCTTAAATCGGTCATTTCATCGAGAAAATTTGTTAACATGTATTGACAATTGTTTTAAAAGTAAACTTAAGACAGCCACAGCTTTATTTAAAAATTGCAACATTTTCTCACTAACATTTTTTCAGTTATTTTGACAACTTTTTTTATATTCCTTCAGATGTTACCTTTATTGTTTAATTTTCACATTTTACTGTAAATTTGACTTTTTTTGATAAATGTATATTATGTTACCTCAAATCGGTCATTTCATCGAGAATTTTTTTTAATATGTATTGACAATTGTTTTAAAAGTAAACTTAAGACAACCACAGCTTTATTTAAAAATTGCAACACTTTCTCAGTAACATTTTTCAGTAATTTTGACAACTTTTTTATATTCATTCAGATGTTACCTTTATTATTAATTTTTCACATTTTACTGTAAATTTGACTGTTTTTGATAATTGTATATGATGTTAACTTAAATCGGTCATTTCATCGAGAAATTGTTTTAATATGTATTGACAATTGTTTTAAAAGTAAACTTAAGGATGTCTGCTGCTCAAAATCAAAATAACAAGAATCATTCAAACTATGCATTAATTGATAGGGCTGATATGTTAGTTAAAAAAAAATAATATAAAAAAAAAATTTCGTGTCCAGTTTTTTTGCGGCCGTAACATCTTTACGTCCACAATAACATGCATTGGAAAATCAGCAGTTTTTTTCAGGAAGGGGTGGCCTTGTTTGAAATACAAAAAACATTTAATGTTACTACATAAATCAATTTTTATTCCAATGACAAGCAACAATATATGTTCAAGTTTAACAATGTTGGAAATTTTTTTACAATACTGATAGTGATCTATTCTATTTTTGGCAATAAATAATGTAAATAAAAAGTACAGGAAAACATTACTGAAAACATATTTTTGATTTTTTACTAATAAGAAATAACAAGAAAATCTTATTCCTTTACAAAATTGATGCTCTATAGAGTCTTTATCAAAAAGAAAAAAAAAATTTATGTTCGTGTGCAAATTTTGAGTTAAATCCAAAATAATTTAATTTCACAAAAAAGTACGGGAAAATGTATTATTTTTTTGTATTTTGTACCAATAAACGAGTTATTTTTACTAAACCTCTATTAAAATTTTTAAATTTACAATTAAAGAATCCATATTGATTCATATATAAATGGTCTTGTACTGTTTACAGTTTTTTTTCTCACTTTTGATGGCATCTTTTCCAACTATATATCTGATCAATTTGATAAAAAAAATTCAAAAAGCTAAAAAATGTGACTATGAGAAAATTGATATCTCTATCATATTTTCATATCAATGTCTAAGCAGCTAATGTAGGCCAGATTAACTTTATTCTTTATCACCTAGGGTGTTATAACTAAGTTCTTATGATTTTTACCAGCAAAAAAAAAGGGGGGGGGGCAATCATCAAAATGAAATTTTCAATCAACAGGCCCACAAAACATCTCCTTGACCTAGATGGAAAAAAACCAAAGTGGAAAATTTTCTTCTGTCTATTTTTATAATGATTTTACATGATTCACACTTTGCCTACCCCAAAGAGATGGAATCCCCTGTTCAAGGATGATAAGTCACTAAATATTGACCTTATATCAGACTGACCTTTGCATGAATACATAGACCAAATACAATTGCCCGAAACAGACCTAATAAAATATTAACCTGGTCATTGAACCATAAAAATGAGGTCAGGGTTGGATGACAGGTGTCAGACTGAATTACCAGTACATCTTACCATGGGACGAATCCATAATCAAAATATCATTAACTTACAAGTATAGTTACAAAGAAACAAGACCTTATCCCAAAATCTAAATGTGGTCAGTGGACCATGAAAATGAGGTCAGGGTTGGGTGACAGCTAGGTGTTAGACTGACTTGAGAACCTTCCCTTTATCCCACAGACAAAATATTATTGACCTACTAAGTATAGTTACTGAGTAACAGCAGGGACAAAACTTGAAAGTAGCCTAGTCGCTCATGGCCCCTAGATTTTGAGCATGAAAAACTGACCTGATCACAAAACTTTGATAAAAGTTTACACTGCAGCCATTAGAAAATCAATCCATGTGTCTTGCTATCTGTGACTTTCTTTACAGGTGAGACAAAAATTATCAAGTAACATTGGTTGATATGAGGGATACAATTACAAATGATAAAATTTTCAGAAATGAATATATTAAGGACGGACCATTTAACTTGCAGGGGGTGGGTGGGTGGGGGAGGGGAGGTTGCATGGTGTTTTCGTTAATACATATTTTGATTCTGAATTTTGAGAAAATAAATAATTTGGCCAGCAAGGGGACAAAAAAAATATTCTGACACAGGATATTTACCATAAAAAATAATGCAAAACAAAATAATTTGTTGTGCTACTTCTCAAAAATAACTAAATTTGCATGCGTAGCGCGCAAAAAAATATTCTGACCAGAAAAAAAACCCATGCCCCCCCTGCAATTAAATGGTCCGTCCCTAACACATAAAGCAGCTGAGGTAACAGGATTGACTTTATTGTATTTTGAAGTAAATATATATGCAGTGTACTATTAAAAGAACAGAAAAGTAAATCATCACATTATCCTCAATGTCAAAATACAAATATTCTACATCCTGATCCACTTATCAAGTCATAACAATATTGGCATACATCAAAACGCAATTTGAACAATGGAATGATTCGATCAGAGGTATATCCCAATAAAAAGATCTCACATTTTGAAATCTGATACATGTACATGCATTTGTGATAAAAATTATAAGCATTTTGGCCAGTCATGACAAAATCATAATAATAAATGCACACAATGATTTCTGAATTTACAGTAAACAATTCTGACATTACAATTCTTTCAAAAAGTCTGAAACACTGTCAATAATTTTTGCTGATTTGGTTACTCTGGCTTTGGACCCACAGGGTTCACTAAAAATATCTTTAATACCTGTTCTACCATTTCTGGAATAAGCAAGTCGTAAATGACTTAAATTAAGTCCACTTCTGGCAATACAATTTGCCGTTCTTTTAGTTACAACTTTATCATCCAACATCTGTTTTAGTGAAGGCACATTTTTATTCATTTGTTTTAATGACACATAATTATAACATACACTAAGCTCTGATTGAAAAACTTTCTGAACATCTGTAAAATTGTCAATTTTTTCATTGACCAATCTAAAAAGTGCATTAACATCATCTTCAGCATTGTGGGCATCATAAGAAAGGTTAATTAATGTGTCACACAACTTACATTGTGAATATGAGCCAAGATTAGGAAAAGAAAGTTTAAACAATTTTAAAGTATCAACAAAGCCAACAATTTTGCTTTGAAAATCATCAAGCAAAGAACAATTATCTAAGGCATTGTACAAAACAGGACAATCATAATTATATATGTTATGACCAAAGATTACATTATTGGTTGATTTTTCTAAAAATGAAATAAAACCAGTCAGTCCTTCCTTCACTCCAACAGCTGGGACTATTTTGTCAAGTAAATACAAAGAACCATTTTGGAATGTCAATCCTGTAACCTCAGCTGCTTTAGGTGTTATTTCACGGGCTGGTAGAATGTACTTAGAAAATGTTTCCAGACCTCTCCTTGCTGATATCTGCGTTATATGTGAAGTTCTACCTGAAGAAAGAAATAAAGAAAATAATGAAATATATTTTACAGAATGGAAATAATAAATTATTCCTACATGCTGTTTTCTTTGTATGAATTGTTGGTGACCTGCATGCTGATTTTAAGTGGTGTGATGTAATGGGAAAGATTTAGTACTAATCTTCATGAGGCCAAATAAAAATATATGTGTGGTTCCAGTAACCCTACCGTCCCTACTTTTTCGGCTTAAAAATAGCCTACCCTAAAGATTTTATTGTAATTTTTCATCAAGCACTGTTAAAGTCAGAATGTTGCTCCCATAGATATGATAGACTCAATGTAAAAAAAAAACAATAAATAAAAAAAATCCCTACCTACCTACCCTAACTTTTTTCAGATGTAACTGGAACCACACATACTTTTTTATTTGGCCTGATTCAAAACATTACCTAGTCAAATTCAAATGTACTTGTTCGAAGCCAGGAGCCTTTAGTTTTTTAAATGACTATTTTTTGTTGTCTGTCGGAATGTGGAAATCATCAATGCTGCAAGATGCATAGTATCTCAGTGACACAAATTTTAACAAGAATCATTCATGCATAAAAAGGACAAAGTGTCCTACCATACTGTACTACTAAAGGTGGAGTATTCTTGCTATAAAATATTGTGAAGTTCTCGATGCAAAAATGGACCTAAATGCAAGATTAAATATTGTCTTTTCTTTAGTGAGGGTTTTGTTTCTATAAGCTCCTTTTTTACCTAGTCCTGTAGCTTCAATGTCAAAGTAAATATGTGTCATTGTTGATACATCAGGTTTACTGTCATTCTCTACTGGTTTGTTTTTAGGTGCAGGAATCTCCAAAATTTTCTCGTCACTATCTTCAGTCGCAGTGTCAATCATGGTATTGGAGTGGTAACATACCCCCTCTCGTACCTCAAAAGTGGAACTAGACTGATTGCTAAAAATAAAAAAAAGGATAAAAATTTAAGCACAATAGAAGGGCTTTATGGTCAATCCACTTTTAAAAAATGACCTTAACATTTTGGTAACTGACCTTAAAATTAGTATTTCTAACTGATCTAAAGTCTGAAATGATGAATAAATTAAAATATAAATGTTATAATGCTCCGTGTTGAAGGCCGTACTTTGACCTATAATTGTTAACTTTTATACATTGTGACTTGGATGGAGTTTATTGTTGTCTCATTGGCACTCATATCACATCTTCTTATTAATTTTATAGTAATACAATAATTTTTAGGGTATCCATTGCACTATCGCGCAAAGCTTTTCAGAATCTAAACATATTATTTTATCCAGGGATCACATTATCTAGAATGAAGAAAACAGTTTGTAAGTTAAAATTAAACCACATTCATTGAATTTTGATAGCTGGAAATACATTTTTTATATATCTCCTCATGTAACCATCAAGTTTGCAATTGAAAAATTAAAATTATATTCAAAATCACAAACTGGGTAATATATGTCCACAAAGAATGTGGTGCAAACTATATAACACTTACCGACTGGCTTTCAATGCAATTCTACGAATTTTGCCTCAGTTGTAATGGCTACGGCTTTTCGCTTTCTGGCCTGTATGTCTCTTAGGGTTGCAAGTTTTCTTGTGTAAAGTCCTGGTGACAATCCACTTGACACATTAACCTGAAATCATAAGACATGTATGGTGTTCATGGCTATTTACATATATATATAACATGTGAAAACTATAAGACAACATGAAAACATAAACAATAGATAAACAACAAAGCAGCTTATTTTTGAAACTATAATTAAATATACTTAAATTCTTTTTGAGGCCATGATGGTCTTTGATTAAAAAAACAATCCAAAACAAAGACCTCTTTGATTTTAATGGCTTACTTTGTGACAAGTTTCAATGCCTTAAACTCAGGATATCATATTCACTTTTATTAAATTAAAAATCTTTGAAATCCAAGGTAGTTCCATTTCTTATAAAAAACAGGACACAATAAGAGACTTAATGAGTTTTAATTTCACTATTTGAAAACTTAATGAAACTTATTTGCAGAAAATACTTATAAATGTCTCTTATATGTTATACAGATGCATGCATAAAATCAGAAGAAAAACATCATAAAATAAATACAAGAAATAAATGTACTGTTATCGAGCTCACAAAAGAATATCCCACTCAACTCTGGTGGAAAAACCACTGAGCTGGATTATCTCCCTTTTTATATATATATTTTCTTCCTTTCATGAACTGTTTTTAGTACATATAAATTGGAAATAACTAGTAATTATACAAAGTAAACGAATTTCAACAATCAACATTCTTTTCTTACATCTACTGTGTATCTGTGCCCTGTATTTTTCTGAGCAACAGCTGCAGCGACACGGTATGCAAGACTTCTAGACCCACCATAAAACCTGTTCTTCGGTGCTTTGGCTGCAACACTTTTATTAAAACTCTCATTACTCTGAGTACTTCCTAAATTGGCAAACTTTTCTGAATTTAATATATATTTTTGAAATAATGTTGTCAATGATTCTTGTAATGCCTTATCCTGTAAAGGTTTACCATAAGGTAAAGATTTGTACTTGATGCTTGGATCTGCAATAAATCTACACCAATCTGTGGAACAGGAACTGTGATCTCCAAAGGGGTGTTTGGATAAAGCATGTAAGTTTTCTTCAATCTTTTTTGGCTGTCCTTTACCTTGAGCAATTAGGTAATTGAAGCATTTCATTATATAACTGATGACTTTAGGTGATAGAGTTGAATGTTTGTTTTTGAGCTCATACAGACGATTTCTAATGGGTTTTTTCATATGGTTGCTATCTGATAGTTTTACAATTGTTGGATCTACTTTTGCACGTAGTCTGGCAATGGTTGTCGTGTCTTCATCTCCAATAATTGCAGTTATATTAGCACCCTTTGACCGTGACTCCTTGACCATATCGACAACCATATCGGGTTCCATGGCTTTAGCACTTCCTGTAAAATTCTTATTACATTTATGAACTCTAGGAATATTACCTGATGTCTCTGCTCTCTGGCAAATTCGACAGGCTTTAGATCTCCACTTGTAGTTGATTACTTTTCCTGTTTTCGAACCAATCATGGAGCAGTGTCCTGTTTGAAATAAATATTAAATAAATATGATTATTCAAGAAAACTTATTAACAAACTCAATCAACTGACAGTGTATCCATTTAAACTCATTTTTGCAAGTGTTGTAACTGTTGTAAAGTATGTTCATTATGAATTAATAATTCTAATATGATTTGCATATCCACAAATACTTGAATGTGATTGGTCCGTTAGTTTCTATTCAAGGTTTACACTTCGATAAACCATGTTGCCGAAACTACTCACGTTGCCTATGGAAACATAACGTTGACGTGTATTCATTTCCGAGCTAACACATCAATAACCTCTAGAAAAAAATGAGTTTAATCCTATAATAAATCCAATGATGTATCCTCCAACAACAAAAAAATCAAATACTTCTGTCACGAAAAGATGAATCCTAAGTTCATTACTCAGAAACAAAAAAATGGAAATACTTGCAAATCAAAAGGAAGCTTACTCTAATGATGCTAGCATAATGTCTTAATTACTTAATCGATCAATTGAGTTATCATACAATAGAATCTGACAGAAGATTGAATACAAACATACTATAAGGTAATCGTTACAATTTGGTCATCATTAACAATCATGAAAAACATGCATGTTGTATACATTTGTGTACATTCATTTATTTATTTATTAAATGTCAGATTAATCATTAGTCCAAATCAGATAAAAGGGTTTACCTGTCAGGCTGTCATAGATCTGCCACTGCCTCTTCTTTGCCATGCAGCATCAACCGAGACTGTAACATTGTCATTGCCATCAGATCTGAAGGGAAATAATTATACAAACTATAAAATAAAATATTTTAACACAAAATATATAGCTTAACAAGATTTGTGATTAAATATATTTAACACAGCATATAAGATTTCTGACACAGAATGAATGTGTTGAGCACTATTATTGATGCCTTTTAATAAAAGGAATACACATTCATTTACATAGCTATATTAAAATGACAGAACATTTAAAATTAATAATGATCAAGAGTTATCTGTCTTTATAAAAAAGAAGATATGGTATGATTGCCAATGAGACAACTATCCACAAAAGACCAAAATGACACAAACATTAACAAATATAGGTCACTGTACAGCCTTCACAATGAGCAAAGCCCATACTGCATAGTCAGCTATAAAAGGCCCGATAAGACATTGTAAAACAATTCAAACGAGAAAACTTTGCATGTTTTAAGTAAGTGTATGGAAACAAAACAAAATAACTACATCTATATAAAGTAAGTTCAATTATCTCCCGTTAAATACGTCAGACCAAGAACATCTTCCTGTATGCCTATTCTCTGTTAATGTAAATCAACTGTGTAATGTTTCATTAATATTGCTACAGTCATTTAGGAGGAGTACTAGTTGTGCTTACATGTACAAGACCTACAATGTATATTGTGATATTTAAACTAAGTAATTGCAATCATCTCCCTTGATAAAAATTCTGAAAAGAAATATCCTCTTTCATGCACATCCTCAGGTGGTGACAACAACTGTGTGAAGTTTCATCATTATTGATTGAACCGTTTAGAAGTAATTGTGCTTACAAGATTTGTTGCCATTTATTGCTATATAAAACTAAATAAATTAAATTATCTCCTTGAAATAATTCTAACCAAAAATATTTTTTCTTCATGCACAGCCTCAGGTTGTGTACGTACTATAACCGTGTCAAGTTTCATTAATATTGGTCCATCCGTATGGAGGAGTTGGCCTTATGAGAAATATGGGCAGACAAAAATCAGATAATTTAAAATACAGTGTGTGTTGTGTGGGGGGGGGGGGGGGGGGTAAAATATAAATTATCCTGCAATGATGCCTTTTTGCGACCTTATTAAGCTGACCGTGTGAGGGCTTCACAGCCAGTCAAGGTGGTTAATCACCCCCATCATCATCACCTAATAAAACTTATAGTGTTATTACATGAAGTTGTATCAGCTAGGTCATTCTGGTACATTATAATGTTAAGGAATGATATGGAATGTAGATGTATTTGTGCTTTTACAAAACATGCTAAAAACTGGCCTTTCCTTGTTTTTTTAAAGATTGCCAAATAAGTTTTATATTTTCGGAAAAGGAATATGTATTGTATATTTATTTTCAAAGAATAAAATTTTTAGATCATGAATATGGATATTTTTCATATCATTGTATACATGTTAAAATAAGAGTGATAAACTAATAATTATGATCATACTCTCTAGTCATTTCTTTTTCTCTTTCTGTCCACTCTTCCATTGACTGTCTGCAACAGATTCAATGACATCTCCAACTTCTCTTATTCTGCTGTCAATCATGCAGTGGCTGACTGTAGGGATATTAAGAATGGAAAGAAGGCCATTTATCTGGTGTTCTCCAAGTCCAAGATCAATAGCAGCTAAAATATATTTGAAAAACATGTAAATCTTAATTATATTTTTTAACTATTTATTGTAATTTTTTTTAATTGATTTTGTTATTTGAAACAATAGTATATACTAGAGATTACAGATAAGTTTTATGAAAATCAAAGTTGATTTGGAATAGTTACAAAAAAATTTAAAGGTGACCATCTGAATTTAGTTTGTACTGAACATTTTAGCTTTTTTAACTATTCATTAAATCATTATACCTATAATACCTATAGATTTGGCATTTTAAAACAAAATACCAACAAACTTGGTAATTTGTAAGAACAGTATATAATAAGAGATAACTGATAAGTTTTATAATTATCAAAATTGGTTTGAAAAAGTTCTTGAAAATTTTAAAGGTGTCCATCTATATTTTATCAGAACTGCAACACAGTCAAAATTTTAATTGAGTGCAGTTCTATTCATGTTTAAGGTCATAGAAACATTTGTACAGAAATCTTGAGTCAATGTTATAAATAAAGTGATATTAGGTCAGTATCCTGTTCATTCATTATTCATTTTTTCTTCTATGTATTTTGTGTGATTTTGTCTCATGTACATTTAATCCATATTCCTTTATTTTCTATTAAACAAGACAGCATGCCGACAAGACTGTCACATTCATCATGTTCAAAGCTTATTACATACATGTATACATGTTGGTTTTTTTAATTTTATAGTGGCTGTATAAATAAAAATACAATGTATTTTTTCTAGTACCTTCTTACCCAATATGAAAAAATACCAAACACTTTGTTGTTTCAATTAAATCTTACACCCACAGTTTAATCAGCCCAAATCAGGTTGAATTGGTATGGGGTCTGATCAATCTAATAATGTTTTATGATCAAATACAGATTTAGCACAGACCATTTTTGACTTTCTGGGGGAGGGAGAGTGGCTATTTTTTTTTGGAAAATATCCCTACCCTAATTTTTGTCAAAATAAAATAACTGGCCCGCACTTAGATTAAAAAAAATAATCAGGCCCGCATTTTGCCAATAAAAGAAAAGAAACTTTCCACATTGAACATATATGGGGAAAAAATCATCTGCATAGCGGGTGAAACAATATCCTGGTCGACATGAAAAGACTACCACCCCCCCCCCCCCCCCTCCTAGAAAGTCAAATGCCCAAACATACAAATACTTTTCTTTAAGATGGAGTTTCTCCAAATTTTCTTTCGTCCATGGATATAAAGTTTCTGATTTATAGGGGATATCGGCTGACTTCAGCTTTTTATCATTTTAGTTTCTGTATATATATGAGGGGGGATAGGACCTTTTTCGGGATGCGGGAATTTTCTTTTTCAAATTTCGGGACCTCAGGGTTTCATGTTTTTAAGCCCGTGATTTCAGGATTTCGTGTTTTTAAGCTCTGGATTTCGGGATCAGGACCCCTCCTACCCTCCCTCATATATACTATATAGTGAACCTTACATATTAAGTCTACCTTTTTAATTCACGTTTTCAGGAAAGGGGATCTTTTCACTATGTTTTTTCATGCAATTTTTTTGCAATTTTTATTTCATGTGTTTCTGTGTTCATTCCTTATTTTGTTATATTTACCTAAAGCTAACTTTGTGTTTACATCCCAAATCTTGTGGTCATGTTGTTTTCCAGTTGGGATAGCGTTGATGTTCCCACACGACTTATTTGTACACAACACTTTCAACACTGACCTCAAGCCATATGTCTTTATATCAATAATGTTATGAAGAGACAGTGGTAGACCACAGTGTTTACATTGTTGTAGGTGGTCAGCAATAACACCAAGTTCCACTACTCTACGACCAATGCGCCAGTCATCTGTTGGGGTCAAGTTATTTCCGTCATTGTCTAAAACTTCTTCATGAACAATATTTGAAATATCTGGGACTATTTTTTTACTTGTT
Organism: Mytilus edulis; assembly: GCA_019925275.1. Taxonomy (NCBI): domain Eukaryota; kingdom Metazoa; phylum Mollusca; class Bivalvia; order Mytilida; family Mytilidae; genus Mytilus; species Mytilus edulis. Next base: position 4,473,366 of record JAHUZM010000015.1, on the reverse strand, counting down.
ACATCATATGAGTGATCTGTATGAAGTGACTTTAAAGCTAGATCCTGATCCTCTTCAAAATACCGTTTTCGTTGACCCTCTCGAATGTTCTAAAGCCATTATTGCGAAGTTTTCCCATGATAAATAATATATAAAAATTTCAAAGACTATAAAAAATATAAAATACTATCTATAAATTCTTTTAGACTCTCCGTTGAAGCTGTCAAGTGGTCGGCTGCTTCCATGTAAACAAATACCGGAAATCGCGGGATTTAATATTGTCGTATAATTATGTCGTCTATGTTTATTTTTATTAATAGTAGCATACATATACGTTATAAAATGATTAATCTATAACTATTATTCATATTTCAACCATTTTATTGATTTAGTTTTGTCAAACACTGTTTACATTTTTACGACTTTCTTTATAAATTACGGTGCGCAAAAAGTTTCAAAAACGACACCAGCAGACATCCTTAAGACAACCACAGCTTTATTTAAAAATTGCAACATTTTGTCAGTAACATTTTTTCAGTAATTTTGACACCTTTTTTTTATATTCCTTCAGATGTTACCTTTATTGTTAAATTTTCACATTTTACTGTAAATTTGACTTTTTGGATAATTGTATATGATGTTACCTTAAATCGGTCATTTCATCGAGAAATTGTTTTAATATGTATTGACAATTCTTTTAAAAGTAAACTTAAGACAACCACAGCTTTATTTAAAAATTGCAACATTTTCTCACTTACATTTTTTCAGTTATTTTGACAACTTTTTTGATATTCATTCAGATTTTACCTTTATTGATATTTTTTCACATTTTACTGTAAATTTGACTTTTTTTTGGACAATTGTATATGATGTTACCTTAAATCGGTCATTTCATCGAGAAAATTTTCTAATATGTAGTGACAATTGTTTTAAAAGTAAACTTAAGACAACCACAGCTTTATTTAAAAATTGCAACACTTTCTCAGTAACATTTTTCAGTAATTTTGACAACTTTTTTTATATTCATTCAGATGTTACCTTTATTGTTAAATTTTCACATTTTACTGTAAATTTGACTTTTTGGATAATTGTATATGATGTTACCTTAAATTGGTCATTTCATCGAGAAATTGTTTTAATATGTATTGACAATTGTTTTAAAAGTAAACTTAAGACAACCACAGCTTTATTTAAAAATTGCAACATTTTCTCAGTAACACTTTTTCAGTAATTTTGACAACTTTTTTGATATTCATTAAGAATTTACCTTTTTAGATATATTTTCACATTTTACTGTAAATTTGACTTTTTTGGACAATTGTATATGATGTTACCTTAAATCGGTCATTTCTTCGAGAAAATTTTCTAAAATGTATTGACAATTGTTTTAGAAGTAAACTTAAGACAACCATTGCTTTATTTAAAAATTGTAACATTTTCTCGGTAACATTTTTCAGTAATTTTGACAACTTTTTTGATATTAATTCAGATGTTACCTTTGTTGTTAAATTTTTACATTTTACTGTAAATTTGACTTTTTCTTGATAATTGTATATGATGTTACCTTAAATCGGTCATTTCATCGAGAAAATTTTCTAATATGTATTGACAATTGTTTTAAAAGTAAACTTAAGACAGCCACAGCTTTATTTAAAAATTGCAACATTTTTTCAGTAACATTTTTCAGTTATTTTGACAACTTTTTTGATATTCATTTAGAATTTACTTTTATTGATATATGTTCAATTTTTACTGTTAATTTGACTTTTTTTTTAACAATTGTATATGATGTTAACTTAAATCGGTCATTTCATCGAGAAATTGTTTTAATATGTATTGACAATTGTTTTAAAAGTAAACTTAAGACAACCACAGCTTTATTTTAAAAAATTGCAACATTTTCTCAGTAACATTTTTTTAGTTATTTTGACAACTTTTTTTATACTCCTTCAGATGTTACCTTTATTGTTAAATTTTTCACATTTTACTGTAAATTTGACTTTTTTAATAATTGTATATGATGTTACCTTAAATCTGTCATTTCATCGAAAAAAAAATTTAATGTGTATTGACAATTGTTTTAAAAGTTAACCTTAGACAACCACTGCTTTATTTAAAAATTGTAACATTTTCTCAGTAACATTTTTCAGTAATTTGGACAACTTTTTGTATATTCATTCAGATGTTAGCTTTGTTGTTAAATTTTCACATTTTACTGTAAATTTGAAAATTTTATAATTGTATATGATGTAACCTTAAATCGGTCATTTCATCGAGAATTTTTTTTAATATGTATTGACAATTGTTTTAAAAGTAAACTTAAGACAACCACAGCTTTATTTAAAAATTGCAACATTTTCTTATTAACATTTTTTTAGTAATTTTGACAACTTTTTTGATAATCATTTAGAATTTACCTTGAATGATATATTTTCATATTTTACTGTAAATTTGACTTTTTTTTTTGACAATTGTATATGATGTTACCTTAAATCGGTCATTTCATCGAGAAAATTTTCTAATATGTATTGACAATTGTTTTAAAAGTAAACTTAAGACAGCCACAGCTATAATTAAAAATTGCAACATTTTCTCAGTGACATTTTTCAGTAATTTTGACAACTTTTTTGACATTCATCCAGATGTTCCCTTTATTGTTAAATTTTCACATTTTACTGTAAATTTGACTTTTTTGGATAATTGTATATGATGTTACCTTAAATCGGTCATTTCATCGAGAATTTTTTTTTAATATGTATTGACAATTGTTTTAAAAGTATACTTAAGACAGCCACAGCTTTATTTAAAAATTGCAACATTTTCTCAGTAACATTTTTTCAGTAATTTTGACACCTTTTTTTATATTCCTTCAGATGTTACCTTCATTGTTAAATTTTCACATTTTACTGTAAATTTGACTTTTTTTGATAATTGTATATGATGTTAACTTAAATCGGTCATTTCATCGAGAAATTGTTTTAATATGTATTGACAATTGTTTTAAAAGTAAACTTAAGACAACCACAGCTTTATTTAAAAATTGCAACATTTTGTCAGTAATTTTGACAACTTTTTTGATATTCATTCAGATTTTACCTTAATTGATATATTTTCACATTTTACTGTAAATTTGACTTTTTTTTGGACAAATGTATATGATGTTACCTTAAATTGGTCATTTCATCGAGAAAATTTTCTAATATGTATTGACAATTGTTTTAAAAGTAAACTTAAGACAGCCACAGCTTTATTTAAAAATTGCAACATTTTTTCAGTAACATTTTTCAGTTATTTTGACAACTTTTTTGATATTCATTTAGAATTTACTTTTATTGATATATTTTCACATTTTACTGTAAATTTGACTTTTTTTTTAACAATTGTATATGATGTTAACTTAAATCGGTCATTTCATCGAGAAATTGTTTTAATATGTATTGACAATTGTTTTAAAAGTAAACTTAAGACAACCACAGCTTTATTTAAAAATTGCAACATTTTCTCAGTAACATTTTTTAAATTATTTTGACAACTTTTTTTATACTCCTTCAGATGTTACCTTTATTGTTAAATTTTCACATTTTACTGTAAATTTGACTTTTTTAATAATTGTATATGATGTTACCTTAAATCGGTCATTTTATCGAAAAAAAAATTTAATGTGTATTGACAATTGTTTGAAAAGTTAACCTTAGACAACCACTGCTTTATTTAAAAATTGTAACATTTTCTCAGTAACATTTTTCAGTAATTTGGACAACTTTTTTTATATTCATTCAGATGTAACCTTTAATGTTAAATTTTCACATTTTACTGTAAATTTGACTTTTTTTGATAATTGTATATTATGTTACCTTAAATCGGTCATTTCATCGAGAATTTTTTTTAATATGTATTGACAATTCTTTTAAAAGTAAACCAAAGACAGCCACAGCTTTATTTAAAAATTGCATTATTTTCTCGCTAACATTTTTTCAGTTATTTTGACAACTTTTTTGATATTCATTCAGATTTTACCTTTATTTATATATTTTCACATTTTACTGTAAATTTGACTTTTTTTTTAACAATTGTATATGATGTTACCTTAAATCGGTCATTTCATCGAGAAAATTTTCTAATATGTAGTGACAATTGTTTTAAAAGTAAACTTAAGACAACCACAGCTTTATTTAAAAATTGCAACACTTTCTCAGTAACATTTTTCAGTAATTTTGACAACTTTTTTTATATTCATTCAGATGTTACCTTTATTGTTAAATTTTCACATTTTACTGTAAATTTGACTTTTTGGATAATTGTATATGATGTTACCTTAAATCGGTCATTTCATCGAGAAATTGTTTTAATATGTATTGACAATTCTTTTAAAAGTAAACTAAAGACAGCCACAGCTTTATTTAAAAATTGCAACATTTTCTCAGTAACATTTTTTCAGTAATTTTGACAACTTTTTTGATATTCATTCAGAATTTACCTTTTTTGATATATTTTCACATTTTACTGTAAATTTGACTTTTTTTTTGACAATTGTATATGATGTTACCTGAAATCGGTCATTTCTTCGAGAAAATTTTCTAATACGTATTGACAATTGTTTAAAAAGTAAACTTAAGACAGCCACAGCTTTATTTAAAAATTGCAACATTTTCTCACTAACATTTTTTCAGTTATTTTGACAACTTTTTTTATATTCCTTCAAATGTTACCTTTATTGTTTAATTTTCACATTTTACTGTAAATTTGACTTTTTTTGATAATTGTATATGATCTAACCTCAAATCGGTCATTTCTTCGAGATTTTTTTTTATTATGTATTGACAATTGTTTTAAAAGTAAACTTAAGACAACCACAGCTTTATTTAAAAATTGCAACACTTTCTCAGTAACATTTTTTCAGTAATTTTGACAACTTTTTTGATATTCATTCAGAATTTACCTTTATTGTTAAATTTTCACATTTTACTGTAAATTTGACTTTTTTTTTGACATAGTATATGATGTTACCTTAAATCGGTCATTTCATAAATCGGTCATTTCAGGGAGAGGAGGAAAAATAAGACAAAGGGAAACGAAAATATGGTTTTATTTTATTTATTCATTGTTAGATCACCTGGCCGAAAGGCCAAGTGAACTTTTCTCATCACTTGGCGTCCGGCGTCCGTCGTCGTCCGTCGTCGTCGTCGTCCTGCGTTAACTTTTACAAAAATCTTCTCCTCTGAAACTACTGGGCCAAATTTAACCAAACTTGGCCACAATCATCATTGGGGTATCTAGTTTAAAAAAATGTGTCCGGTGACCCGGCCAACCAACCAAGATGGCTGCCATGGCTAAAAATAGAACATAGGGGTAAAATGCAGTTTTTGGCTTTTAACTCAAAAACCAAAGCATTTAGATCAAATCTGACATGGGGTAATATTGTTCATCAGGTCAAGATCTATCTGCCCTGAAATTTTCAGATGAATCGGACATTTTGTTGTTGGGTTGCTGCCCCTGAAATGGTAATTTTAAGGAAATTTTGCTGTTTTTGGTTATTATCTTGCATATTATTATAGATAGAGATTAACTGTAAACAGCAATAATGTTCAGCAAAGTAAGATCTACAAATAAGTTAACATGACCAAAATGGTCAGTTGACCACTTTAGGAGTTATTGCCCTTTTTAGTCAATTTTTAACCATTTTTCGTAAATCTTAGTAATCTTTTAGAAAAATCTTCTCCTCTGAAACTACTGGGCCAAATTTAACCAAACTTAGACATAATCATCATTGGGGTATCTAGTTAAAAAAATGTGTCCGGTAACTCGGCCAACAAACCAAGATGGCCGCCATGGCTAAAAATAGAACATGGGGATAAAAAGCAGTTTTTGGCTTATAACTCCAAAACCAAAGCATTAAGAGCAAATCTGACAGGAAGTAAAATTGTTGATCAGGTCACGATCTATCTGCCCTAAAATTTTCAGATGAATCGGATAATCGGTTGTTAGGTTGCTGCCCCTGAATTGGTAATTTTGAGGAAATTTTGCTGTTTTTTTGTTATTATCTTGAATATTATTATAGATAGAAATAAACTGTAAACAGCAATAATGTACAGCAAAGTAAGAACTAAAAATAAGTCAGTATGACCAAAATAGTCATTGACCCCCTAAGAAGTTATTGCCCTTCATAGTCAATTTTTAACAATTTTCTTAAAATTTGAAGATTTTCAATAACATTTTCCACAGAAAGTACTGTTATAGATAGAGATAATTGTAAGCAGCAAGAATGTTTAGTAAAGTAAGATCTACAAACACATCACCATCACCAAAACACAATTTTGTCATGAATCCATCTGTGTCCATTGTTTAATATTCACATAGACCAAGGTGAGCTACACAGGCTCTTTAGAGCCTCTAGTTTAGAAAATGTTTAGATTAAAAGATGTTTGGTGAACATTAATGAAAATTTTTTAAAACAGGTTAACTTAAAAAGCCATGGGGCAATATCTAGGTCTCTTACAATTGAAAAGTGTTTCAAATACGATTGAGATTTAATATTAAAACTTTTATTATACATATTTGTGTACACTTAATTAGGGTTAATATTTATTTAAGGTAGATTATTTTTACTATAATTTCATGGCAAGTCTTTTATTTTGAAGGAAAATGTTAATTAAATGCATCTATTTCATTTTAGAATTAGTGAAAGTGAAGAGGATGAGAATATGTCATTTGAATCTGTGTAAGTTAAACTTAGTACATGAAAATACGGATGTTTTGTGTTATTAAAATTTGCTGTTAAAAAATATTAGAAATTATTATAAATTAAGGAATGCAAAGCTCTGATTCCTTTCAAGGATTTGGCTATACCTTTTGGACCTTTTGGATTATAGCTCTTCATCTTTTATATGAGCTTTGGATTTCAAATATTTTGGCCACGAGCATCACTGAAGAGACATGTTTTGTCGAAATGCGCATCTGGTGCAAGAAAATTGGTACCGTTAATTTTATTACTTTAAGATTACTTATGTTGAAATTGAGACTATTTCAAATTTAACTTATAGGAGTTAATTTTACGATCCAACTGAGGATCACGACTGTTCACAAGTTTTCAAAATGAGGGGGGTCACCCCTGCGGACTTATTTTATATTTCATTTGATTTATTTTATTGTCCCATACAAAGATATACTTGGTTTGTGGGTGGGGATCTCAACCGTTTACAAGTTCTCAAACAACAAGGGAGTGAGAGTAACCCCTGGGGACTTGCCTGATATTCATATGATGAAGACATAATCTTTCTATCAGTTTTATTGATGTCTGGAGCTGGCATGTCAGTTAACTGCTAGAAGTCTGTCAAGGCCAAATAAAATACTGTGTTTAGAAATCTAGCATAACTTAAGTTTTTTTTTGTCATTTTTCAATTAGCTCTGTTAAGTCATAATTTCTCTCTAATAGTCTCAATGAAATGCAAAAAATGTTTTGAAATGAAAAAAAAATCCTTACCTACCTACCCTTCTTTTAACAATGATTAATTTATACTTCACGATAGACAAACAGTGCTTTTATGTAACCACTTGATTTTTTATTTCTTTTATACTGAAAACTCTCTATTTTTTTTTTTTTCATGAGAAATAAGGAAAAGCACAGAAAAGAAACGTCAGGAGACAGCAAAAAAAAATGCTAGTGATATGTTCAAGAGCTGCATGCTGAATGCAAGTGTAGGTACTTGTAGTACACCTACAAATACTGGCATGTTAGACTTTAACTAACAGATTAATAATGTTTCCTGCACTACCACTGTGCCTACCCCCTCTGCCCAAATTAACATGCATGTCCCTTCCTCATCACCTGTGCCTAACACTAATGTTCATTCCTTTACTCATATGCCTCCACCAGCAGTAACCAGTCAACCACCACATAACATTACTACCATCCCTCTTTCCCCAGTTAACATACATGTCCCTTCACCATCACCTGTGCCTAACACTAATGTTCATTCCTTTACTCATATGCCTCCACCAGCAGTAACCAGTCAACCACCACATAACATTACTACCATCCCTCTTTCCCCAGTTAACATGCATGTCCCTTCACCATCACCTGTGCCTAACACTAATGTTCATTCCTTTACTCATATGCCTCCATCAGCAGTAACCAGTCAACCACCACATAACATTACTGCCATCCCTCTTTCCCCAGTTATCACGCATGTCCCTTCACAATCACCTGTGCCTAACACTAATGTTCATTCCTTAACTCATATGCCTCCACCAGAAGTAACCAGTCAACCTCACACATGTTACCTCTTCTGCACCCTTTCCTTACATAGCAACTACTAGTCAGCAACCTACTTACACTCCACTTGTTAATGCCCATGTTTCCTGTTCAGTACCCTTGCCCTACACAGCAGAGCCGTTGCATCATTATCTCAATCAGCATGATAAGCAAGTATCAGCATCTTATAGTTATGTTCCATCATTTCTTTCACCTCTCACATCGGGTTCTCATTCCTATGTGTCACCCTTGCATATGTCAACTAATAGTCAGCAGTCTTCTTACATGCATGTTGACACATCTACCTCAAGACCTGTTATAATGAGCAATAATGACATACCAGCTTCCAATAATTCAACATCTACTTCTACAAATCCTCTATCAAATTTTACAGAACTAACTGATCTTCAACCAATTGACTCACTTTATTCAAACAATAACTGTGCTGATTGCATTATGAAAGACAAACAAAGTTCCAGTATACAGCAATATATTGAAAAACATCACAAGGTGAACGAGGCTTTGAGGCGACCACGTGTGAAGGCTTGTCGCCGTTGTCTTTTGGACACTCCAAATGCAACTTAAAAATGTGGTGATGAGAATAGTGTTACCAGTTCACTTATCTATCAGTCTCATGCAACCTTATGTGTGTATATATGATCTGTAGTCATTTGTTTGTTTATCTATCTGTAATTATTTATTTTGTTTATTTATATATATATGTAGTCGTCAATTGGGTAATGTTTTAATTTGAATTTACAAAATAATGTAAAATTCAGTAACATTTGGATAATTATGTTTTATGTCAGTATATAATATTATATCTGTATTTAATTTTCAAAAGCCTGGTCTTAATTAATAAACTATCATTTATATATATTTTATTCTTGAATGGCCCAGAATAGATATGTTGGGAAACAGTTTTTATACGACCGCAAAATTTGAAAAAATTTTCGTCGTATATTGCTATCACGTTGGCGTCGTCGTCGTCCGAATACTTTTAGTTTTCGCACTCTAACTTTAGTAAAAGTGAATGGAAATCTATGAAATTTTAACACAAAGTTTATGACCACAAAAGAACGGTTGGGATTGATTTTGGGAGTTTTGGTCCCAACATTTTAGGAATTAGGTGCCAAAAAGGGCCCAAATAAGCATTTTCTTGGTTTTCGCACTATAACTTTAGTTTAAGTTAATAGAAATCTATGAAATTTTGACACAAGGTTTATGACCACAAAAGAACGGTTGGGATTGATTTTGGGAGTTTTGGTTTCAACAGTTTAGGAATTAGGGGCCAAAAAAGGGCCCAAATAAGCATTATTCTTGGTTTTCGCACAATAACTTTAGTTTAAGTAAATAGAAATCAATGAAATTTAAACACAATGTTAATGACTACAAAAGGAAGGTTGGTATTGATTTTGGGAGTTTAGGTCCCAACAGTTTAGGAATTAGGGGCCAAAAAGGGACCCAAATAAGCATTTTTCTTGGTTTTCGCACCATAACGTTAGTATAAGTAAATAGAAATCTATGAAATTTAAACACAAGGTTTATGACCATAAAAGGAAGGTTGGTATTGATTTTGGGAGTTTTGGTCCCAACAGAATAAGGGGCCCAAAGGGTCCAAAATTAAACTTTGTTTGATTTCATCAAAATTGAATAATTGGGGTTCTTTGATATGCCGAATCTAACTCTCATGACTGTGTATGTAGATTCTTAACTTTTGGTCCCGTTTTCAAATTGGTCTACATTAAGGTCCAAAGGGTCCAAAATTAAACTTAGTTTGATTTTGACAAAAAATGAATCAGTTAGGTTCTTTGATATGCTGAATCTAAAAATGTACTTAGATTCTTGATTATTGGCCCAGTTTTCAAGTTGGTCCAAATGGGGGTCCAAAATTAAACTTTGTTTGATTTCATCAAAAATTGAATAAATGGGGTTCTTTGATATACCAAATCTAACTGTGTATGTAGATTCTTCATTTTTGGTCCTGTTTTCAAATTGGTCTACACTAAAGTCCAAAGGGTCCAAAATTAAACTTAGTCTGATTTTAACAAAAATTGAAATCTTGAGGTTCTTTGATATGCTGAATCCAAAAATGTACTTAGATTTTTTATTATGGGCCCAGTTTTCAAGTTGGTTCAAATCAGGATCTAAAATTATTATATTAAGTATTGTGCAATAGCAAGTCTTTTCAATTGCACAGTATTGCGCAATGGCAAGAAATATCTAATTGCACAATATTGTGAAATAGCAAATTTTTTTTAATTAGAGTTATCTTTCTTTGTCCAGAATAGTCAGCAAGAAATATCTAATTGCAAAATATTGTGCAATAGCAAGATTTTTTTTAAATGGAATTATCTTTCTTTGTCCAGAATCAACTTAAATCTTTGTTATATACAATATACAATGTATATTCACTTTTTACTACCAACTGATAAATTAAAATAATCTTTACCATTCAGTGATAACAAGCAGTTTTTTTACATCTTAATATTTTATGATGTATTTAAATGAGTAGTTATTGTTGCAAACTCCATTAGAAATTTTAATTGAGATTAGTTTTGGAAAGAAATCTTTACATTAGAGTTAAATGTACATTCTTCATATGTAAACAATTAAATGAACAACATCAAAATATTTGATTTTATAAATTTTAAGCTTTTATTTTTAATGGATTTTATTAAAAATCATACGATTATATTTATTTTGGAATCGCGGTCAAGTAAATTATTACTGTTTGGTTTGAAATCAGAAATTTCTAATTTTCGGTCTTAAAATAGTTTTCGTTATCATTTATTATAACCATATATTTTTAAAATCGGCATACAATACATGTAAGTCATCAACCTGGACATGATATTTCAAACCTTATTTTAATGGTTTCATATCATAATAATTATATCGTTTCGGGTGGAAAGACCTTCAATTGTTCTCTGAAGAATTGATTTTTAATTGACATTGAAATGCTTCTTACATCCCATCAACTGTAAATACCTTTCAGCTAGACGAAGACCTAGACAAATTCGCTATACGTTTACCCTTGAAAGATTTTTTTCTACAATAGGGACAAGAAAACCTTGAAGAGCCGGTTTAACAGATTAAGATACTGACACCAATTAGGAAGTCACGCCTATCCCAAAATTTAGGAAAAAAAGTTCGTGGAAACCACCAAAGGGTAGAAATGATAACTTGAAGTCATTCATTAACTACTTAAGGTCTGATATAAAGTCCTGTATAACAAATACAAAAAATTATAATTTATCTAAGTCAGTAAGTATAGCTTTGAAAGCGTTAAAATATCAAGAGAATACTGTTTTGAAACCTGCCGACAAAGGGGGACGTTGTGGTTGTCATGAATAAAACAGATTATATAGGGCCAACTAAAATTAATTAGTAGATTTTCATCCAAATTTTTGAAAAAAATGGGGCGGATGGGAGGATTTTATTTTTTAAATTTTATTTCATATGAAACCCTCGTCATGAGTTTTTCATACCGCGGGGTATATGCTAGTGGGAAACAAGCTTGTATAATGTATATACATGCTGTATAAGGAATCCTACACTATTTTTCAAACTCTTAAATAAAAATCCCTGATTGGCAACCACTGTTATACATGCAATTGCCGCTTTAGAAACCTATTTATAGTAGACATCAAAAAGAAGAGAAATGCTCTCTTCAGTCTTCTGTTTGTCTACTAGTATACCTACACCACATTTATTTTTGCTTTCTAAGCAATGGTTTGTAGTCGTCATAAAATCAATTAAATGTTTTGGTACAATTGTATGCAACACAAGTATTACGAGTACAGAATAAAATGTAAACTCAGCGTTGAAAGAAATTATGATGTAAAACATGAACTTAACCAAAAAATTAGTTGTGGCTTAATGACTAAATTGATGGAAGGGACAGTAACAGAGGGTGTTTGCTGTTTGTCAACAAAAACAAAAGCCATGGGTGAATAGAAGGGCTTGTTATAATTAAAATGCGTGTTTGTCGACATTTTTTCCCCAATATACGGTCATAATTCAAACAAGTTCGTGCTTGTGTCAATTTCTTTAATCCAGTCATGTTTTTTGTACCAATTTGTTCTACGATTCTTGCGCTTTGGATATCATTCACAGTCCAAATTTCCTGACACAAAGTCATTGTATAAATAAAGAAAAAAACACGATTTTCGATTCACTTGTGACTACCGGTGACTACCGCAATTTGCGTTCAAGGACAAGGCGTTTTACTCGTAACTCGAATATTTCATGCCCTACTCGTTATCAATCTCTATTCTCGGTAGATGATGTTGTCATCATAGAACAGCAGAATATTTCGACTTAATCGTTTTCGATGGGATTACTCCGGCGAAGAAATACAAAAATGAAATTTGAAACTGGAAGTTTCGAATGAAACGAAATTATCGATGGTTCCTGGTAACGGACATGACCAAAATCCGGAAATCGTATTTTTGTTAAATAAAAAAAATCGGGGCGGGACGATTTCAGAGGGGCGGGCGGGGATGAAAATCTAGCAATTAATTTTAATTGGCCTAGCAGAGGGGAATCGCCAACTTTTAAACTTTTTTATTTTTTATAAACAATTAACCACAGATCCAACGCTTAATACTATTCGAATGATCAACACCATCCTTCAAGAGATGTTCGACAATAAGCATATAGACAATGACACCTTTGATTATCTCCGACCTCTTGAGAACGAAGCAAAGGCCGGACGATTCTATATATTGCCAAAAATACATAAAACCGGCAATCAAGGTCGACCAATTGTGTCGGCAAATAGTCCTTCAACTGAAAAAATATATCAGAATGTGTAGACCATCATCAAAGACCTCATGTGAAAGAACTACCCTCATTCATTCAAGATACAACTGATTATCTAAAGAAAATGGAAAGCCTCAATCCTTTACCAAGCAATACTATACCTGCATCTATGGACGTGTCTTCTTTATATATCAATATTCCACAAGACGAAGGAATAGCAGCGTGCGAAGAGGCATGGAACACTCGTAGTGAAAAAAATCCTCCTTAGTACTGAGTGCCTTGTTACACTTCTGAAACTAGTACTGGAGAATAAAACGTTCAATGCAAAACACTATCTACAGATAGACGATACTAGTATGGGCACAAAAATGGCCCCGTCAGGGATGATTACTAATACAAACTATCCCAGACTCAAACCAATATTTTCAGCTGGAAGACACATATTCTAAGAATGTTTCATTTCATTTGTAAATGAATCTTGATTTCAGAATGACCTGATATGGCTAATTAAAATAACGTAATAAAATAAAATTAGATGTAATGTAATTATCAGAAAATGAAATTGTAGATGAAGGATTGAAATAAAAAATTCTTGACAGTTGCAACTTGTAAAGGTAAACTACATTTGTATTTATATATAACATAATACCGTTTTCATCACAAAGTTTGGCTACACCAAACACCAAACAGCAACCTAAATAAATGGCCCCCAAAAAAAATCACTAGTGTAAAACCATTCAAACTGAAATACCAATGGTCTAATGGATATAAAAAATTTGTAAGGGTTCCACGGAAACCGGTGTCTCGCTTACTTTTGCTGTAAATCGCAGGTTCAACAAAAGTGAGGAAAAAAATCAATAAAAATATTCCTCTTGATACTATCTTTTGATTGTAATAAGCTTCTGTCCCAGTTTGGTAAAAATCCAGGATAGTATTTGAATCTAATAAATGTTTTAAAAACTTTAACTGCAGACTGTATGTAAGGTTAACTGGAAGAAAAACTAAGTCTATTTATAAGTAAAATACGGAAAAAAATGGAATTATTTTTTTACAAAATTTACTTCTGGATACTATCTTATGATCGTAAACAAGCTTCTATCTAAGTTTGGTACAAACCCAGGATAGTTTAAGAAAGTTATTAAAGTTTTAAAAACTTTAACCACAGAGTGAATGTAATGTTTCCCTGCAGAAAAAGTAAGTCCATTTATTAGTAAAATACGGAAAAATGGAATTTTATTTTTACAAAATTTACTTCTGGATACTATCTTATGATCATAAACAAGCTTCTTTCCAAGCTTGGTAGAAATCCAGTATAGTTTAAGAAAGTTATTAAAATTTAAAAACTTTAACCACAGAGTGAATATTTGTGGACGACGCCGACGGAATGTAGGATCGCTTAGTTTCGCTTTTTCGACTAAAGTCGAAAGCTCGACAAAAATGAGATACAAGAAACCTTTATTAACCACATCCACAAACATAATGTAACTGATAATAATCACAGGTAAACAAAGTATTTTCTTTTATTTTGTGAAAATTAATAATTTTATTTACACATTGTCTTTCTCAGCTTGGTTCCATTCAGATGTTCTAAATTTGATCAACTACTAAACAGATAGGAGGGGGAAATGGCAAACCCATCTATGAAGAAAGTTGAGGTGTGGGCAAGAATTTCCAAGATTTGGTACTAAAAAGAAGCTAACGCTTGTGAACAAAGTGGAATAACCTTGTCAATAAGGAAGCCACTTTCAAAAATAAAAAGGTTTTACACTAGTATTTTTGGGGTCCTTTATATTTTGTTGTTTGGTGTGAGCCAAGACTCCGTGTTGAAGGTTGTACATTGACCTATAATAGTTTATATTTTGTTGTTTGGTGTGAGCCAAGACTCCGTGTTGAAGGTTGTACATTGACCTATAATAGTTTACATAACAGTTTACTTTTATAAATTGTTATTTGTCAATTTGTTTTCGATTTAGGAGTTTGACTGTCCTTTTGATATATTTCGTCCCTCTTTTATTTGGATGGAGAGTTGTCTCATTGGCCCGCATACCACATCTTCCTATATCTCTGATTGCACACAGGATAGACTAGGGATTTTAACATGTTCGATTTCAGAAAAATTTAAAGGCCATTCAACCAGTCATATAAGAAATTCTTTCGAAATATTTATTCCAAAAATTTTGAAAGTTGTAGGGACTACTATACATTATACACATTTTTGTTATATCACTTTATTTGTTTTAAGGTATTAAGATTTCAACAGGAAGAGTTTCCAGAATTTTTAATTCCTGGACAAGCCTAATGGCAACATGCCTTAAATCAATCGTGTTCTTGCCACCTCTTCAAACACTTCAACAGAAAGTACCTGATTGCTTTAAAAACTTTAGTGATACAAGAATTGTTCTCGACTGTACAGAAATATTTATAGAAACTCCATCAGCATTAGAAAATAAATCACTGACTTATTCCAGCTACAAATCCCATAATACTTTTAAATCACTAGTTGGTGTAAGCATGACAGGAGCTGTTGTTTTCTTATCAAATTTATGGGGCGGCTCAGCATCTGATGTGCATATTACAAGAAACTCTGGCCTTCTTGAACTTTTAGAAGAAGGTGATGCTGTTATGGTGGACAAGGGTTTCATTCACATAGTCAGATTTTATTTTAAAAAGGAGTTAAATTGTATTATCCACCATTCATGTCCGCTAAAAGGAATCAGTTTTCGAAATCTAAAGTTGAATGTACAAGGAGGATAGCGTCTGCCAGAATTCATGTGGAGAGAAAAATGGAGCAGATCAAGAACTTTCGCATCTTACAAGGAATATTACCAATCAGTTTGAGTTCAAAGGCTGACGCCATATTTTTTGTGTGTTCTGCTTAAACCAATTTATTGCCTCCCCTTGTGAAATGATTGCATGCAATAGGAATTAAAAAATGTTATGCCAATTTTTACAAGCACTTGCTTTTTATAATGCCTTTATTCATTGTTGAAGGCATTCTCTCAATGACATTTTGTATTTAAGTGCTTTTGGTCCATTGTCTCATGGAAATATATTTAAATAAAATGAAGCCTATGGTAAATGTATACAAAGTCCCAAACAATCCATCATAGTAATCATAGATAAAAGCAAAGGATTGCAATACTTATTGTTGTTCATCATCTTAATATAACAATTATTCAAGATGTGGTATGAGTGCCAATGAATAAACTATCTATCGAATTTATACAATGTTGTTAATGTAGCTCATAGTTCAGTCTTCAACGCAAACATTGGCTCACCTAACAGTAAGCTTTAAAATTACCAGTGTGATTATGCAGTATGGGCTTTGCTCATTGTTGAAGGTGGTACAGTGACCAATAGTGGTTAATTTCTGTTACTTGGTCTCTTGTGAAGAGTTGTCTCATTGGCAATCACACCAAATCTTTTTTTATATTTTTATATGAAACGATTAAAATTGGAAAATTAACTGCCACGACTGCCTAATTTAGGTAAAAATACAACTGCAACTGAACAACAGGCTTCGACTACATGGAATAAGAACAGGAACAAGGAACAATGACCAACTCCTTTATATAAGTCAGACCGTACGTGTACGGCCCAAATACTCACATGGTCTGGCACATATATATTCCCAAAAAAAGCCATTGATAAATCTTAAATTTGTTTAAGATCAGCAGGTAATTAAATTTATGTTAATTTAAAGCAATTAAAACAATAAAATTCACGTATTCACTTATAATATAATTCACAGAAGGAAAACAAAACATAATTTGTAGACTCTAGACGTGAATAATCTACCTTTATATTTTTATAAGATGATTTGGCATTCATTTTTTACTGTGTATTATGAGAGTAAATTGTATTATGATTAGATAATATAGGGAGATGTGATGTGAGTGCCAATAAGAAGAACAATCTCCTCTAATTCCTTCTGCAGGTTTCTTTCCTGGGGAAGTATCTATATCTTCCTCAAAGCGATTTTGTTTGACTTGTAATCAACAACACTGCAATCATTGTATATGGAACGCCAACACTGTCTTGTTATGACCATTTTCTTTATATGATGTGCATTTACCTTTATATGATGTGCAATTGTCATTATATGATGTGCAAATATCCTTACATGATGTGCAGACATCCTTATATGATGTACCAACATCATTATTTGATGTGCAAACATCATTATATGATGTGCATGTATACTTATATGATGTGCTTATATACTTATATGATGTGCAAATATACTTATATGATGTGCATATGTACTTATATGATGTGCGAATGTACTTATATGATGTGCAAACATTCTTATATGATGTGCAAACGTACTTATATTATGTTCAACGATCCTTATATGATGTGCAAATATACTTATGTCATGTGCAAATATACTTATATGATATGTACATATCATTATATGATGTGCAGTTACCATTATATTATGTGCAAATATCTTTATATGATGTGGTTGTGTCATTATATTATGTGCTTGTAATCTTATATTATGTGGTTTGGTTTACTACATTATATGATGTCGAAACGTTATTATATGATGTGCTTTCATCGTCCTTATGGTCAATGAACATGATTACGATTAGAATGATTACTGTCTACGTCATAACTGATTCCGATCTGCTTCTGTAAACTATAAACCCGGCTCAAATATGTGTCCATCGCTAGCGAGAGTGCAATTAATAGGAAAAATGAGACAATGCAATTTAACAAAATTAACGTTTTAAACAGTTCAGAGGGAGATAATTTAAAGATCAATTAATACAGGAGCTAATTGGAGAAATTTGCGGCTGTGGCGAAAATATGATAAAACAAATTTTGAGGCTCTTTACAGGTTGCTATTTGGGTTTAGCAAAAGCTACGTGTTGAAGGTCGTACTTTGACCTATGAGTGTTTACTCTTACAAATTATGACTTGGATGGAAAGTTTTCTCAATGGCTCTCATACCACATCTTCTTATTTCTATTCATTGCAAAATGCATCATTGAACTCACAGTCAGTTTTAAAAATATTTCAACAATAGCTATAAAATTATCTATTCATGCATAATATGGCGAGATGGTTTGTTTGATAAAATGTTATTGAATAATATAAATGGTAAGATGTATAATGTAGTGTTACTCCTCCAAAACCATACAAAGTCGGATATATTTGTGATATGACGTATACATTTAGTGTTTTGTACTTCCTTTATTTGTCTTTGAAACAATCTTTTTTCCCTCAGAAAAAACCAAAATATCCAAATACGGAGACTGCATGCTTAATCCACGTACTGCCCGCGAAATGCAAAATGGTCAGGTTTGGTAATGTTCACATATTTGTATATACAGATTGTTTATTTTCAACTTATTTCAATGGAGATTTTTTTTAACGTATTGAGAAAGGTGTGTGTAATTGTTCTCTTGTGGGTTTTGTTTAGGGGGGGGGGGGGGGGGGGGGGGGAGATCGTGAAAAGTTTATGTCTTTGGAATGATTGTTTTGTTTTCCCTATTTCACGGTAATAACTTGGAAAATAAATTAGAGGAATTCCCATCTTTCCTACGCCGTCCCCACCACCAATGATGAAAATGACTATAATTATAATTTACTTATTTTTAAATCTGTTCTTATAATATAAAAAAGAAGACGCCAATGAGACAACTCTCCACAAGAGACCAAAATGACATAGAAATTAACAATTATAGGTAACCGTAAGGCCTTCAACAATGAGCAAAGCCCATACCGCATAGTCAGTACAAAAGGCCCCGAAATAACAATGTAAAACAATTCAAACGAGAAAACTATTTTGCTCAGAAAAGGTTTCCCTATAAATAAGTATCAAGATAAAAGGCAATAAAACAACAAAACTCATAATCGCCAAAATTGCCCTAAATGGGACCTTAAAATTTACCATAAAATATATTCAGACACATTGCATTATTTTTTTTAATCTCTTGTAGTTTTAAAGATAAACCTAAAATATAAAAAGTCACCGCCGTAAATCTTCACTTAGAAAAATATAAAACACAACTCTCTATATGTCAGAGACCACCAGGCCTCAGTAAACAAAAAATAAATATAGTATTTTATGTTCATTCAGACACAAATCTAATTAAATTACAGCTATTGTGTGTCCAAGCTATGCTTACGCGGATCTGAAAACGCTCCATTCTATTTTCTGTTTAAAGACCATTGGGATTCTCGGTTTTGTCGGATTTATATACACCTTCAAAAATTTGAAGGCTGAATGTCATTGGCTTATGTAATATTTACTAGAACAGAAAGTACCAAAGGACTGAAGTACTGAACATCGGATGACCACAAGTTCTCGTTGATGGTCACACGCACTTGTCTTAAAGAAAATCACATCACAATACCTGAAAGTGAGGTTAACTTGCAGAGACATATTTTTTTCTGAGACAAGTTCGTGCACGGATGATGAACGGGCTCGTCTAGATATTCAACATGATATAGTCAGTATCAAAAACGAAACTACCTATTATTCTATATATAACAGTTACATGTATACATAATTTTTATCCAAATGCTATAGCATTCTATTCTACTATTCTAATAATAGTGCAGTGCAAGTGCATGGTGAAAACACTTCTATAATAATTCGGATTTTCTAATAGTTTTGATTTATGTAGGCATTAATTTTTCCCGTATAAACGTTTTTGAGATGTTTTTCCGAATGCGTTAATACAATTGTCCTGTGTGTGTGCCTAGATATAACTTACTTATAACTTAAAAATATATTTCTAACGACGCAACATTTTTATATAATTAATCTAATATGTTCTAAAAAAAAAAATTATGAGTATTACTTGAAGCGACAAAGGATGCTATTTTGCACTCGGTTATGTCTGCGTTTTTATACGATCGGTAACATGTACCAGTCAAAGTCGAAAGTCAAATCTCTGTTGCGACAATACATTGGAATGCCCTCACGGTCATCGTGATGTAAACATGAAGTGTGGGCAGGATGACGTGTACTTCCTTGTTCCAGGACAAACCCTATTGTTTTATTTTTTCTCTCATTTTCTCATATTTATCAGAATAGTCTGTCCGGGTAAGGTGAAATGGATTTCTGTGAAGTAGAATGTTAAAAATCCGACTCAGGGTGTTGGTCTATTACAAAACAGGGTTAATATTCATTCGCATTAATATGTTCCCGTACGAATATGCACCTGTCCCAAGTCTGGAGCCTGTAATTCAGCGGGTTGTCGTCTGTTGATGTGTTACATACCGGTTTTTGTTTTTTGTTCATTTTTTGTACATAAACTATGTGTTAGTTTTCTCGTTTGAATTGTTCTACATTTGTCATTAAGGGGCTTTGCTCATTGTTGAAGGCCGTACGGTGACCTTTAGTTGTTAATTTCTGTGTCATTTGGTGTTTTGTAGAGAGTTGTCTCATTGGCAATCATAACACGTAGTCTTTTATATATATATAATATATATATTTCAATTTTCCGCAGGACGTTAAGCATACATTCATAATCATGTAAATGTGCAATAAATGCATGAAAACATAATAAAAAGATGCAAGCAAGTGTCATGCACCGAGTTGAAGATCATCCCATATCTCTTTTAATTCCTTTTTTTTGGGGGTGGGGGGGGGGGAGGGGGCTCGGTTGGCGAATAGTCCAAGTATCTAGCCTGTCAACACTTACATGTAGGTTGTGAGCTCGAATCTCACACGTGGCAGGTAAGCTCGACTCCAATCTTAATTTAATAGAATTATTAGTTTTTCCTACCGAAACTCGGTGGTTCTTCGGCTTCTTCCATCAATATAAACTCACCGCCACGATATAGCATGATAGTGTTGAAAGTGGCGTTGAAAAGCAATCAATCAACAAATTAATCAACCAATCATCCATACCGGTACAATTATAAATGCAAGAGAGGATAATTTTGTAGCTATCGTTATTAAATATTTTTAAAATTGACTCAGAGTTCATTGGTGCCTTTTGCAATGAATCGAAATAAGAAGATAATATAATATGAGTGCCAATGAGACTACTCTACATCTAAGTCATAATGTGTAAAAGGAAACAATTATAGGTTAAAATACGGCCTTCAACACAGAGCTTTTACTCAACCCGAACAGCAAGCTATAAATAAGAGCCACAAAATTTGTTTTATCATATTTTCGCCGCTGCAGGGAAATTCTTCAACTAGTTCCTGTATCAATTGATCTTAATCTTCCGCCGAAATGTTTGAAACGTTATTTTTTGTTAAAATGCATTGTCTCACTGTATCTTAAAAATGCACTTTCGCTTAAAAGTTTAAAGATCTATTTCTAAAACGTAATAAGTTAACTACAGATGCTCATTATGGTAGATCCCGTATATTCATTTTGTAGACCCATCGATAAAAATTCATAATTTGACAATTTTCCATCAATAATATCTGGTGTTATTTTTTCCTCTTTAGTCAAGGTTTTTTTCTTTTTACATCTCAACCATTTTCCAAACGATAGCTAAAGATTTGATCCGGGTTTATATTAATTCTGCAGAAGCAGATCGGAATCAGTTCTGACGTAGTGAGTAATCGCTTTAATCGTAATCATGTTCATTGACCATCATGACGATGAATGCACATCATCATAATGATGTTTCGACATCATTATAATACTGTTCTGACACCCTATATAAAGATGTAAACCGAACCACACCCTATGATGTTACATTGTCATAATATAATGACATTACCACATCATATAACGATGTTAGCACGTAACATAAGGATACGTTCACATCATATAAAGAAGTTTGCACATAATATTAAGACATCTGTACATGATATAAGACCATTTGCACATCATATAAGATAATTTGCACATCATATAATATAATTTGCACATCAGATAATGTCAAATTGTCATCATATAAAGGTGATTGCACATTACATAATGCCGTTTCTACATCGTATAAGGAAAGCATCACATAATATAAGGACGCAATCACATGACATAATGGAGAAAGCACATTATATAATGAATTGTGGACATGATATAAAGATGTTTGTACCTCATATAAATGTGTTTGGACAGCATATAAGGACAACTTCACATCATATAATGACAAGTGTACATCATATAAGGACAAGTTCACATCACATAATGACAAGTGTACATCATATAAGAACAAGTGCACATCATATAATGTCATTTGCACATCATATAAGGGTAAACTAACATCATATAAAGAGAAATGTCATAATAAGACAGTGTCGGCGTTCCATAATTGTACATATTTAAAGTCCTTTATGGACAAATCGAATGATGAAGAAGTACCAGATATCATATTACACATGTTTGATTAAATGGCTGAAGGAAGTAAACAAACAGAAACATACATCTATTTTTGTTTGTCATAGATTTCCACTTGCCTGAAAATTTAAGACAACAATATATGCATCTAAACTTTATCAAAGAAAATGATTCTTACCAAAATTTTCCTTATGATGTTGCAAAGCCAGTATGCGATAAATGTCAATGGGAATGGGAGGATACATGCTTCAGCCAACAAAAAGATTGATTGCTTGTGGTTGCTTAACGTGCAGTGGCAGATATTTCCTGCAAATTCAGGACGAGAACAAGTTCACAAAAAATACAATAGGTAGGTTGATACAATAGAGGCCATTCAGGGATGATGGTCGGAGAAATGTGGACTGCCACCGGAAAAAGAGGGTATATTATACAGGGACAGAAAATTTGCCTTGCAACAGGCCACCCACGGACCCCTCAAAGAGTTGTTGCAAGGGTTCTTAACGTGCAAAGAGCGTGACACTCTCTTTCAACGAGGCATCGGATTTAACGTCCCCCTTCTGACCGGACGTGACTGCGAACTTGATACATCCCGCACAGCCAAACGGACGCCCCACTTCGGCAAAACTCGACATACAGTTAATTGAGTATTGCAATATGCATTTTGTTTAAATGTAATATCAGTATTTAGTTCTAATATAATCTTAAATCAAGTCTTATTCTATCTTACTTTTGAATAATAGTTTTTCATATGTGACGTCATGCTGTTTCTAAATTTCATAAATTCAAATGTGACGTAACGTTTGTGCCTTTTTGCCATCGTATGTGACGTCATTTTTATGATTTATTGCGTTGACGCCTGGACTGATTCGGGTGTGTCTATTCTGTGTTGGTCTTAGCATTATGAATTCGGGTTTAGTTTTTTCTAATTATTTAATACTTCAGTTTCATTATGTATATCTCTTTCATATTCATTTGATAAAATTTACTGTTTGCAATAGCATGAATTGTTCTATATAATAAGGATGTTCTTATACCGGGCATACAAACAATGCCGTATTTGGCACAACCTTTTTCAACTTTTGATCTTCAGTGCTGTACAACTTTGTACTTTTTTCACTTTCGATCTTTTATATTTGGGCGTCACTGGTGAGTCTTGTGTGGACGAGGCGCGTTATTGGCGT
This sequence comes from Mytilus edulis, assembly GCA_019925275.1. NCBI lineage: Eukaryota > Metazoa > Mollusca > Bivalvia > Mytilida > Mytilidae > Mytilus > Mytilus edulis. Next base: position 4,449,923 of record JAHUZM010000015.1, on the reverse strand, counting down.
ATTGAATTTTAAACCTGATGCTTTTTGTTATATATTAATCATGTGTTTCTTTGTGTAATATGTTCTCTTATTCATTTGTATTGTAGTCCTGTAATATTATGTTGTCATTCAATGTTATATTTAACTTTGCCATTAAAGTGCGAGGTTTGGCATGCAACAAAACCAGGTTCAATCCACACTTTTTATTCTCCGTATAAATGTCCTGTACCAAATCAGGAAGATGGCCATTGTTATATTATTGGTCGTTTCTGTGTGTGTTGCATTTTAACGTTGTGTCGTTTGTTTTCTCTTAATTTTGAGATATTAAGATAAGACGTGGCACGGTACTTGTCTATCCCAAATTCATGTATTTGGTTTTGATATTATATTTGTTATTCTCGTGGTATTTTTGTGCTTGTCGTTCTGTGTTGTGTCGTTGTTCTCTGTTTGTTTTTTATATTTCTTTCCCTAGGTTTTAGTTTGTTACCCCGATTTGTTTTTTGTCCATGGATTTATGAGTTTTGAACAGCGGTATACTACTGTTGCCTTTATTTACTGCCGGTCGGAAGAAGACCAAGCGACCATATTTCTATACCCCAGTCACCCTTGGGGTAGGGGTATGTGTCTATCAAACTTAAGAGGTAATACAATATATAAATTGTTAGGAAAAGCTTGATTCATGAATGTATTGGTAAACGATTTTGTTTATTTTGTATAAGCATAATGATGTGATAACTTAACCTGACCTCGCCTTTCTCGGTTAATCCATGACTATTCATTCATGAGACCCCTCTTAGTTGTTCGATTATTTTAATTTGTTGTACATGGCAGTTGCTTAATGAGAATAATATATATTTTCCCTGCTTTTATTTCCTGGGCTAGCTCGGCTACTAATGTTGGTCTGATAATGTTCATTTCTTGTCTGGCACCTTTTATGCACCTAGCAAACTTGAAGTCAACTAGGTCTAAAGGATGGTTTGGGAAACTTTTTCTTACAAAAGCTTTTAATTCTTCAATTGACCAGCCTCTATCAATAAAGACCTCTCTGCCTTCTGTAGGTGAACCTATTCAAAAATTAAAAGATATACTAGATAATTAAAAAGATGATTTAATGTTTTCTACAGTGTTTTCACAAATCAAGTCACACTACATCTTCATTTGTATATTAACTCTTTTCTCCATAATGACGCCTTTTGACATCACCTCTTTTAATCCATAATGACGCATGTGTAGTACCTCAGTTGAAACACTTTTGACTAGGAATTGTCTGCATCAGACTTTAAAATGTGTATCCACTATGAATATTCGTTTTCACAAGGCATTTATACTTAAACCTGATGACTTTTTTTCTATTGAACTATGCAAATCGTGTATGTAAAATAAAATCCATGAAGGAAAGGGCTTATAGTCTAGATAAATCCACAATTATTATTGATTATGTTTTGGTAACCTCTGGGTTATGCCAATGTAATATCTAGATGAAGACATTTTTTAATATATAATTAAGGTCTTTCCCTTTTCAAAAGGGAAAGACCTTACTGTAGTTCTTCTGTTTATTATTATTATTATTATCTTTTTCCGCCAAACTTTGACGAAGTTAGCCTCCGTAACCGTAAGACGTGTCGCTTTCATGTTCACACTTAGTATCGGTCTCATGAATACCTATCTGGAACTCACCCTGTGAGTCGAAATATTTTTAACGACATATTTTTCAAGCTTATTCATGCCAAGAATACATACTTAATATGTCTCTTAAAATTGTGTTGGTTATTTATTAAAAATCTGTATCAATTTATTTAAGCATTTCTCAGCCATCAATTAAATGATTTCTTAAATGAAGACGATGGTAAGTGCCCGACAGTTATTTTCCACGTTATACCTGACGTCATTTAGATGAGTTTCGTTGACGTCACGAAACGCCAAACCCTTTGTACAACACTTGCCAATATTCCTAATTTTGAAACATTATAGATTATACCAACAGAAAAATACTCAAACGCAAATATCGAATCTGTTGTTAATAAAATTATATATAAAATTCAGCTTGAGAATAAATTACTTCACAGATTATAAGAAGTAAAATCCGATACTGAAAATGAAAGCTAAATGGAGAAATGTAACAATACTTTTCAAAATATGGACGGTCTTTTTGATGATTTGCTTAAACAGATCTGCATGAAAATATGTATACAATGTTTGCGGAGAACATGGTTTTAAAATGAGTATATACTTATAAATTTCTGTCGGTTATTTACAGAGTTCTAATCGATTATATTTCATAACAAGGTGAAATGGACATATATGTCCTCTTGGGACTCGGTCGGTGGATGACATATATGTCCGCTTGGGAATCGGAGGGTTAACTAACCGACTTTTTCAACATTCGCCGCTACACTATTTTTCTATTTAGTCATAATTGATATTTATTGAATACATTTTAATTACAAAGTTGCTTTATATATGATAGTTCATTATTTAACTTCAAAGTCGCATATTTTGTAAAATATTAAGTCCAAATCTGTGCCGCGTATCACACCGCAATTGTTTTTGATTTACATGGATTTTTTGAATGCACTTGTTAAGTAATGGTTCAACATACCAGGGCAATTGTGAGCCTCTTCTTTTCTTGCATGGTGTTGGCTCCTACACAACTCATTTTAAAACTTGCGGACAGGTAGTCCTGGGGGACATCTAGAGACCTCTGTTCTACGGCTTTGTTGTGGTAATGAGCTGACAAAAATAAAATATATAGCTTATGCCTGCTAACACATACATTCACAATTTTGTGTAAAATATATTCAGTGCTATAAGATGACACAATTAATTCCTACATTATTTTACTAAATATCAAGAAAAACATCACAAGTATGACCATTTTTTTCTGAAGTTGGACATTTCCTTGCTTGCTCATCGAATACTTAATACTTGGGTTTGGCATGATTTATACATAGTTACATGGAACTTGTTCTCTGTTTTTAAATACATCTTGAAATTTACCAATTTTTAAATACCTCTTGAAATTTAACAAGGCTGTTTTCAGGGATGAAAGTACTGTGGTATAGGATCCCAATTCTCCTAAGACTGTTTGTCATTTTAATTTTTCAATTGCTAATGTACCATCGGTTTTAATATTATCAAGTCCACATATTTTTTTTTTTTTTTTGCTGCTGAACAACATTTTGAATGTAGTAGGAGTAAATTCAGCTTCTGTGTAAACTGTCTTGTATCAGTGCAGACTGACAAGTTGTTCGTACAACTTGGGGTATATTTACGACATCTCGATTATCAAAATGAAAGTCTTCAAAAGGAACAAATCTGTATGAAATTAAGACCCAGAAAATATGACACATATCATGCTCCATTTTTAGCTCACCTAGCTCAAAGGGCCAAGTGAGCTTTTCTTATCACTTGGCGTCCGTCGTCGTTAACTTTTACAAAAATCTTCTCTGAAACTACTGGGGCAAATAAAATCAAACTTGGCCACGATCATCATTGGGGTATCTAGTTTGAAATTGTGTCCGGTGATTCGGCCATCCAACCAAGATGGCCGCCATGGCTAAAAATAGAACATAGGGGTAAAACAAAGTTTTTGGCTTATAACTCTGAAACCAAAGCATTTAGAGCAAATCTAATAGGGGTTTATATTGTTTATCAGTTCAAGATCTAACTGCTCTAAAATTTTCCGATGAAGTGGACAACTGGTTGTTAGGTTGCTGCCCTTGAATAGGTAATTTTAAGGAAATTTTGCTGTTTTTTGTTATTATCCTGAATTTCATTATAGATAGAGATAAACTGTAAACAGCAATAATTTCAGCAAAGTAAGACCTAAAAATAAGTCAACATAACCAAAATTGTCGATTGACCCCCTAAGGAGTTATTGCCCTTTATAGTCAATTTTTAACAATTTTCATACAATTTGTAAATTTTTACCCACATTTTCAACTGAAACCAATAACTATAGATAGACAGATGAAAAAGTTTAAAATTGGTCACTTTTATCGGAAAGCGGATAAGGTTAGAACGATAACGAAAGAGTTTGAAGTAAATCAGGAACAGGGCCGGCTCGTCAATGCCATTTTTCTTTTACCTAGATCGGTGATCTTTTCACCATGGCCGAAGAGGTCATCAATCCCACAATGACCCTGTCCTGCTTGACTCAATATTCCCATAACAAATAACTGTTTAGGAGATAGTCCTCATTCTGATGTTAAACTGTGATTGTTCTAACCATCTGTGCTTACCTGCTTTGATATGTGTAGACAACATTTATGTAACTGATTAGTTTCCTGAAAGATATGCTATTTCTCAAATAAATGAAATAGTTGGCAACCCACGGTTGTACACAAAAACAATAGGTTGTAGAACAACCCCTCTATTTTTCAGTTGTGGACGCTGTGTACAGTGGTTGTGTAGCCCCTTTACTCCTATATGCAATCATTCAATGAGGCAAATATTCAAATTTTCTCCACCATGGTTGGTTTGAACACCGGATTGAACTCTAAACGTTTGACCGATTTGGTAAAAGGGCGAAGATTAGAACCTAATACCTCGTTTAAACCCGTTGCATTTGTTTGCATCTGTCCGAAATTAGAAACATTATGTTCAGTGAATGCTTCTTGTATTTACATCGTAAAAGCTGTCAATTGCCTAAACCTGAATGATTAATTCTGATAAATCTGCTTACTGCGGGAGCATAGTTTTCTGTGATGCTATTCTTTCGGGTCATCAATTACTAGCCTTAGTCAAAATAGTTTAGAATTCAAATAAGTCTGCTCAGCTTTGAAAATTAAAACATGAAATTAATAAATAAATATTTTAGATGCGACATAGGAAGTCGTTATCATTATGTAGAGGAAATTAGTGAATTACTGATTTTACTCTGGAGAAGATTAATCAATCTGTCTTAGAAGGGGCATCGGTGGCTGCATGGTCTAAATACTGTTATCACGAGTCGGTCAACACTGAGGTTGTGAGTTTGAACCCCGCTCGTGCGGGTGTACTTCGCTACAATTCTTCCTCAGTCATAATAACCTTCCATCATTACCGAACTGAACAAGGAATAACACAAAGGGTGCCGTATACGGTGCAGGAAATGCTTACCCTTCCGGAGCACCTAATTTCACTCCCGGTTTTTAGTGGTGGTTCGTGTTGTTTCTAATTTATTATTTATAACTGTTGATGTAAATGCCCTTTGGTTTTGTAAGTCTTTGTTTACTCATTAATTTTGAATGTTATTGTCTGCGACAGAAAAAAAGAAAGATTACTTTGTACGGGATAAAATAAAAGAAATATCTTAACGCTTGATCTGAATTAAGTCACGGAGAGCATGGGAATTTATAAATATGGTTAAGAATTGCTTTCAAATACATTGTATTTATGTAATCTATGACGAAGACTTTAAAGTTATTTTTTTAGTTTATATATTTTAGATGATGAGGAACACTTTTTCCTTCATTGCCAAATTAACAGTAATGTAAGACATTCCCTTATAAATGCGATTAAAACCCATTATCCTAATTTTAACCAGCTTGACTCAAACTTTAAACTTAAAACTATTCTAGATCCCAATAAAGATATGTTGTCTAGTGTTGTAGACTATATAAAGCAATCTATGGAATTGCGAAAATAAGGTCAACATTGGTCAATTATTATATACATCTATATATATAGATATATGTTATTAATATCAACTTCACTTTTTAAAAACATTTATCATGTATAGTTATGTTTCTTGTCACTTGTGTATACAATTTACTATGATTGCATTTTAACCTGTCAGGGTTTCATGTTTTTTGCAATTAAGAAATTATTATATTAAATATCTTGGATACCAGGATTTAATCTGACTTATAGTTGTTTCGGTTTTGTTTTTGTTTTGTTTTTTACAGTTATGTTATCTCTCCACACATGTGTGTAATTCCAATCTTTAAACATTTTATTATAAAAGAGAAGAACGTAGATTTAATAAGTCCATAGAAAATGCACTAACAAGTTAAGATATTTTAAATCTAACAGGCCTTCCTGTGGAAAACCTTAAAAACTTATGTTAAATTGTCTATCTAAATGATTGTAGTATACGCGGTGCACCATAGATGTTAATAAATCTGAGTACAATGCCAGTAATTTCCTTTGCCGTTTTTGCGATACATCCAAACGCAAACCGGGAATATCAGCCTAGAATGTTGCAGACGTAATTAAGTCCTTTGTAACAAGGCATTTTTTACAAGTCGATCTGCCATCTACTACTTGGGTAAGTGGCTGGAATTGGTCTTCTTGTCCTTATTATTTTAGGAAGTTCCACAGCTGCATTACAGCTAGAGCAGGTAATTTAATTTTAAAATAGGATTCTTATACTCTCTTCATGCAAGAAAACATAATGTAATAAGGGTATGTTTTGTTTGTATTGCAATTTTGAAAGTCAAACTCTACCATGTCTACTTGTCAAGTTTATGTAGGTTTCCTTCAAATTGGTGAATCTTTCGTCTATTTCTTTTTACATCTTTGTTTTTCCTCATCTTGTCACCTGCTGCATGCTGTACTTTCTTTACCTCGTTATCTGCTTGCTCTCTCTTGAACACATTGATAACCTCAAGTATGTTTGGATGTGCGGTTTTGACTCTTTTTTCAGCTTGTTATGCTAACCCCTTATATGATTATTTGTCCACGGTCGTTTTGTTTGGGGTGGTTATAGGTTTGTTGTAGGTATTACCCTTAAATGCAGTTTTTGCTTTATATCTTTGAAACTAAGACATTTAGGGCAAATCTTTCAAGATTTAAATGTCCATCAGAATAAGATATATCCCCTCACAAATTTTGAGTTGAATCGGACAACCTGTTGTTGGGTTGCTGCCCTAAAATTGGTGATTTTAAGGAAATTTTGCAGTTTTTGGTTATTATCTTGAATACTATTATAGATAGAGATAAACTGTAAACAGCAATAATGTTCAGCAAAGTAAGATCTACAAATAAGTCAGCATGATCAAAATTGTTGGAGGACCCCTTAAGGAGTTATTGCCCTTTATAGTCAATATTGAACAACTTTTCGTCATTTTTGTAACTTGTATAAAAATCTTTTCTAAAACGACTTGGCCAAATTTAACCAAACTTGGCCACAATCATAACACTAGGGTATCTATTTAAAAAAAAAGTGTCTAATGACCCCGCCTACCAACGAAGATGGCCGACATCAGTAAACACATTAACAGGTGAGCGACACAGGCTCTTGAGAGCCTCTAGTTTTTATTGTGTTCACGGAGATCAAATATCATTATTGAATTAGAAAGAATTAAATCTTTATTTTAAAAGTGTATGTAATGTTGTTAATGTTAAATCGTTACATCATGAGTATGGTGAATAAGTAAAGACTGTCTAGTTTAATAAATGTTTCGGTTTGTCCTTTTTGAATAATGAGTTTTAATGTTTTCTCATGGTTTTTTTTGTCTACCTATAAATAAAACATTGTTTTTAATTTCAAATTACCACTCGGCATTGTAGGAACCTCTTACACGGTATCTGCTACTTGTACTGCTTTCTTAAACAACTCATCTGAGGCTTCTATGCTGTTCCGTTTTCTCCACTCTCAGACACAGCATCAATGAGATCAACAGATTTCCGATCCATTAATACGGCTAAAAATGGTCCTTGGTCAACTTCCAAGCCCCTTCTATCTTATTGGTACATCAATGCACAATCTCACCAGTCTCATCGTTCACATACTTCTGCTTGAATGTGGTTTTGTGAACCACAGTAAAATGATCATAACCTATTTGATTGAGAGTTAAGGTATGATGCCCACGAGTCGGAATAGATACGGGATACTGGCTTCACATGTATCAGAGGAATGAGAGTATTGGCAGATCTGTTATCGTCAAGGTACATTACCAGTTTATTGATAGCTCTTTCTATTAAGCCGAAGATCCAAATTATAGTCCCTAATGGCTTCCCCCGGTTGTACTTAACCTTTCGTCCAAAATTTTACACCTCACCTTCCAGGCCATTAACCCCAAGGGTGACTGGGGTATAGAAATATGGTCACTCCCGACTGGCAGTAAAACGCTTGCCGAAGTGGGGCGTCCGTTTGGCTGTGCGGGATGTATATCAAGTTCGCAGTCACGTCCGGTCAAAAGGGGGATGTTAAATCCGATGCCTCGTGTAAAGAGAGTGCCACGCTCTTGGTATGTTAAGAACCCTTGCAACAACTCTTTGAGGGGTCCGTAGGTGGCCTGTTGCAAGGCAAAATTTCTGACCCTATCCAATATACCCTCATTTTCCAGTGGCAGTCCAAATTTCCCTGACCATCATCCCAGATGGCCTCTATTGTATGAACCTACCTATTGTATTTATTGTGAACTTGTTCTCGTCCTGAATATGCATGAACTATTTGCCACTAGACGTTAAGCAATCAATCAATCAATCCAGGCCAGTACTGCTGTACTCGGGGTACACATGCTCACAAAACATTTCACGAATGTAACTGGCCCAATTCACGGCAGTGTTCTTATAATCCATGTTAGCAGTTTTTGCACTCATTGACAAAGTATGGCCTTCTAAATAGTATTTCACGAATACTATGAGATCTCGGACATTAAAGGATGATCTTTAAAAGAATACTTTCTAATGCCAAACTCGTGACCATTTTTACATCGAAATGTAAATCCATCTGGTGTGTTGCTTCTTTTGTTAATTCGGCATATTTGGGAACAAACTTAATATTCAAGATCGTCAACCAATAGCCCCCTCCTACGTAACCATTCGAATACAACAGGATTGGATGAGCGAAATAAATTGGTAAAACTCCAATTATTGCCAAAGATATAGGTCGCCAATTTTTTAAGAAATGTCTAGGCGTATTTCCTTTCGGCAGACATGTAATGATTCCTTGTTTTTGCGTAACAGATAGTTCAACAATCTCAGTACTGTAGTTCAAGGAGTCTACGACAAAAATTTTCAAATCTTTCCAAAAAAAATTAAAGAACTCTGTGGAGAACACGGCTCATAGAATTATAGTAATGAGAAATAATGGCATAACAATTACACCAGAAATATTGGCCCAAATACCATACATGAGAAATAAAATGTCCCTGGTGTCAGATATGATTGATTTTTCCCCTTGTGAATTGAATGACATGGACAATGTTGATGTCAGGTATCAAGGTAAGCCACATAAGTCACAAGACTATGAGACAGATACACATGTAAAATCACACGTGGGAGGCAGCAAATTTTGAGTATACACCTTTTACCCCTGGTACTATTAGACGGGAAATTGCTCATTTCCAGGATTTTAAGACCGATACACAGAGGTGGATAGACCAACACGGTTCCACACATGCACCTGTCCAGGGGGGTGAAATATACAAAAAAACTACTTTGAATCAACCGGTATTTTCTGACTCAGAGATTGCCATGGATACAGTGTGGAACTCGCAGGTTGACCGCACGTCGATAAGATCCATGCCCTTATGCATTGAAGAAAATGAATATCCAACCCAGGAAATGGACCGTTGCAGATTTTTAGACGATCATCTGTCTTGTAGTGAGAATCACTACTTCCCAGCCGAACATTACAACCAGAAATAATTGGCCCTGGATACGGATCACATTATGTCGAATATGAACCATCAGATAAGCCATATCCGCCAAGTCTAGATCAGGCTGTTAGGTGTCAAGAAAACAATCAGTCTTTGGGTATTCAGCATGGAAATAGCGACACTATGATAGAAGTTCGATTGAACCAGTGGGTGAAAATTGTGCAGCGTACGAGTCGTCAACTGCTATGAAAGAGCAAGATTTGGCAGTCCAAATTTCTTCGACCATCTACCCAGATGGCCTCTATTGTGAACTTGTTCTCGTCCTGAATATGCATGAAATTTGCCACTGAACATTAGGCAACCAACAATCAATCAATCTTCTGCTTCAAAAAAACATCATGTCTCCTGGCAATCAAGGTAAAAACCATAAGACTCTATCGTCTTTTTAGACTATAACTTACAATTACCAGAAGTACTTTACTAGTCTATCAATGGACATCTGCTATGACTTATTTTTGGCCGGTAAATGAATAAAATAAGATTAGTGTCTGGCTACTGTCTTATTTTAAAGACATACTGATTCATATTTGAGACGAAACATTGAACATGTATGCAAGTACCCTTTAATTACCATTACAATTTTATTCAACATAATCATCAAAATAATTTTTTCTCCAAATAAGAAAAAAACTCGGTTGTTGCTAAAATGTGAAATTAGAAAATGGAACGGAAATATTAAACTGGAAAGAAATGTTTCTTTTTTATGGACAGCCTTTCAAATATTTGATTACATATACATGTATCTAGTTACTTATCTACGAACATACAACAAAACACGTGTTGATACGGAATCAGTCAATATGAACATTTATTCCCGTTCCAGTTTTTAAAATCCGTTCCGTTTTCCGATTCAATCTTTTAGTAACCCCCAACAATTTCATGTCGTGAAAATATCAAAATCAGTATGTTGTAGAATATTTCCAGCTAAGTATGCTTTTATTGTTGCAGGTTATATTCAACTGTTTGTAAAAGTACAGACGGTAGAATTACATTTAAAGCCCTAAAAGAGAAATTTGAAAAAGCTTCATACATTTAAAGCCCTAAGAGAAATTTGAAAAAGCTTCATCGAATACATCTATCATATCTGATGTCCCAAATCGTATTTAGATAACTTCCAAAAAAAAAAAATATCAGGAGGTAGGTCAGGCGCAGACAGATTTCTTATATATGTATGACTTTCTTGGAAAGAAAACAGAAATACGAGCTTGGTAAGTCCTTTGAGCATTCAGTGTCATCTGAAGTACTAAAGCATGTTGTTTGAAAAGAGAGACGAAAGATACCAAAGGGACAGTCAAACTCATAAATCGAAAATAAACTGACAACGCTACTGCTAAAAATGAAAAAGACAAACAATAGTCAACACAACATAGAAAACTAAGGAATAAGCAACACGAACCCAATTAAAAAAATAAGGTTTATCTCGTGTGCTCCGGAAAGGTAAGAAGATCCTGTACTACATGTGGCCGTGTTGCTTATGTTATAACAAACATAAGCCAGAAGTTGAACTCTTACATCTGTAATTGTTTCATGATGTCAAATACTATTTGCATAACGAATTATAAGCAAGTTCAGCAGATGTTTTATTAAGCTTTCGATCGTTTTTATCAGAGTAAAATACAAATTGTGAAATAATAATTTGCTTTTAGCAGCCAGTATGATTTAGTTCTGTCAAAATAAGCTAAAATTATTGATAATGAATTATTCACTTGCAAGTGAATAATTCAACCTCATTGAATTTGTATTAATGTGAACTTCAATTTAACTCCTTAGCTTGAAATGGATAAAACATGAATTGAATGTGTAAAATTATTTAAAGGAAAAGAATATCAACATTGAAAGTGAAACAAAGGTAAATCAATTGATTGACTGATTTGATCCACAGAAAAAAAAACCGATGATAAACATTAATTTTTCATCTATAATATAAAATTAAATAGACCTAGAATAATCCAAGAGCATGAATTTGCTTGATCTATTTATATCTATATTGATGTTTACATCGCTTATATGGTCATTGAATGACATTAGAGGTCAACTCAATAATTAATTAGATGGCGGTCTAGACTGAGAACACACGAAATGAAGATATGTAATTTTATACCGTGTCCTCTTAATATTTATTGTAGACTTTTAATAGGTTGGATAAATGTTAACATTATTCATTATTATAAATCAAATACTAGAAATTTAGTAAAATCGGTGAACATGAATTTGACAGCTAGTGCCCCTTTCACATTTAACATTTTTTTTACAAGTTCTTTACACATATCTTCCTTCTTTTTCTTTTTTTCTCTGTCTTGTTTACATATGTTTTCAAGTTTTTAATAGTACCAATATCAGTCAGTCTTACTGTACACTTCTTGGATTCTGCTGTATCTATTTTCTTATTTCCTGACCTTTTTCTGCCTACAAAACATCAACTTATTTTACTAACTAAAAGACTATTATTATGCAAATACATTGCTTTTAAAACTAGAGGCTCTAAAGAGCCTGTGTCGCTCACCTTGGTCTCTGTGAAAATTAAACAAAGGACGCAGATGGATTCATGACAAAATTGTGTTTTGGTGATGGTGATGTGTTTGTACATCTTAATTTACTGAACATTCTAGCTGCTTACAATTATATCTATATATAATTAACTTGGCCCAGTAGTTTCAGAGGAGAAGATTTTTGTAAAAGATTACTAAGATTTACGAAAAAATGGTTAAAACTTGACTATAAAGGGCAATAACTCCTAAAGAGGTCAACTGACAATTTCAGTCATATTGACTTATTTATAGATCTTAGACTGAGGAGGTAGGGCTTC